>OU342633.1:2815749-3415749 GCA_910589415.1 Malachius bipustulatus
CAATGTGGCTAATGTTACAAATTTGCCTAGTCACATTGAGATCTGTCAATAGCCACCTCCTTTTTGGGGTTAAGGTAAGTGAATTATTTTTTATTAATCAACTTTTTGAGTGGGAGTAAGCGAGGGGGAGGAAGGCTCCACTAGTCATTTTTTTTTGTCTAAACCGATCCAGGCCGTTTTTAACCACCCGTTCGTCGTTCCGACGTGTGTACCTACTTATTAGTCGCAACCACCCCTCACGTACCGCTGTGCCCCGTGACCGATTTGTTATTATTGCTCATTATGTACCTACTCCGATAAATTACTAAGAAAAATTGTTAAGTTGAATTCTGTGGTGTTAATGTTCATCCGTTCTTCATAAATTAATTGACCGACAATCACTCGCTACAGCTTGGCTCCTCGGAGGTGTCAATGCTTTCGGAAAGCGATTAAAGCCCGCTTTGCCGAACACAATTATTTTAGGGTGGTAGCCTCAACCGACCCCTGGCACTTTCCGTTTCTCCACAGAGCTGCCCCTGGGACAAGGGTACTATAGCAGTACCATTGTAATTGCGACTCAGGTAAGTGGGAAGATTTGGCGAGAATATCTTCCCAAGGGAGTAAACCCTCAGTAAAAATCTGGCGCCCGAGGAATCCGTCCGATCTCCAGGCGATTCCGGACCAGCGAAACGCCACGGACGACTCTCAGGCGGAGTCGTAGTTACAAACTTCAATTTTACAAACCATTCTTTTTGACTTTTCTCAAACAATATGCAAATGCAATAATACCTATATAGGGTGTCCTATTTAAAATAACAAAGTTGCATGGCGTACAGCGATATTGAGCCATCCTGTGTATCTGAAAATAATTTTACAAACTGCACTTTACCGTCTTATTTGCAGCACTTTTTGGTTCATTTAGATATCTTTAATGGTGTAAGTGTAATCGAGCTTTCCATTTTAGGGGACTCACCCTGTATAGGGCCATAGAATGGCATAACCAGTTTAATTTTTTTTTCATTCGGCTACCAGCGGTAAAAACTGTAGTTTGGTTGTAGAGTGACCAAAATAAATGAAATTTTTCTTCAATACATCGGTAGAAATCAATTAATAAAATCAAAAAATGGAAATGACAGGTACTCTCTGTACACTGAGAGTTGTCCGTTGTCATGCCACACTGATTCTGACTAAACAATTTCATTTAATTCGATTTGAATCGTACACTTATTTCTAAGTCGAACCAGATGTGGTATCGCAGTTCGTGTCAGTGGCGTGTGTTGAGGAATAATGAATATCCTATAAAAATATATTATTTCGACAAGTTATTGACGAAGTAGTGCCTTGCAACTTTTTGATAACAAATATTATATAATGCAAGTAAATAAGAATCATAATAATTATTGTTATCATCATGATAGAAATATCATGTCACCTACCTGCTGGTTGCCGTTTAAAAGAAAGAATAACACCTCCGTTTTCTTATTTGCAAGTAAAATATTCCAGCAATTTAACCACTAGACCACGTACTAGGGAGTTCAATCGTTTCCCAGGCAAAGCAAGGAAATAGATTTTTAGGCATTCGAGCAACTATAATAAGTTACTCATAGTTTATCACAGGACAATAACACAGGACACAGGTAATTCTGCTAATTTCGTATTAAAAACGTTTCAAATCACAAGACAAACCTTATTAGTATATTTACCGCTGACACTGACACTACTGGTAGTAGCGACGACAATCTTATCGTAATATCGTATCAATCTTATAAGCGTATCAAGACGCGAGTCGATATTTCCGTCTCACTCTCGCTCATCTTTTTAGAATTGCAGACGATTCAAACGTATTTCTGACAATACGTCCCATTTTAACTCGATTGCCTATGCAATGCAATAGAAGGAGTAAGAAACATAACGAGATGATGTATCCTTAGTTATCACAACAGACAACTCTCAGTGTACAGAGTATAGAATGATTGATTTATGGTTTTTAATAAAGTGATCAATGATCTGAATGGGATAGTTACCTACCATAAATACTAAACTAGGTGAGTAAACAGTCCCCAATGTAGTGTGCCGTTGGACTCCAATGAACGTTCTGACTATGTTCAGTTGGGATTTATGATAGGTAACTATCCCATTCAGATCATTGGTCACTTTATTGCAAACCATAAATCAATCATTACACCTGTCATTTCCATATTTTATGTATTTTATTTAACTAAATCCTTGTAAGCGCAATTATTTACTAACACCCTGTAAATTTTGTTAATTGTTCATTTTTATTTTCGACTTAGATGTTGGGTGTGTTGTAATTAGTTTTTTGATTTTATTAATCGATTTTTACCGATGTATTGTAGGAAAATTGAATTTATTTTGAACACGTTACTACCAAATTACAATTTTTCACCGCTTGTGGTCCAAAGAAAAAAAAATAACTTGATTATGCCATTCTATGGTCTAATTACATGTCTAATTACATGAATCCTCAGAGTTTAAATTTTTCATATTTAGAATTAAAGTCTTTTTCGGGGGTGGACATCCTGTATAATCCTAATAGTTCATATGGCCATATAACTTCTTGAAAATTATAAATATCGTGGGAAAAAATGATAAGCAGTTATTAATTTATAATAATGTCAACTATAATAACAACTTGCACTGGAACTGCAACCCGGCCTAAAACACGGAATATGAAAGCGCGCACTGAGTGCAAAAGAACAGCTGCCCCGAAAATGATCCGAAAACAATATTCTGTGATACTGCAACCCGATTTTAGCAGCCGAACACGACTCTATGGACTCAGTGCAAAAATGTGCGCACCGTGGCAGCCAATCGCAAACACTATAGGATGCTGAACAATCATTCGTAGATCTAAGGGACTAGATTCCTTTAGAATTACTAAGTGGGCAGATCACGGTCATAGTATACATATAGCATAATACATAATGAGTGAAACAAATCACAAATATGAGTGATGTTATTGTTTTATGGTTAAATGACATAGCTAATAGAACAATGTGGTTTATCTTAAATAATACGAGGGTTTAATATCCAGGTTCTGTGAGCATCTTGATTGGTTGTTGAAGACAAAAAAGTCGCAGTAACTATCCAGGTGGCAATTTGGCTATGGCGATTAGAATTATAGGCATATTATGTTATTTCTCTGTTTTGATTTAAATTGTTTCAGGTAATGAAAATGTCGACAAAGATACCTCATAGGTATCTTTGGTATCTAAGGATATGTATAGTTCTGTTCAAATAATACTGGGGTAAATCTTGTAACGTAAATGCCAGTTCCACTTTTTCATAAATCTTGGTCACCTACCTTTTGTGTTGTCATATATATTTATTTTCAGCATGTAGGTAAGCTTGATTTGATATTTTGGCGAAACTTTAAAAATTAACTTTATCATAATTTCTTGCAGTAGGTATCAAGAGATAAGATATTATTAATAATAAAGAATCAACTCGAAAAAGAATATATTTAACGGACCACCAATTTTTTAGTAACCTATGTAAGTCTTCTCGATTTGGAATTAATGAAGGAACGCCCTAAATCTTCGATATTTTTTAGTTCCTCCTTTGCTTTTCCAATCCATTGGTACGGTTCTTCGGTACTTTCAATTGAAAATTTCGTTTCTAGGGAATTAAAGGATTAATTGACTTACCTTTAAGGAAAATTAATCCTGATTTTCCGAGCTTGTCGAATTGTGAAGAATTACAGAGAATTACTCCATCGCCCATAACAGTTGTCATGCTGTCAGTGCCTGAAACTCCAATCTAGAGAGCTTCCAAGTTTCAGCCAGCATTACAACTGTTATGGGCGATGGAGTAATTCTCCGACCCCACCTAGCAGGCTAGTAAATGCACTGTATGTGCTTTATACTCAAAACGACCTACCTTTATTATTTATTATTATTAATTGTTGAGTATACCTGCCATTTTTCTCTTCTCTTATGATTGTCAATCGACTGGCATTGGTGGTATCTGAGACTGTAATAAACTTTGAGTGAACTCACGGTTAGTTCTTTGGAATGATCGCTAGATGTCACTTTACTTTACAACTAACGCACTGAGAAAAATTTTTCATTGGCGGAAGTAAATTTGCAATTCCGTCAATTAAATTATTTAATTGATAACGAGCAATTAAATATTTAGTTGCGTCAACTAAATACTGTATAAAAGTGATTGGAAATAAAACTTTCTGCTGTGAACTAAATACTAATTCAGTGAACCACACTAAGCTTTCTTATGTCAATTTAATAAAACTGTGCAGAACTATTATCAGGTTCTCTCAATATTACTTTGAGTTCTCTCAACTAAATGAAACTCTTCTCCGAATCCAATCTTAGTTTGGATTTTTCCTACCTACCTTATCTAACCTACCTAACCTAAAAATTTGGTAATATTTTATTGAACTTTTCGTTTTGAAATTTTTTATTTATTGGTTGGGATTTCGGTTCTTGGTGAAATAATAATATTATCAAGAACCGAAATCCCAAGCAATAAATAAAAAATTTCTACCCAATAAAGGTACAAAATGCGCAGTGCCACGGCTCTCCTCACCCCGATCAACAATATAACAATAAAAATTATTTGCACATTTTGCTGTCCATATTAATCATCCATTTGTCCATAGTAATGTTAAATTTATAAATTACCTTTAATTATTGTTATATACGCGTAGACCGGGGCGAGTCAAAACTGTACCATTTATTGGTTTGGTTTGTCTGAAATCCATTTAAGTACCTATATACCAAGCTAACAGTAATGACGGCTTTCTGTGATTTGAACTTCACGATTTGTCAGATTTATACAAACAAAGCTGCAAAAGAATATTAAAAATAAAACCGAACTATTTATTTACATTAAATAAGCAAGAAAAGTTTGCTTAGATAAATTATTAGCAACAACCACGTTTGACGAAGGCACACTGAGAAAAATTTTTCATTGGCGGAAGTAAATTTGCAATTCCGCCAACTAAATTATTTAATTGATAACGAGCAACTAAATATTTAGTTGCGTCAACTAAATTATTTAGTTCCAGAATTTGAGATATCCAACCAAGAATTAGTTGCCATAAGATACTGTATAAAAGTGATTGCAAATAAAACTTTCTGCTGTGAACTAAATAATAATTCAGTGAACCACACTAAGCTTTCTTATGTCAATTTAATAAAACTGCGCAGAACTATTATCAGGTTCTCTCAATATTACTTTGAGTTCTCTCAACTAAATGAAACTCTTCTCCGAATCCAATCTTAGTTTGGATTTTTCCTACCTACCTTATCTAACCTACCTAACCTAAAAATTTGGTAATATTTTATTGAACTTTTCGTTTTGAAATTTTTTATTTATTGGTTGGGATTTCGGTTCTTGGTGAAATAATAATATTATCAAGAACCGAAATCCCAAGCAATAAATAAAAAATTTCTACCCAATAAAGGTACAAAATGCGCAGTGTCACGGCTCTCCTCATCCCGATCAACAATATAACAATAAAAAGTATCTGCACATTTTGCTGTCCATATATTAATCATCCATTTGTCCATAGTAATGTTAAATTTATAAATTACCTTTAATTATTGTTATATACGCGTAGACCGGGGCGAGTCAAAACTGTACCATTTATTGGTTTGGTTTGTCTGAAATCCATTTAAGTACCTATACCAAGCTAACAGTAATGACGGCTTTCTGGTGATTTGAACTTCACGATTTGTCAGATTTATACAAACAAAGCTGCAAAAGAATATCAAAAATAAAACCGAATTATTTATTTACATTAAATAAGCAAGAAAAGTTTACTTAAATAAATTATTAGCAACACCCACGTTTAACGAACGCAGCTACATCATGATGGCGTCTATTATAATGGCGACTGATGTGTCTTATCTGAGGTTGCAGTTAGATGAATCTATACATACAGTAAATAAATAAATATTTATTGCCATAATTCTGGTATAATTCCTTCAATACAAACGTTCTATTATTGAACCCTCTCAGTACACCACGCAAGAAATTTTTACTTGACACAATCATACCATAGTTGGAATAATGAAAATCTGATACATTTCACGCGATTATGTTTGGAATATTCTGTTAAATATTTATTCCTACCTCCGGCAAGAAAAACCTATTTGTCTCAATAATTTCTAACTTCTAAGAATCTTTGATTTCTTTAAACAAGATGACTTTATATGTTTAGTTGCTGGAATTAAATTATGTTCCAGTACAGATTCTTAGATTGTTAGCTAGGAGTGATATTATTATGCCAATATGGAAAATACTTCGTTACACAAAATGAGCTTCAATTAAATTATTTAATTCAATCAATTGCTCAATTTTAGTGAATCCAACTAAGATTTGGTACTGTAAATCTGTAAATGATAAAGTAGTTCTTATAACTAAATAAATTCTCTGGAGGAAATACCTCCAGCCTTTAGTTCTTTCAAGAATAATATTTCTCTCAGTGCAGCTACATCATGATGGCGTCTATAATGGCGACTGATGCATGTATTTTTATCTGAGGTTGCACAGTTAGATGAATCTATTACAGTAAATAACGAAATATTTATTGCCATAATTCTGGTATAATTCCTTCAATACAAACGTTCTATTATTTAACCCTCTCAGTACACTACGCAAGAAATTTTTACTTGACATAATCATACCATAGTTGGAATAATGAAAATCTGATATATTTCACGCAATTATGTTTGAAGTTTACTGTTAAACATTTATTCCTACCTCCGGCAAGAAAAACCTATTTGTCTCACAAATTTCTAACTTCTAAGAATCTTTGATTTCTTTAAACAAGATAACTTTATAGGTTTAGTTGCTGGAATTAAATTATGTCCCAGTACAGATTCTTAGATTATTAGCTATGAGTAATATTATTATGCCAATATGGAAAATACTTCGTTACACAAAATGAGCTTCAACTAAATTATTTAATTCAATCAATTGCTCAATTTAAGTGAATCCAACTAAGATTTGGTACTGTAAATGATAAAGTTGTTCTTATAACTAAATAAATTCTCTGGAGGAAATACCTCGAGCCTTTAGTTCTTTCAAGGATAATATTTCTCTCAGTGCGGAGATCCGTGTTACTGTTTTATTTAAGACGGCCAAACTTCCATTAATCCGACAGCATCCTCCGGATACTCCAGATGCAGCACACTGAAGAGCTCCAATAGAGCGAAACACGTGTCTGTGCTTGTTCTGGTACTCTGGAAGGCTCTGCTGTTGGATGTTGGAAGCTCTCTAGATTGGAGTTTCAGGCACTGCCAGCATGACAACTGTTATGGGCGATGAAGTAATTCTCCGACCCCACCACTGTATGTGCTTTATACTCAAAACGACCTACCTTTATTAGTTATTATTACTAATATATGAGTCCGACGATGGCAAGCACGAAAAACGGAATGAATACAAGAGCGGCCGTATATCATCATAAGAGATAACAGTTACAGTCACCTTTATTTTTTACTCTAAAGTTCGTGCTGGCGAGTAGGCTTCACGGATTACTACAATGTACTACAATGTAATTACATCAAGGACAAGCGAAAGAAAATCTGGACCAAATGCGCCCAAATATTTATAAGCCAGCCATTTAATTCTATCAGTTTGGATTGTACAATTATTATCACATTGTGTAAAGAAAAAGTCGTGATGTTCATGCTGATTCATGTTTATATTTCTTATTATAATAATTATTCAAAAAAATTAATGGAAACAATATACGTAGGTACACCTACCTATTATTTATATTAGTTAAATGAAATGAGAATTCTCAGTGCGATTTGTATAATCTATTTGCAATTTTTCAATAAAACAAATAATTTTACATTCTACATTAATAATACAATATTAAAAATTCCCTTAGAATCCTTATGGAAATTGCTCCTGCTCAAATTTGTTGTGATTTTGGCAATCGGTATTGTTCGATGAGTAGATCAGAAGTCTCCATGGTCATAACCCAAAAAAAACGCGTTTACTCGAGATACTCACCGCTGAAAATGAATTTTTTCTATATCGTTGCAATATGCCTGCTCGTCGTAGATAATTCAGCCACTAAATCGAGAAATTTTATCAATATAAATAACCTGACCTGAAAGTTCGGTTTAGTTTCTTGCCATCTCCCTGTGAAAAATCAATTTTATAATGACTACCTAGTAGTAAGTCTATGAAAACGGCGTTTTTCCTATAATGAGATGACATTTGATTTCAGGATGTTTTTAAAAATGAGATCCAGAGTAATGTACACCTTTTTTTTATCGAGAATGCCCTTGTACTGCAGGGAAATCTCTATGACACTGTGCGAGCGGTCCATGAGTGGATATTTTGATTCAAGTTGGCTTTGCATCGTTGCAGGTTGTATTCCTCAGGAAACACGCCATTTGAAATGCTATTCCAAAGTGATGCGATTCTTTCGAAATAAGGTGGTGCGAGGTATACCGAGCTGAACCTGACAGGGATGAGCGCCTGCGGCTCGATGTGTATTTCTGCCTGGTTTTGTTCTAGTGGGATCAAGCGGGCCACGTGTTTTGAACATTTCCCATAGAAATATCTGTAAAACAGACTTAGATCACCTACTTTTCTTCGATGTTCGAGCCCGTCAAATCTGGATTCTTAATCAAATAGATGGCTCATTTCTGAATGGACTCAAATAATCTCAGGGTATGTTTAGGTGCTGAGCTCCAAACATGTGAGCAGTACTCCAAGGATGGTCGTATTTGGCCTTGTATTATAAGAGCAGAAGCTCTTCAGGCGTATACAATTTCTTTGTGCGGAACAGTGTTCCAAGTTTTTGAAAAGCCCACTTCGCCAAACCCGCATCATGATCATGCCAAGACAAGGCTCCAAGGTTTACGCCAAGAAAACGAAGAGATGACGATGGAAGAAGAGAGTGTCCCACCATTACCATATCTGGCTCCAAAACGTTGACTTTTTTGGAGAAGATCACTGCTTGGGGTTTTTCAGCATTCAATTGAATTTTTTGGTTCCTATCGCCCCGAGCTAGATTCTTTTGTATGTCATTGTTAAGTATGGCAATTTATTGCCTTCTGCGGGTATGTGCGTCAATGGCAGATGTACGTACATCTAAGGTATAAGAAGATAAAAGTGTACTGTCATCGCGAAAACTGTATATAGGAATTTTTGTTGTGTCAAGAAGATCGTTAATAAATATTAGAAAGAAAGTCGGAGATAAAATGGATCCCTGAGGCACACCGGCATTATATGACAAGTATAACTTTTCCAAATCCGAAACTTTTGTCAGATTGTAAACATAAAAGCATATAAGCGTCTAGGGGGACCCTGTTGTTTTAAACTATTAAGAAATACAAAAAGGTTCCATTGTATTTTTATTATCGACAACGTACGCCAAAAAAAATTTATATCAGTTAACTGTATTGACAGAAAAGAAATCAATATTCAAAAGTAAATATATCGATAGAATCAGTTATTGTGGGTTTATTTCTATGAAGACCCGTGATCTACATCGAAAACTAACGATCCCCAAAATTACACCACATTTGACCGGGAGTCAATAAGGATTCCGTGGAGTTCTTTGCGTAAGAGATTCCCGGACAAAATGGGCCTTAAGTATACTAACGTACTTTATGTCGCCGTTTGCAAGCATTCTTCTAAAGTTTTTTTATAAGTATTTACGAAAATATTACAATATTATTATCATACTGTATTCCAACTTTATTCGAACCGCGTTTGGCAATGAAAAATCTGCAGATTTCGCCTGGTATAATCTGAAGTTTTTGTCAATAAACTATGGAAAACATTAATTTATTGGAGTAACTAGGTATCCATGAGATATACTATTTACTTCAGGATAATACTTCATTCTTGAATTAAGTATAAATGAAAGTGTCAAATTAGAAATATGGCGTTAATAAAAAAAACATTTCAGATAAGTATAGGTAGGTGCTTACATACGTAATGTTCACAGAAATAGAAATAAATTACAATTAGATCTTATTCCGGAAACTTTCAGGTATACCTATTTATTATAATCTAATGGTAAGTACTCTAATATTAGAAGTGCCCTGTTCCAAATACTACTAACGAGAAAGAAAGCGCTAGAAACAGATGTGACAAACATTCACAATCTAAAACCTTTACACTTGTCAGGATGATACGGAGTTGATCATTCTCATAATCCACAGCCAACTTGATCCGAATATAGTTGGAATATACTATACATTGAATTTAAGCATTATTAGATTTGAAATAAATAATTTTCTTACAAAAAATGACAATTTATTTAGCACTCACAAACAAATTTAAACTGAATCTGGGTCTGGTTCCCATGTAAGCAACTGAAGACTGGTAGATCTTGTGATCAAGGATGTGGTCTTCGGAACGATTCCTTCTTCATAGGACGGTATGCTGATGGACTTTCGATTTTTAATGGTGTGACCATATAACTTCAAAACCTGACAATTGCAGGTTACTAATATGGCTACTAAGATGCCCTGCAGACCTTGCCCGACATGGTAAGCAACCCAAACCATCTCCGATCGTCGAAACTTGCTCAACGCTGCTAAGGACATGACTGCAGTCAGAAGTACTGAAATCTGAAGAGAAAAAAGAAATTAATAATAACAGTATCTCATAAATAAATTTTGAGTAGTCACTAATAATTAAAGTACTTGTATCTAATAAGGCCGCCTTAGGGAGTATTAGGTATGGTTTAATTTTGAAACCATTTGATCAACAATTACGTAAATAAGTATGATCATCGCCCATAGTATTAAGTACCTAAATTCACTCTTATCGTTTGTTTTGTATTACACGTAAGTATAAAGTAAAAAAAAATTGATTCTGTTGTTGTTGGCCTTATTATGATCATAGCGTTAATTATTGCTTGTGGGATCTAGCTTTGTAGTTGCTAGATAAATAATTATGACGTCTCAAGATTCAATTCTTTGACTTAACGTCTGTAATGCACGTACACTGTGTAGGTAAGAATGTGAGGATGGGTGTATGCGTTCGTGTTCACTGATCTAAGAATAAGTCAAGCGGGTCGTTACTTCTGATTCAAGCTCATGGAGACTGTTGATCACAAAAATACTTGGATAACATAGTTTGAATTTCAGCAATTTTAACCCAGAGCCTATTTAAATATTATGATGATCTAGATTTTTGGATAAATTTTGATAGTTTGCTGCATTGAATGCAGGGATCATAAAAATAGCACATCAACAAAATAAATTATTAATTTATTTTGAATTTCAGCAATTTTAACTGACGGTCGATTTCCATAATGACTCTTGCTTTATGCATTTGTATGTTTATACATGTTAATGCTGGAGTTTTTCGGCGATAGTTTCTGGAGTTGATACGCGAGGGAAGTAATTTTATATTATTGATTTACCACAGAAATATTTGCACTTATTAATCACCTATTGTGGCAACTACTGTGGTAATGAATGAATATAATTCGTGCAAATGTTGATATAGCAAAAATAGTTTAGATGTAAGTAATAGCATTTTCGCAACGTTAGCTGATAATTTACGAGGCAAATAATCATTCTCACGTATATCGGGTTAAGAGCAATATTAAGCTGATCAATAGACACATTATAGTAGTTATGTCATGGATGTAGAGCAACGAAGTATTGATTGCTCATTACTGAGAACTTTACGAGCGTAGGTATAGCACGATGTCATATCACCTCTAACACTCTAACTGAAGTCATTTGCCAGTAATTAAGTGAGATAGGTAAAGTGGAGCCTTAGGATGTCTTGTTCTGGGAAATTCGCACATCGTTCATCTCCAGATATGTTTAATAGCACGCTCTGGCTCTAAGCTTGTAGGTACCTAGCCATCAATTCACAGACACCCTTTGATAACGGTAACTTCCTATTTACCGTAAGTTCATCATCGCATTACATATGTATAATGTTGATTATGTCGGTAAGCTCAATGCAAAATTATATCTACATAATTATAGTCATGACTAGCAATAGGATATTTACTATACCTGTACCTAAATTACCTCTACCCAATAACTTAAATTGTTACGAATGAGTTAGTATCTACAGATTAAATTTGGATGACTGTCTACAATCTATTTTATCACTGTCTACCATCAAGTTCAGTTAATTAAGAAAACCTTCTTGCGCATCAATCGCATAGGAAGCGGATCTTTATGCATTGATTCAATTATTAATATTTTCGACATTTTGATCAAAATTGAAGTTTTTACAAAAGTTGATCGTCCCCCATTTTGAAACAATTTGATAGATATTTCTCAAAGGAAATCCAGACAAATTTCCTCAAGATATCTAGATATTTAAAAAATTTCAGATCCCTAAATAGAAAACTACGACCGAGTTAATGAACAGCAAGAACGGGTTTTTGAAAAATGCAAAATTTGAAGGGACCCCCTGCACAAAGTTTTTTTTTTTAGAAATAATGTATTAACAAAAATCCACAGAATTAAATAGGTCTTATAAGGGTTTAAAATGTTTTGCCTAAACTTTGAAAGGTGAAGCTACAGGGAACTTTTTAAAATCGGAAATGTGAAATTCTGGAGGAATAAACATACTATAAAAATTTTGTACATCTCATCAATTTTGATTATTTGCTTCCTGAAATTTTTCATGGTTGTAAAGGTTATTAGTATACAGGGTATGGTTGGCAAATTTCTTCTTGAGACATTGTACGGGGTAATTCGTGCAGCACAGGAAAAATAGTAAAAAAAATATTTCTCTTGTAAATCGATCGAGATATGAAGAGATTGAAGAGGTTGAGAACTCAGCTTCTTTAATAATAACAGTTTTAAAGAATTTGTTTGCTTAAAATAGAGACTACGACCTCTTTTTCGTATATGATTACAAAAAAGCACAGTTTAAATTTATTTGAATGAAATTAACTTCAATTTTTTTTTGCATTAATGAAATACCAGAGAACTGAAGTTAATTCCATTCATATAAATTTAAATCGTGCTTTTGGAATTTAGGTTTTATGATATTTGAAAGAAGAGGCAATAGTACTAATATATTTCAATAAACAATTTTTTTTTAAACTGTCAGTATTAAAGAAGTTAAGTTCTCAAGTTTACCTCTTCATATCTCCGTCGATTTACAAGAAATATTTTTTTACTATTTTTCCTGTGATACACAGATTGCCCACTACAATGTCTCAAGAGGAAATTCGCCATTGTATAGTTGTCTATTATAAAAATTTCAGTTTATAAAAGTTCAGTTCCGTTCAGTTCGCAAAGAAGACGGCACCTACACATCCAACTCGGAAGAAACCTTCCAGATACTTCTAACCACTCACTTTCCCGACTGCAGTGTGTTGCCGACCACCTCTCACACGGTGACCTATCTCCCGCCCGCCCCAACTGGGGTGGACTGGAGTGTGGCTGGTCGAGCGGTGAAGGACAGCAGAATTTCTTGGGCAATACTCTCTCCCCATACAAGTCCCCAGGCTAGGACGGCATCTACCCTGCCGTGCTACAGTGGGGACTAGAATACCTGCTGCCCTTCCTGGTAACACTTTTCAGGGCATGCCTAGCATGAGGCTACATACCCACAGCTTGGAGAAAAGTCAAAGTAACCTTCATCCCCAAACCTGGTTATAGCGACTACACCCAGGTTAAATCATTCCGTCCAATCAGCTTGACGTCTTTTCTACTGAAGACATTGGAGAGGCTTTGCGGCAGACTAATTAGGGATGAATAAACTTTATCGATTCACCCAAACCAACGTTCCTTCATCACTGGCAGATCCACTGAGTCTGCACTATATCAAGTGGTCAGCAGCATAGAGATCTATGGATCAAAAGGAAAGCACCCTCCGGGGTGTTTCTAGACATTAAAAGGGGCCTTTGACAAGAGTACTTTCAAATCAATAGAGCTGGTACTAAGCCGTCATGCTGTCCCTAAAACCATCATAAGATGGATAGGCAACATGTTGAGACTGAGGTCGGTAACCAAAGATGGCGGGGATACGACCGGAGCACCTGCCAAGGTCACGCGGGGCTGTCTGCAGGGGACAGTCCTCTCGCCGCTGCTTTGACTAGCCCTGGTAGATGATCTGATAAGGAATCTGAACGACAAAAACCTCCACACCATCGGCTATGCGGATGATAACATCATCCTAATATATGGCAAATTCGAAAACATCCTCTGTGATATAATGCAGGACGCACTCTACGCAGTCGAAATTGGTGTGAAGACAACAACCCACAGAAAACAAGGTCCGTACTCTTCACAAGAAAACGTAAACCAAACATCACCGGTCTGCCAGGTCTCTTCGGGAGCACCTTAAAACTCTCATCCGATGACAAACTGACGTGGGCAAGACACGTCAACAAAAAAGTCGAAAAGTCAAGCAGGGCTCTGGCAGGAAACATGCGGATCAATAGTTTGGTGGCCCAGAACCAGACTTGCAACAACCCAGACTAAGCTAAACAGCCTACAAAGACTGGCATGTCTTTGATTGACTTTACAAAGAGTGGCATGTGTTGCCACTACCGGAGCAATGAGAACCACGCCGACCGCAGCCATGGAACTGATAATCGATTTGCTGCCCCTGGACATTTTTGTAAGAAAAACGGCGTTTAGGACGACCCTAAGACTAAGATTGGCTGGTCAATCAATGAAAAGAAATGGATGGGCCAACATGGCTCCCCAAGCAGCATCAGAGGGTACAACCACCTTCTCATTTTATACCGGAACTTTGAGAAAGTGATTATCACTTATTTTCCACTCAATTTAAAACTTCACAGTAGAAAAAACTGTATATCCTGTATTCATAGTGGTAATCACGGTGCATTCATACCAGCGTGGCCACTTGATAGTTTCATAACATCTTGGTGCTACTTTAGGTGCTCAAAACGTTATTTTTCCTCCTAATAACCACTTGGAAGTTCTACAACTATGAAGTGGATAGTGAAAGCTGCAGTCACCAACAAAGAGCACTAAAATATCACTTAAAAGTGGCGACAGCTTTGAAGTGATATATTAAGTGGCCGCTACGTTCTCAAAACTTTTGTAATATCTTTGAAGATTCATCACACTCTAGTGGCATGCAGCACCGATCGTCACAATTCTGCCACCAAGAAAAGTAACTTTGATAATTTGAATAAGATTTGAGCCACCAAAATGTGGCAAGAACTTGCGAAAATAACTTTTAAGAAAAAATAACCTACTGGTGACTGATTAGGGTTAGAATCAAACTAAGTAGGGTTAGGTAGGTATATTGTAGAAAAGTGTCAGTGTTGGTTTTAAAATCCTTTTCAACCTTATTATAATAATGGATAATAAATTCTCAGGCAAGAAAAGGAGTTTTCTACATTCAACAACGTTTTATAGAAAATAAAAACAACAGTTGGAAAATACATCGGTTAAAATGGTGGTCTTGTAAACAAACCACGATCACCTAAACAATTTCAACCATCATGTAGTACTTCGACCATTCATTTCGTTTATTTAAAGTAGAACACGGAGAACCTAAACTTACCTATACCTACGTAAATTCTTTTCATTCATTTTTCAAGTTCCATTATTATCAACGACAGTAGGTAATTATTGTAGGTAGGTACTATTGCAAATAAATTGGAAATCAAGGTGGCTTCCTATAGTGACAGAATGGTTTAAATAACTGTTCGAAATCACTTTCATGTGACGAAGAAATCGATTGGCTTGTTATTCTTTAGTTCATATAGTTCCCTTGGCCACTTGTTATTCGAAAGCCACCTAGAAGTGAAATATTTTCAGTTTTGCCACTACGGTTTCAGTGATGAACCCTTTATAGTCGTAAAATGTGATAAACGCCACTTATAAGTTATATTCTCCTAAGGCGGCCATATTTACAGATTAACCTCTTGCCGCCATTACCGCAAAGATTATATAAACGATCTGATAAATGGTAAATTTTGATCAATTTGGCACAAAATTAAAAAAAAATTGCTTTTGCGTTTCTTGTAAGTAATATTTATCGATAAAAAATAACTTCTTGCCGCAGACAGCTTATCACACACTAACCGTACGTGAAATTAGTTTCAAGTTTTTTTTTAAATGTCGTTTTTATGGCGGCGCTTAGTAAGATTTCGATTTATTACATAAATGTTTCACAATAAAGTTGCGTTCGTTTGTAATTTGTTGGGCGAGTGCAGCCGCACGCTCCTCCGTAATAATTTTTGTATAGGTACCTATGTAGATTCAAGGATGAGTTGAGTTCTTCATTTTCCATGCCGTCCCGATCTTGTTTTGTTTAGCAAGACTAGAAATACGATAGGAATAGGAAGGTAAAAATATGACATTGCGGCTGTAAGACAGAGATCGAAAACCCAACAACAACTAGTATGTGCGCGGACTGCACGAAGATACAAGTAAGGGATAGAGCCCGCCACCATACATCCACGGTGTGACCACGTGACCGTGATGTGGCCAAACCGTGGCACGGTCAGATCTAATCACGTTGCCGGAACTAGATAACCACTTAAAAATTGTTCCCCATTTTAGTGGTAACCACGTAATAGAACCGTTGCTTTCATGTGGCCACCACTCGTGGCGGGAACTTTTAATGTATCTTCTGCAGTGGCCCTCACGTTGTCTCCACTAAAAATGCTACTTGGGTCCATACTGACGGAGGCATTCGCAAGATCGCCTGTCCTCACAGTGGCGGCTGACAGGATCATACCCATCCTCATCTTTAACAAAAACTACTCAATAATAAATTAGCCTCCGGACAGCATGCGATTTGACGCGCCTATACTATAAACCGGTGGGGACAAATCCGGTTCAGGTTCAGGCTGCGGAGTTCATTCCGAGGCCCTGGACATGAACCCAACGATTCCGTTGGATAAACATCCTACTGTCCTTCAGACAGAACTGATAGCGATCGCACATTGTTCAATGGAAATCACACAACGCAAAGTCACAAACAAAAACCTATTGAACCTAATGCCCGAAAGGGAGCTAAATCTCCCTCCGCGCCCAAGCCGTCTGTGTCGCTGGCACTTTACGAAATTTACTCAATAATAAACAAGGATAATATGCTTCCCCAAACAAATCATACCGGTACCAACCGGCAAACTCACTAAACACTGTCTGCGAATATCCCGACCAACACTTAAACTAGTGATGGGCATTTACACCGGGCACTGCGGACTAAATAAACATCTTCACAGGATGGGAATCAACCCTGACCCATTATGCAGGGAATGTTACGAAGTGGAAGAGCCTATGGAACATATATATTGTGCCGCTGTCTTCACTCTACAATCTCCGTGGATCTATGCTTGTCTCACATTAACCAAGCCTCGACGACCTCTCTGGAGCCCCTTCAGGCGCCCTGATCCAGTTCATTTTAAGCTTGGGATGGCTAAAGGAGTGAGGACTTCAAGGAATGGAGGAAGCACAATTGGCCACTTGTGGCCTCGGTGCAGCGGACTTGTTCTTCCCTCCTACAAATCGAGAAATCCAGAATACAACAATTGAAAAATTTACAACGCTATCGTTAAGTTGGATAGTAAGATTTTGCTCAAATGTACTACCTCGTCCTATTGATAGCTTTTTTCGGACTTTAAAGGAACGCTCTGCAGAGGTCATGGAACTTTAGAAAATCATGTTAACGAAAAGAAGTTAAAAATTTCGAATTTTGAAAGAATTATGAAAGATGAAAAATTGAAAATTTGAACTATTGATGATACATGAATATACAAGGTGATTCAGTGGAGCTGGTGGTGGCTCGGGGGGTTAGAATATCAGACTACTAAGCCATTGAATTGTCTCCTATCGAGTTCAATTCCCAGTCTCGAGCTGGTTCTTTATGTCGTCTCGTCTATTCAACTATATATTTGGTTTACTTGAAACTGGGTCAATAATCATCTATACAGGGTGTTCTACAAGCTCTATGACAAACTTTGATAGATGGTAGGTTGCTTGATTTTAAACATATTTTTTTTAATAAACATGGGTCCGATTCGTTTTTGTTTAGAAGTTACAAGCATTTAAAGAATCGTAATTTTTTCAGTCAACCAGGAAGTGACACTAAGTCGCTATGTCACTAAGACACTATGTCAACCAATGTACACTTATAAAATATACACTTACTTCTATGAAAAACGTAGGCTGATAAATAGAAATATCGGTTGTTATGACAATAATAATTGTTAGTGTCATTTTAATTATTTATTAGATATTTCGTGTGAAAGTTATAAATAAAAAATGCATTTATTCTCGACTGAGGAATATGCAGATATTGTGTTTGTATATATATACACATTAAGCTTATTTCACGAAGCCCGGTACGTTGCACAGGTAACCGGAGTCCCGCCCTTAATAATAGACTTGATGGTGTGTATTATAACTGAAAGTGAAGAGAAACATCATATTAATCGAAGCAACCTGCGAGGGGTAAACATTTCACAACATACAAATCTGGTTATATCCTTAAGAATTTTAGAATCCCTGAACGTTCTTATGTCAATACATAGCCCACTGCACTAAAAGTATATACCCATCCGATTACCGGAAACCCTGCTTTGTTGCCACTTCTCAGGGCCTCGGATAAGCAGTATTAGCACAGAATATGTCTATTCTGTGGATATACAGTACAGAACATCTAAGTGTTCCCGGATCCGGATAGACGAATTGTCTCTTTGTACAGGCTGGTTCGTCCTAGCGCAATTATTATCATCCTTACGCTAATGGATACTTACTTACTACTAAAAAAAAACCATTGTAGAAACTATTAATGTTTGAATAGTATTAAAGGTATATTACATTCATTAATTTCATTTTATTTCCGTTCATTAAGCTTTTACTTAAAAAAAGTTGCACCCAGAGTCCGGGTCACATGACATCTTTTGTCTCGTACAACAAGGTAAACTATTTTTATTACATTTTCGGTATGCCATTGTAAATTGTACTGCAAAAAAGACATATATAGGTACCTACTTATACAATTTCGATAGGATTTTTCGATAAAAATTCAAATGTAGCGTTTTTAACTTTTTTAATAGTTAAATATTAAATTTTTATTTAATAGGCTAATAAGATAACTACCATAAATTGTATAAGCCATAAATACAATACGACCTTTCAGAAAAGTCGGTCGTTATTGTTTTATTTTATGATACAGGCTGAGGTAAAAAACTGAATGAAACGGTAAGAGTCATATCTCTTACCTTTTGATGCAGTTTTTTTTCGGTTTTTTCAGTTTTTTTCATGCAGTCGGTTAAATAATTATAAAAAAGTTTTGAGACGAGTATTTGGCAATTTTTGTTTCCCAATAATCCCAGAATTTCCTGAAATATCCTGATCAAACTTGAAGCATGCAGATTTATTATTTTAGCCATATCTTCTTTATTATTGAAAAAAGATTTATTATTTTTTGTATGATGAGCTACTCAAATAATGCGAGCTACTCATTTGACGTTTCAAAAATTTCCAAAGCCGACTAGATTTTGGGATTTTCGAAGTCAACTTTTGTTTTTCTTATGGCCACAAAAGTTAATTGCACCTTTAAATAAATAATTGTTTTTGCTCTGATTTTTTCATATTATAATTAGCAAAAAAATTTGTATCCGATAACCCTCGAACTTTGATAAATGCTCAAAAATTTTATAACAACTTTCTCAAGCTTGTTGCTTGGCAACAGACCGACGCCTAAATTATCAATGTCCTTGGGTTATTACTACTGTTAAACGTAAGTGTAAGTTCTATTTACTTTCATAAGTCTAATAATCTTAGGTCCGGTTGCACAAACGTTAAAGATCTGCCAGATAATTACTGATTTTAAAATGCATATTTTAAATAAAAAAAACCTGTATTATCAAAATGTTGGTCAGGTCAGGAAATAAATTCTACTCCCCTTTAGAAGAGTTAAATCACGGGTAAATAACAATAAAAGATCATTCAAAATATTCACCCATACTTTCAAAATTGGCAATTTAAAATCAGTAATTATCTGACAAATCTCTAATTAACTTTCGTGCAACTAGCCCTTAAACTATATAAAGATAAAGATTTTTTATTTCTCGTTACTTATTTTCGGGCTGCATGTGTGTTTTAGTTTTATGAAATATTACTAACCGGTTAACCGACGATTAACTGGTTATCCTCTTCATCAGTAAAAAATAAAAAGCTATCGGTAATAAAAATTTAATAGATAAAATTATTTTATTCAATTAAAATTAGCACAAAATTATGTACCTACTTCTAATGCCAAATTAACAAACATATTTGAAGTATGTAATTATGTTCAAGTTCAACTGTTTGCTAATTTTAACTAAATAACAAATACTTTGTATTATAAAAATAAAACTAAAGCAATTCATTAAAATGAAAGGAACCAGAATAAGTGCCCTATCATAATCTGCCTTATAAATCAAGATTTATTGATATGCAACATGCAGGAGCAGGATGATGTCACATTACTCACATTACGCTACAAAAAGTCATAAACAGCTTCCAGAAACCTGTTTTCTAAATAATAAAAACAAAAACTAAGGAAGTAGGTACTTCATTCAAACTCAAACAAACCGGAAAAAATAATCCGACGACCGCATCTGATCTGATGGCCACCGTCAAAAAGTGAAGAAATTATTGAGAAAATGTTTCAAATTCCTCTCTGAAGTGTAAATAAATATACCAGACACTAGACAGTGAGTCTTGTAATATTAAGATACCTACTTAGGTATATACTGTACACATATTTGAATTTTAAGCAATCCCTTATTATCCCTTACAATCCCAATTATTATTTTTTGCAGTCAATAAAAAGCTGCATTATCTGATTTATGATCCATTACTCTGTGAAGGTTCCTCACAACATCCCGGGCCAGCGATTAGTGTCTCTTGTATTTCTCTCTTTTTTCCTCTTTTTCTGAAAGTAGAATCATCCATCTTCTACCCTTTTCTACTTCCACTTCTCAAAATTTCAGTTCAGGGGTCTAAAGATTGCATCCAGTGTTCAGACTATCCGACTGCGGGAACCTTTCATTGGATTTTATACGCGTTTAAGATTATTATACCAGCAGTCTGCCGATTTTTTTTTAAGTTAGAAAATAGATAGAGGAGAGGACTATACCTAAAACGGTTAACCGGTAGTAAGATATCTATTCTATATTAATTACATATACCTACAGGGTATTCCATAGTTAGAGTGCCAATCTAGCAATAAGTTGTCGCCCTGTGGGCCTTTAGAGTAGGTACATGGCTGAAATTTTCAGGAATGGGCTAAATACCTAATTCTCGTCAAAAAATCGTCCTGTGCAAAAAGGCACTATTCAAAATTGTCAATTTTTTTGCAAAATGTGATAGTTTATAAATGAAACTTTGTTGTTCCAATTTTTCAAAATGGTATCTGTGATAGTTAAGTTAGAAAAACATCAAAACTGTTTCCGAAAAGCATTGCTAATACCATCATCGGAACTTTAAACTGCAATTATTATGTCGCTTATTCGGTGTACGGCAAAAATAGACTACCAGCTACTTACTGCTTAATCGAGAATTTCTACAGAATGGCGACATTAACAGTGGATATTTCATACATATTTTGATAATGAAAATCTACAATTTGTGTATAAATGTAAGACACAAATAATGTGCTAATTACTAAAGTGAAGTCATCCCTCATTTTAAAATTACTTAAATTAATGATTTTTTTTATTATTAAAAAAAAATAACAACTGATTGGCACTTGCCTAGAGACACCGCGTACCTAAGTACCTACCTATATCATTTATCATTTTATAAATACATAATAGTAAAATAATATTAAAAAAATAACAAAATAATAAAATAAATAATGACCTTTAATAAATTAATTATGAAAAAATCGGTCAATATTTACATCTGGGTATCTTACGCAGTTTCACTATGGCACCTATAATACAGGGTGCACCATATATCCTATTCTCTATATTGCTATCTCCTGAACGCTAAGAGATATAGCATATAGCGTCGGTTAAATTAGAGAAAAGATGCGCAATTTTGTGGCCATCTCGAATCCGTCAAGACATACAAAATATCTGTGACTGCTCCTGAAATATCCTGAAAAAAACTGAAAAATCGAGATTTCTTATATTATTTGCCATATCTTTCTGATAATTGGAAATTACTAAATAATTTTTTGTAGGCTTACAGAAGTCGTCAAGAGCTATACCCATCTGTCAGTATAAAAATGTGCAAGGCCGACTAGATCCAAGAGTTTTCACAGTCAACTTTCGTTTTTCTTATGGCCGCCATATTATTTTTTTATGTCATTCGATATAAAAAAATAATGGAAACAACAAATTAATAAACATAAAAAAAAAATTCTATGAAGACTATGAAAATTCTGAGATCTAGTCGACTTTGAAAATTTTTTAAATGTCAGATGGGTAGCTCTTGCCGACTTATGTAAGCCCACAAAAAATTATTCATTAATCTCCAATAATAAAAAAGATATGGAAAAAATAAGAAACCTCGATTTTTCAGTTTTTTCATGATATTTCAGGAACGGTTACAGATATCTTGTATGTCTCGACGGAATCGAGATGGCCACAAAATTGCGCTCCTTTGGACTTGTTTAACCGACCCTGTATCTGTTAGCGTTAGGAGATAGCAATATAGAGAAGGATACATGGTGCACCCTGTAGAGAAGAATTTATGGTGCACCCTATATAGGGGTAGAGGACGTATCTATACCTATAGTAACACTAGGAAGGTATTCATTTGCTTTGCAGATTCATGATTAGCAAAAAAATGGCACTAAAAATCGCAGTAGGGGGTCCGGTCCTGGTTAGCCGGCGTATAAACACATATAAACATGCACCAGACCAGAGAGGTGATGAATACGTCAAGCCGGATATAAGCTTTCTCATATCGTATCCAGATTATAGGGACTGATGTTACGCTTTTTGGAATGAAAATGCAAAATAAATTAAATTCAAAATAATAATCGTACTACTATTGAAGAAAAATGAAATGAAGAAAAAAATAGCAATGCGACCGTAGTGTCAAAGAGGCCATAGTTGTGACCTTAATATTAGTTTGCAATGGCTGTTTTTAGCTCTTACCCACCCAGCACCCCTATTTCGCTCCTCGGTCCCGAAAAAATTGATGGAACTTAGGATACGTAGATGTAAATATTTACCCAATTTAATTCACTAACAACACTTGGGCTTTACCACAGCCATACGATATTTATTTATATATTTATTTTATTGGAGAAAAATCTCATATAATAAGATTTTTTAATTTTTGATGAAATTTTGGTTCATTTTTTACTTTACTGACTGGACTACATATTGTGTATTTCACGAAAAGATTTTAATATATTATAAAACAAGATGATTCAGTGGTTAAGTACCATAAAATGAGACGGGTGTGAAGACATAAGATTTTATTCAGCAACGGTTTTACTTGCGTTTATTTTACTGCCGACCAGATAGGGATTTATGTTCAGAAATCATAATTTAGGAACAAACGAGTAAGTAGCAAACAAAAGAATCAGTCAGTTCCAGTCTTCCAGTTCACTCTTCAATTTCTAGGTGGTAGGTAAAGTATGTGTATTCTTTTACTAGTATCACAAAACTGTTGGTCTGCTGGAGAACTAACCGCTGGCATGCTGGTCTAAGAGGGCAAAAAATGTCAATATAGCAAGCAGCCCGCGGTAGGTACTTATTCCGTGTTATGAAATTATTGTAAAAACAAAAAATTTAAACAATCAACGTACGTTATTATGCTCTAATCAAAATAAAATTCAAGCCATTAAAAGTACTTACCTATACCTATATTTTGATCATTGCATGTTAGCATGTTACCTATTATAGGACCTACCTAAACCTATACAATAATGTGTCCAGTTGTAAGTGGCAGTACTACATGGGGATCTTGGAAACGGCAAGAGATACAGACTCGGTTAAATTAGAGAAAAGCTGCACAATTTAATGCTTAATGAGAATCTGAATTTTTTCTTTGAATATTTTCAGTCGTTGCTGAAATATCCTGAAAAACCTGAACAATCAAAATTTCTTTTTTTAGCCATATCTTTTTTTTTTTATTATTGGAAATTAATTAATTATTTTTTGTAGACTTACATTAGTCGTCAAAAGCTATCTATCCCTTTCACATTATAAAAATTTTCAAAGCCGACTAAATTCCAGAGTTTTCATAGCCTACTTTTGTTTTTCTTATGGCCGCCATATTGATTTTTTCATGTCGTTCGGTATAAGATAAAAATCAAGGAAACAAAAATTAATAACATTCAAAAAATTTTTTATATTTATAATTATTATTATTTTTGGTAATTGTATACATCCGCGGCTCCTAAGTTTCATCAATTTTTTCGGGACCGAGGAGCTAAATAGGGGTGCTGGGTGGGTAAGAAAGTAAAAACAGTCATTGCAAACTAATATTAAGGTCACAACTAAGGCCTCTTTGGCACTACGGTCGAATTTCTATTTTTTTTTTCACTTTCAGGGCAAGGAAAATCTTCTAAAATAACAGTACCACGATTTTTATTTTGAATTTTGCATTTATTTTGAATTTATAATCCGAAAATCATTGCATCAATCCCTGTGCGGACTGGACACGTAATGAAAGCGGATATATCGCCCAGTCCGCCTCTGTGAGCCTCTAACACAGAATAGAATACTTGGCAATTATGATGAAGTGGTTTTATCCGGGATCGCGGCATCTAATCGGTGCCTCTTGTCAGGTCCGCACTCCCTCCGCACTCTCAAAACTGTTTTTTTACACCGTTTTGTGGCTTTCCCTTTCATTTGCAAAGCAAATGAATACCTTCCTGGTGTTACTATAGGTATGTTCTCCACCCCTATATAAGTTCCATAGTGAAACTGTATGAGCCGCGGATGTATATAATGACCTTATTTTTAATTATATTCTTTTTTCGAAAAAAAACTTTTGTAAATATTTACATCCACGTATCCTAAGTTCCATCAATTTTTTCTGGATCAAGGAGCGAAAAAACAACTTAATCTTCGCAAGTTTAAAGAAACAGTCCGTGAATACCTATACTGTAAGCAATAGGAAACTCGTAGGGTCATGGGAATCAGGGTCGGGGATAGGAGGACGGATGCTTGTGGCGGGGGGAGAGGAGTCAGAGCGGAAATGAAATTGTACTCACTTTATATTTTGTCTTTATCTTATTGTTATCTTACTGATTTTACTGATTGCAGATTAGGCTAGGTAGGTTAGGTTAGTATTAGGTGAAAACTTTATATCTATTGAGTTGTTAGGATCACAAGGTTTAGGTGGCAGAGCAGTAAAGGATATACAGGGTGTCCGGAAATTGTGAGCAAAAAATTAAGGGGGTGATTCTTCTTGATGAAATATTGCCAAAAGTATCTATAATTTTTTTTCGAAAAATCAAAAAGAAGAAAGTTATAAGCCTCCAAATTTGATTTTTTTAAATCAATATTTTTTTATAACTTTTTTTCTTGTGTACGGATTTTCTTAAAATTTGACACACTTGCCACTGATGTTGCTTTACATCCTTGGTCCAAATTAGACTTGAATCCCTCGAAATCAAAAGGCCTTAACTGCCGTTGACCTTCAAAAAATGCCTATAACTTTTTTCGTAAGATTTTTTTCTGAGGTTTGAAGACGCACAATTGAAGAACATGAAGAAATATTCGGAAAAGGTCCTCTTTGTCTGTCACGATAAAATGACCTGTTTCCAAGTAAAACTGTTTTAAAAATTTGCTTGCACTAAAATTGATCACCATAAATTATGATCATTTTGCAAAAATACCAAAGCATGCTTTGGAAACAGCTGCAGGGTTGCCTAGTTTTGTACAAAACAGAGACATTCGAATATAAATAGACTTGGAAATGACTTTTTTTTTTTTTTTTTTTTAATTTAATCATTTTTTTTAATAAAATAATAAAATAATTTTAATAAAAAAAAAAAAAATTGCTGTCAAAATGAAATCCAAAGCAAACGTCTTGTTTCCTAGGCAACCCTGCAGCTGTTTCCAAAGCATGCTTTGGTATTGTTGCAGAATGATCATAGTTTATGGTGATCAATTTTAGTGCAAGCAAATTTTTAAAACAGTTTTACTCGGAAACAGGTCATTTTATCGTGATAGACAAAGAGGACCTTTTCCGAATATTTCTTCTTGTTCTTTAATTGTGCGTCTTCAAAACTCAGAAAAAATATTACGAAAAAAGTTATAGGCCTTTTTTGAAGGTCAAGGGCAGTTAAGGGCTTTTGATTTCGAGGGATTCAAGTCTAATTTGGACCAAGGATGTAAAGCAACATTAGTGGCAAGTGTGTCAAATTTTAAGAAAATCCGTACACTAGAAAAAAAGTTATAAAAAAATATTGATTTTAAAAAATCAACTTTGGAGGCTTATAACTTTCTTCTTTTTGAGTTTTCGAAAAAAAATTATTGATACTTTTGGCAATATTTCATCAAGAAGAATCACCCCCTTAATTTTTTGCTCATAATTTCCGGACACCCTGTATATCCCAAGCTGAACCTCACCTTGAGATTGATCATGCAGGATTATAATGATTTTGTTGTAAAATTATACTTACGTATGGTCAATAAAGCACATTTATTATTATTATTATTATTATTAAATAGGGGTGCTGGGTGGGTAAGAAGCTAAAAACAGTTATTGCAATCTAATATTAAGGTCACTAACTAAGGCATTGTGGCACGACGGTCGCATTGCTATTTTTTTCTTCACTTTCAGGGCAAGGAATATCTTCGAAATTAACAGTAGCACGATTATTATTTAGTGCTATTGAAATGCCATCATTAAATCATTTATACATTTTCTTATAAAAGAAAAGTTTATTAAATTTTTTACAAATGTTTTTTCTTCATCTAAAATCAATTAAAATCAATGAATATCTGTAATCAGAAGTAATAATACTTAATACGAGTATGTAATCAAAAGTATAAATTATCTGAAATATCAGACCAAAAAAATCTAATTTCATTTTGGAGCTAAATTTGTTCGTCTAGGTTTATAGCGCGCTTAGAAAAGTAACTTATAAAAACAATAGGTACATAAATAGTTCAGAAAGGGTTTGTGCATAATATTATAGAATTTTATCATGTATTTTTATAAATTTTGAAAGTTTCATAGGTTTTTTTTATATTCACCTACCCACCCACTAAACTTATAAATCACAGTAGTACCTAACTACAATATTATAAGTTTTAAAATCACGATCAATGAAAATATAGGTACATCGCCTAACTGGTTATCACCAAATTATAATTATTATTAATTTGTGATCGTTTAAAGACTGCAGTCAGTAAGGTAGGTATGGTATAGTCGACCAAGAGATATAACGAAATGATCTAATTGTTAAACTGTCATATTTTATGACTTCAACAATATTTCAATAATCCAAAAATTGATAAAATGACAGAAGTCGTTTCGTTATATCTCTGGTCCAACTATACTGCATGCACCTATTTAATAGTAACTGTATTTTGTAACTTTGTTTTTTGATTTAACTTACGAGTACCTACCTAAACATTACTTGAGTTATTTTCGTTTATTTCCTGTTATTTTGATTTTGTTTCCTAGGTAACCTTTTGTATTGGAACTGTTTTTCTCTGATTGTTGATTGAAATCAGTTTAGTTGGATTGATTTTTCACAGGGCTGAACTTTTATTTTAGTTAACTTACTCAAAAAATATCGATACAATTTTGTGGAAATTTTCAATTACCTTTTGATTTCACAATCAAATATAAAAATCCTAAACAAGTTTACCGCCAACAGAAGCGCTTTAATTTAAATGAAAAATTTTGTCGATTTCGTCGAACTAGTTGAGTAGTTTCAAATATTTAAAACTTTTAAAATGCAATTTTTCTGAACCATCAATTTTTGAATTTTTTGTAATTCTAAAAGTCCTGTCCTGCAAAAAAAGTCGTAAATGTACATTTCATGTTAGGAGTAGTCTAAACATGATACATATAAGTGGTAGCTGGTTTTACGCGCAAAAATAAAACAACACATTTTCTTTCCCATTTCGCTCCACTAGTTGGAAAAACCGGACTTTATTCAATTTAATTATACGAGGTTCATTAACTGGGTATTTGTGACTCGCTACGTGGACATCGGAAATAGTAAAAAAAACAGGGTCTGTTAAATTTAAAAAAATGTGGACAATTTTAAATATTGAGAAGTATTGAGAATCTGAAAAAAAAATAGGATAATAATAGGATGCTGCTGAAATATCGTGATAAAAAAACAAAAATCGAGATCTTATTTCAGCTAAATCTTTTTAATAAGGTACCATGCACAAAGTAAGAAACCACAAATTAATAAACAAAAAAATTTAAAAATTTTAACACACTTTGTTTATTCTGACTCCTTTATTAAAGTTTATTAATTCAAATGAGAACGAAATATTAAAATTTAAAGAGGACCGTTTTTTTGACATGTTGTATCGTAAAGTACATGACATGCATGTAGGTATTGAAAATTTAAAACGACTTCTAAGTTACAATGGGTAGGTACAACATAAGTTAATATAGGGTGTAATGTTTTACATATTATTACCTATGGAAATACTTAAAAAATGCACTTTTTGACATTCGGTAAAATTTTATTACGTTATTTTTAATAAAGAAGATTACATTTTTTCGAATTTATTTGCAATGTGATCAATTTTTGGGTTCCGGGATTTTTTCTATAGCGAATGGCATGAAAAACAATATGGCGGCCATAAGAAAAACAAAAGTTGACTTTGAAAATCCCAAGATCTAGTCGGCTTTGTAAATTTTTGAAACGTCAAATGTGTGGCTCATTAAGACTTATTTATGTAAACCTATACATAAAAAATTTTTTTTTCAATAATAAAGAAGATATGACTAAAATAATAAATCTGCATGTTTCAAGTTTTTTTCAGGATATTTCAAGAAATTCTGGGAATATTG
This sequence comes from Malachius bipustulatus, assembly GCA_910589415.1. Taxonomy (NCBI): domain Eukaryota; kingdom Metazoa; phylum Arthropoda; class Insecta; order Coleoptera; family Melyridae; genus Malachius; species Malachius bipustulatus. The sequence goes on from OU342633.1 coordinate 2,844,624, forward strand.
AGAAAAAAAAAATTGCCAAATACTGCGCAACTTTTTTGTAATTTAACCGACTTCGTATCTCTTACAGTTTCATGCAGTTTTTTTTTTCCTCAATGGGACAAGTATAATTAAATTAAACGACGACCGGCTTTTCTGAAAGGTCGTATTGTAAAGTAGATGACATGTACTATTATTGAAAATTAAAAACGACTTCCAAAGTAGGTACAAGACATTAAGTTAACATAGGGTGCATATTTTTACATGCAACCCTATGGCAACACTTAAAAAAATGCACTGTATAGTTTGTATGTTGTTTTTTGTTAGTCACGCAACTGCATGTTTTTGTTTATTTGAATGTCATTTGCAGTGCTGATCAACATTTTTAAGTAACAATTTTTGATATTGTCGAAAATAAATAATTTTACTTATAACAATAAATATAAATAAATAATAAAATAACTATTTTACTCTTTGGTACTATTCGTGTTTTAGGACAAAGCTCGTATACGATTGCAAAAATTTTATGTCAGACTATTCCATTTTAGGTTTCAGACCAAGCACAACTTTTTATGGAGAATAACTTTTTTTCCAAAAATGGATAATAAAAAAGTGACCACGAATTGAAATTTTTCGTTTGGCGCGTTATTTCCCAATAAACTTTAATATCAGCTAGGAAATTTATTAAAATAGCTATTTATGATATTGGTGTTAAAAGTGAAGTTTTATTTTGTGAGTGAAAAGGTTTGTGAAATGAGCGAAGCGTAGCGGAGCGAATTTTACAAATTCACGAACATATAATAAAATCACTTTTAAAACGAATATCATACAATGGTTTTTGTAAAACTGCTCTATTTTGATAATAAAATTGATGAATTTAGAATGACACAACTTCAAATTGCATTTTAAAATATTACATATCAGTACAAGTAGTGTACTATGCATAGAAACCGTTGCCGACGCTATGGTTACTAACAAATAAATGCGTGCATACAAATAAAAGAGATGCCATAATAATAATTATTATTGATTGCAATTTCTGAACAATTATTATTGTCTTGAATTCTTGACTAGGTACTTATTTTTTTATTAATATGTTTGCCAGTAATAAAAAGAATATGAAAAAATCTTACTACCTATAATTTTGTCTGATTTCATCATGAGAAAATGTAGTTTAAAAAGAGAATGTAAGTACAGAAAAAGTAGATAGAATTACTTTTAACACGAGTGTTGTAATGTACTTTTAACACTAGTGTTAAAAGTACTTTTAACACGCTTCCATTTAAACAATCACTTTTAACACTGTCAGCTGTCGTTAAAAGTGATGTATGTGTCTTTTAATGGCAGTTGCACAAAAACATTTTTTTGTGCCATTGAAGCCCATGGAAGCGGGTTAAGAAAATTTGTAACAGTGTTAAAAATACATTACAACACTCGTGTTAAAAGTAATTCTATCTACTTTATCTGTACTTACTTACATTCTCTTTTTAAACTACATTTTCTCATGACGAAATCAGACAAAATTATAGGTAAGTAATAAGATTTTTTCATATTCTTTTTATTACTGGCAAACATATTAATAAAAAATAAGTAGCTAGTCAAGAATTCAAGACAATAATAATTGTTCAGAAATTGCAAATAATAATAATTATTATGACATCTCTTTTATTTGTATGCACGCATTTATTTGTTAGTAACCATAGCGTCAGCAACGGTTGCTTTTGCATAGTACACTACTTGTACTTACTTGTCTGTAATATTTTAAAATGCAATTTGAAGTTGAGTGTCATTGTAAATTCATCAATTTTATTATCAAAATAGAGCAGTTTTACAAAAACCATTGTATGATATTCGTCTTAAAAGTGATTTTATTTTGTTCGTGAATTTGTAAAATTCGCTCCGCTACGCTTCGCTCATTTCACAAACCTTTTCACTAACAAAATAAAACTTCACTTCTAACATTAATATCATAAATAGCTATTAAATTTGTTTTACCGCCGCATATGTTTCATCAATGAACTATGAATTATCAGCCGCGCTTCTTAGTTTTTTGTCGTTTCAATTGACTTTGTATAAACTCTACTTTAAAAGTTACCAAGTTTTTTTTGTGAACATAAAATCGCAACTTTCAAACATTAAGATGATCTTTGATTGACTACCACCATCGCAAGTTTCATCTTTTAGTTTTAAAAAGCAAGGTCGCAAGGTATATTTCTTTTAAATAAATTGCTATAATGCAAAAATACAGTCAGAAAATCTAAACACGATAATGTAAAAAAATACGTTGTTCTATTTCAAAAAATTAACCGGGTAAAAATGGGACACCTGTACCTATACCTATAGCTGAAAATAATGTTGGCTTATGCATACGTAGGAATTTTAGTTTAAAAGTTCTGTGCTAAAATTGTTAAAATACCAAGAATTTATGAGGTGATCCAAGAATGGTTGATTGGCTATTATGCGGTTATTATACGAAACGCAGCTCGTAATGCTTGCGCTGGCGACTGTAAACACAGTTGCTCTCGGGTTAAATTATTTTACTGGAGAGGAGATTGAAGAGCTCGTGATGCTTATGAATTGATGTAAACATATCATCACTCAATGCACCGTTGCCAATTTTACCGGGACTCGAATAATCGGCTGTGCGTCTACAGGCTTCGAAAAATGCTCGACATATACACAATTATATACTAACGTGCGCCGCTCCCTCTGTAGAACGTTTCGTTGAACTATGTCGCGTATGTTTTAGGGTACCCAGGTGTCAAAGTGATGCCCTGGGCAAAATTTGTCCAATGGTTCCACCGATAGATGGCCATGCTGTACGACGTTTATACACGTTAAAATTTTCGAAGCCCGAAGTCGGGCTTCACATGGGAGGTCCAGGCTTCGAATACTCAACTGAACATAGCATTTTAGGCTTCGTATGGGCTCTTAATATGTCTATGTGTAGTAACCTTTTAATATTTACAGTTACCTTTGAAGTTGTTTATAAAATGTCAGTTTTTTTTGAGTAATTAAAAAAGTCAGATTAATGTAATTCCAAGTTCTGTGTTATAATTAATTTTCAAAGTTAAGCATAATACATTCGATAGCACTTCAATCACAACAATATGGGTATTCCAATGGTAACGCCAGACAAGCTGCTCAAGAATACAGACGCAGGTATCCAAATAGACATCAACCTGCCCACACGGTGTTTAGTGCATCATTTCGTAGACTTCGAGAAGCAGGTAATCCCGCTCCAAAGAAGGCTATTCGCCCTACTGAAGTAAATGTACAAGATGAAGAAAATGTGATAGATGCTGTCCTCGATAACCCTTCAATCAGTGTTTGGCGTATTTCTAGTAACCTTCATGTATCACCGAATTTTGTATGGCGTGTATTGAACAGAGAATATGGGTTACACCCGTTTCATCGCCAAAATGTACAGGCATTGCATGCTGGAGATGCCCCACAGCGATTAGAATTTTGTCGCTGGTTACTTCAGCAACAAGCACAAAATGATAGATTCATTTCGCTCGTCATGTGGTCTGATGAAGCGTGCTTTACTAGGGATGGCATAAATAATAATTATAATGAACATGTATGGGCGTTGCAAAATCCACTTGCAATTAGACCAAGACGATTTCAGCAACGATTCAGTGTCAACGTTTGGGGTGGCATTTTCAACAATAATTTATTACCTGTGCATGTTCTAAATGATCGTTTAAATGCAGATCTTTATAGACATTTCTTAGAACACGACCTTTTAGAGTTTATTGATGACGTGCAACTCAATATTATTCAAAATATGTGGTATCAGCATGACGGTGCACCACCACATAGAGGAAGACAAGTTGCTGCTTGGCTAAATGAACATTTCCCGAATAAATGGATAGGTCAAGGAGGTCCAATATCATGGCCACCTCGTTCTCCCGATCTGAATCCTCTGGATTTTTATTTATGGGGACACATGTAGCAGCTGGTCTACCATGTTGAAATCGCTACCCATCAGCAGTTACTTGAAAGAATTCAAGATGCAGCTAACCAAATAAGAAATGATCCAAATCTCATTCTTCGAGTGACCAAATCTTTAGTTCGTCGATGTGAGGCTTGCATTCAAGCTGAGGGTGGACATTTCGAACAATTTTTATAGTCTTAAGTTTTGTGATTATCATTTAATTTAAATTTTTATTGTTGATTGTTAATAAATGTTAAATGCTTCTAACTTCTAAACAAAAACGAATCGGACCCATATGTTTATTAAAAAAAATATGTTTAAAATCAAGCAACCTACCATCTGTCAAAGTTTGTCATAGAGCTTGTAGAACACCCTAATACATATAATCCATATTATAACATCCGCATAATTATAATCCAGTCCATAATTATTATTACCGAAGTGGAGCTACTTTGTCTTACCTACATAGATAAGACCGATGTTACCTATTTTTTAAATAAAAAAATTAATTAATGCGATTTAGTGGTTAAGCACCATTGAAGGTCTTGCAGATATTTTGTGAAAATCTTTGTTAACCGATATACAGGGTGTTTAGGTATCGATCTGCGGAACTGATTTTTATTGTATCTTTCCGTATAATTAATAATTCATGAGTACAGGTTTTCTATTGAATAATAAGTAAGTATTTGGAAAATTTCTGGTTATCACCGAAGCACTCAGGGCGTAGTCCAGAAACACATGACATCTTTTGCCTCATAAAAAGATATGAACTGTAATTTTTTTATTTTTTATTGCATTTTCAGAATGTAAGATAAAAAAGGTATAATACTTACAATCGTTTTTGAGAATTTATTTTTTTACATTTTTATTAATTATTATTTATATCCCATTACTCTTTTTCAGATATTCAGGCTCCTAATTATTCTACAGTATCCACTGAAAATTAACAAATCCTGTCTTCTATTTGGCTCCAAAAGTTAAAGTTTATTCTCATTTTATTATTAACATAACAAGTTTTAAGAGATTAGGTTTAATAGTAAAAATTTATTGAAATATTTAAGTCAGTAATATGTCATCGTCATCATTTAAGAGCCAAAATATCCAAAACCGATTTTTAAAGGACAAATAATAAATAATAAATGATAAAAATAAAAAAATACTCAGAAACGTGGAAAGAATACTTATGTAATTTTTTTTAAAAACAATGCCATCTGGTGAGTGTGTCTTTTTCCTAGCAAATTATTTCCTCTATGAAAAAATTCAGAATTATTGATCTACTCCGTACTTGCAAAGAAGACATAAAAGACAATTCGACAGATCGATACTAAACACCCTGTATCTCGTTAGAAAACATTTAGACATTTTCGGATAAAATATTATTTGAATTGTCTTAATATTATAGGTTTATCCACAATTCGTTTTAAATTATTCACCTGAATATCTCGTCAGGGGACTCACCAATCAAAAAATACCTGGACAAAAGCTGAATGGTTTGAATTGGGGGACATCGAATTGAAGGGGTAAGAAGCAAACGGGTTCAAGTGATACTATAGAAATGGAGTAAATGAGTCCTAAACTTTCTTTTGTGTTGTAAAATCTAGGGCGCAAAATTGGAAAAGCTGTTTTAAAAATATATATGGGCTCTATCCAACATTTTGGTAATAATTTTACCAACAAATTGCTACTGTTCAGTACTCAAAAACGTACTTATCTCATTTTTCCATTTTTTGTCACTTGAACCCTTTTGCATCTTACCCGTTCAATTGTCTCCTTGCATTTGACCTTTAACGTGACTTTCAAGGTTATTTTAATGTCAATTTTTTTGATAAAAACTTCTACATTTTTCAAAGTGACAAGTCGATGTTTCCCTCCAAACCCAATAACTTTTGTCTATGTTATTTTTTGATTGGTGGCTTCCCTCACGAGATATTCATGTGTGTAATTTAATATGGGGCACCCTCTATATTTGTATTTAAATATAAAATACGTGGGTTCTAGGCTCGTGTTCATCACTGATCTCACGCTAAAGACAAAGAAAAAAAAAGACATGGGTGGCCATTTCGCTCTTGTTGAAGCTGATCGCCATGCCCCATCAGTAAGAAAAAGTTCTTTTCCCCATGATCGACGAAACCAATGATCCGCAAATCAACCGTTTTCGAGATTGAGGGTGTCAAGAAAAAATATTTTTTTCAGTTTTTTGACGATATCTCAGGAACTGTTTGAGATACAGAACCTAGTTTTTGTACACGTCTCATCATTAATATTGTTCACTTTTTGAGCTCTGATTAAATTTATTTCATATGGCAGTGGCCGAGATGTTAGGGTGGCTTGAACTTTTTTTGCCCCTACTTTCTACGACACATCAAAAATTGGCATTGTGGAAGCACATTTCAAACTATCAATGTTTTCTACATAAAAAAGTACTCTTGGTAAAATACTCTAATATGAACTGTTTTTTTAAGTAAAACGGCATTTTATGATGAAAAACATAAAAGTAACAATTCCACTCATTTGTTATTACACCTGATTTATGTTATGTTATTATCTGATTTCTCGAAATCGCTGTTTGCTAACGGATATTTTGTATCGAGGAAGGAAGACAGAATGAAGTGGATAAATTTATCGATAAAACTGCTTGTTCATATGTTGCTATGGATATGGCTCGATCCCTTGGCACTCAGTTACTAAAAGTCACAATTAATTGTATTATTTGAAAATATTTTACACCTATGTAAGAAAAAAAGTTTCCTTGCCCTACCGAGGTTTGAACCCGGGTATAGTTCGACCAGAAATATAGTGCGTTTACAGCTTCACGGATTTCAACTTATACTGATTGTTTATTTGCACAGACCACTGGAGATCTCTGCAAAGTTTACTTAGTAGGAAGTCGGACTCGAAGATTTGTAAATAAATACAGGTCCGTACTTAATCATTTAAAAACTGATACCGCCAGAGCATTTGTAACTTTTTTTTATTTTTAAATATATTTGGTAAGTTTTATCTATAATGATGATTATTATTCATGAAGATGAAAATTGCTGCAGTAGCCTCATCTCAGTACTGTAATAATAATTGCATGGATAATAGGTTAGGAAGCCATTATTATACGCCAATGGACCATTACACTTTGAATATAATACCTAAATAATAATAATAATAATAATTATTATTATTAATTACAATAATAATAACAATAACAACATTTATTTCCTCATTTCAAATACATATTACTGTATTTTTTTTTTTAATTAACAACAATAAATTATAATATTAGGTATAAAGTTATAATTCCATTTTTGTAATAAAATATTTTTAATTTAGTTTGAATTTTTTTTTACATTATATTTTTTGTAGTTTGTATTAAAATATCATATATTTATTTATTATTCATTATGGTGTTATTATTGTACGATAATACTTGAATAACGATGAAGTTGTATTCACTTTGGAATAAAATAAAGTAAAAAAATTATATGAATTTCTATTTTTGTCAATGTAATGTACAACACCAGAAATATTGTAGCACAACTTGTGAGCAAGAACAACTGATTCTAAACTTCCTGGCCTGATGTCTTCTTCATTGACAGTAGAAGCACAGAATATTAAAACAATTAGGTATTCTGTGGTAGAAGCTTAATATTTTCATCATAAATACCTACTAATAGCTCTCAGATATTCCGGAAAAATCCCATATTACTTACTTAAATAGGTAGGTTCCCTTCCTGTGACTTTATTTAAGAGATATTCCTAAGGTTCACAAAATTTAAATACGGTCCATATAGACCGTACCTGCCCTCACCTATCATTTCATAAGGGGTTTGTTAGTTCCTCACACCGGGGTGTCGTTAAGCTATCTTTACCCATATTAAACCGTAAAGTCGTAAACGCACTATATTTCTGGTCGTACTTTACCTTCGAACGACAGTCAGGGAGCTTATCCACTTGGACATAGGCGCCTGTTATAAACAAATGCCAGAAGTGCTGATATAGCAGCTACCTACCGTTTGCCATTTGATTTTCATTCGAAATATCAACTTGTTTTAGTATCCATGCGTAGTATAAAGTCATGGTCAACCGTTGGTGTGAAAGCTGAAAGTTGGTATGTGAAATGAAACATTCACCTTTGTGTATGTTTAGTGGTTACTCAATTTTACAAAGCAAATTAATGTATTAAAAAAATATTTAACCTAAAATTATTATAAACATACCAATATACCTACAGTGTGTATTACAGGCATGGTACACCCCCTTTTTTTTCTTTATTTTTGGAGATAATTTTTTGAAATTTGGTACGTCGCATATTCTCGATAGAGCGCACTTTTTAGCAGAAAATTAAATTTTTTCCCACATCCGGTTTTAGGAAATCTTACCAACTTTTTATTTTTAAACGGGACACCCTATATATTATTATATTTTTGAATTCTATACATTTGTACGAATCCAACAATACCACATAAGTACCATTTTAAATGTCAAATTTGTTTTTATTTAATTTTTTATTTCTCAATTATAGTGTGCCATGAGTCATGACTATTTCGTTTTACTCCAATTGGATCATCTAGGCCCGTATTCATCAATAAATATAACCCCTGGGGTTATATTTTGGAACATGTGATTGGTTTAAAATTCGTAGCGTTCGTAGGGTTTGAGCATTAGACCAATCAGCTGTCAGAAAATTCAAAATATAACCCCAGAGTTATATTTTGATGAATACGGACACTAATGCTAGAAAAATCGAATTTTTGTTCAAAGTACTAAATTAAGTGATTTATGGATAAATTATGCGCACCGGAATGATTTTTTGAGCTGAATTCATTTTTTTCAAATGGTACAATATTGGTACCGAGGTACCATCTACTAGTACTCTTTATAAGGGACATTTTGGTGTACCCATTTTGCATCTGTGACGAACACATCTGAAGTCATGACACACTATAATTGAGAAATAAAAAATTAAATAAAAACCAATTTGACATTTAAAATGGTACTTATGTGGTATTGTTGGATTCGTACAAATGTATAGAATTCAAAAATATAATAATATATAGGGTGTCCCGTTTAAAAATAAAAAGTTGGTAAGATTTCCTCAAAAACCGGATGTGGGAAAAAATTCAATTTTCTGCTAAAAAGTGCGCTCTATCGAGAATATGCGACGTACCAAATTTCAAAAAATTATCTCCAAAAATAAAGAAAAAAAAGGCGGTGTACCATGCCTGTGACACACACTGTATATATAGGATTCTGAAAACATAATAATATCTCGAATAATACGCCACGTGATATAATACGATAAAAAGCCACTGATGTAAACTTGATTTTGTAATTTTGGTCTTTTAAGTTATAGGTATAACGAATTTTCAGTTGACATTAAAGTAAGTACCTACCTACCTACCTACTATTTTCTATATTTTCGAATATTTATTTCTACAACCAAAATATTTACTTGAAGTGAACCATATTTTTTAATAAATCAAACTGCATTCCATCAAACATTTTTGTAAAGTATAAGTAATGTAATTCTACAGACAGTGACATTATTTTTATTCGAGTGGAATCGTAGGTAAAGTATAGTATTCCACTCGTGTGTAATGGCCATTCACTTGCATGTTTGAAGAAAAAGATGAAAAAAAAATCTTCTTGGATAATAGCATATTACTATGTACTTGGGAATAATATTCCTACTATAAGAACATTTTAAAGATGAACGTAAATATTACTTGAAAGTAGCCCTTTTTGTTGGCTCCAGTAGTAGACTCCAGTTAGTAGTAGTAGACAGGCAACCTACTCTTAGTAAGTAACTAGTTACAATAAACAAGGTAGGTTTATGTTATATGGCTTGTAAATTAACATAGTCGGTATAAAATTAATTAAAGAGAAACAGTTTAACTCATATGTTGATTCGATGTTTCATTTCAAACAGACCCTGCTTTGTAAGCAAATTGCTTGGATAGAGAGGGAAACTGCTTAATTTCTAGTGTTAATTGTCACATCTGCGAGGCATTTCACAGCGACTGTTTCTCATAGGCCCGTATTCATTAATAAGTACAACCCTTGGGGTTATATTTTGGAACATGTGATTGGTTTAAAATTCGTAGCGTTCGTAGGGTTTGAGCATTAGACCAATCAGCTGTCAGATAATTCGAAATATATCCCCAGAGTTATATTTTGAAGATTGAATGAATACGGACATAGTAACACATAGGATGGTGGGACTAATGAAGGCACACTAGAAAAGGACAATACAATGTAAAATTAAAGTCTTATGTAATCCTTAGAAACCACTAAAACTGCAGAAGCTTCAATCCTCCCATTGACTAAACTCTAGAGATTTTTACTTGTCAATACAGGATGTTCCATTAGTAGACGAACAAACGGTACCTAACTGTGGATATAGTAGACAACGAGATGGTTCTAAAAAAAACACGACTGATGGGTTTCGCGTCATTAATAACATAGATACAGGGTTTTTTGGATATCGCTAATTTCTTTTGAAGACCGTAACTAACGAACAACCACCCTGTATATTTTTTGAAATTTGGTAAACACTTTTCCACTTCTACACAAGCGTTTGATTTAATAGCCTGAAGAAAAATCCAGGTCGTGAATTACCAAAAATTCAGAAAAGTGTCTATTCGGAAAATAACGCCCTGTACATCAGAATTTTTAAAGATTGTTTTGGTTTTTTAAAAGAGCAGTAGATATTGAACTAAACATTGTACTTTTTGGTAATTAATTTTGAAACTTTTTAAACTCTTAAAGAGTTTTCAAGCGGTTTTAAGCAAAAATCTAACTTCAAGATCAAAATGCCACTCGTAGAATCGGATGCGGAACTGCAAAAAGTACATTGTTTATTTCAATAATATGTTCTCACAAGACCGAACCTGGATTTTTCTTCCAGTTATTATGTGAAACGTATGTGTAGGAAAATTGAAACTTTTTAATCAAATTTCGCAAATTTATACAGGGTGGTCTGTTAATTATGGCCTTCGAAAGAAGTTGGCGATATCCATAAAACACCGTGTATCTATGTTGTTACTAAGGACGTGAGACCTGGGGTAAACCTGGACCACTAGGTCACTTCAGAATAACTCATTCCAACAACGATCCATTACCTTGTGATGCACTCTGATGGAATGAGCCCTAAAATCACATTTGAGAAAAACTTCAAAGTCCTAATCGACTGGGAAGAATGGAAAAAAATGGAAGAGCTATGTCTGAAAAGAGGACTGATCTGGTACACAGACGGTTCTAAAACAGACTTAGGAGCAGGAGCCGGCTTGTATGGAGTGTCCCCTAGATACAGATTGTCTGTATCATTAGGGAAACACCACAATCATGCAAGCTGAAATACATGCAATACAGCAATGTGTCGAAGAATGTATCAGAAGGAACTATAAGAATATAGAAATATGCGTACTCTCCGACAGCCAGGCCAGTTCGAAAGCTATTGCATGCTACAAAACCAAATCAAAACTAGTATGGGAATGCATCAACAACCTCAACGATCTGGCTAAACAAAACAAGACAACACTTGTTTGGGTACCGGGTCACCGAGGAGTAGTTGGTAACGAATACAACCCTCTCTACTCGCCTGATTTTAAATTTAGAAATGAAAGACCAAAAATGGGCGAGCAGAGGGTATATCTCCTCTCGCTCCGTCCGGGTACCTCCTGATTATTTTGAACCCGAAAGGAACGGAGGAGGTGGGGTGTCGGTCAGTTCTTCGGCGAACTAACCGCACCACAAAAAGAGAGAGATTAAAATAAAAAATTTATAATGATCGTCTAGATTAAAAATTTTACCAAAATACTGAAATTACTTAAATCTTGACCTGCCCTACGCTGTGTTCTTTTTTTATTTACAGGTCACACCACAACACTAACTAAAATAAAAGCCACAATGTAACAATAACAAATTTATTGGAAATTATATCCAATCAAATCAATACAATTCCCAGAAAAAATAAAATGAAGTATCGTGAGATATACTTAATATTGAGATTCATTAAAGTTACTTGCTAAAACATACACAGGATCTTTAAAGAGTATCATTACTCATCAAAACAAATACTTAATCTACAAAAGATAATAATTCAGCCTTCAATCGGCACTCATACATAAATTTACACACACCTAAACTCAATTATTTCTACCAAAAACAGTACCACAAGAACTAAAACTCATCTTAATCATCATCATTAACTGTCATTAATAGATAAAATTCAATACCAATTATGTACACTGAAACTCATTAATAGATAAAATTTAATACCAATTAGGTAGGTATACTTAAACTCATTAATGGATAAACAACAATCGGTCATTAATTAATGACACCGATTAAAAATTTCTAAAATAAACGTCACTTGGTCTTAGGCATCCTCTATTTCATGAAAATATAATTATATGTAGGTAAGATACCTCATAACCTGATGCAGCTGTTCCCGGTTGAGTGAAACACCACTGATAAAGATGGAAAGTATCTATCACGTCACCCCACTGATGACTGGGAGACTGCGCCATACAAAAAAACGCCAAATACACCAACGTTCACCTCATGAAGTGACGCCACCAAATCAATCAAACCAAACATGGAAACTACGAAACTGGAACCAAAACTTGAAGCTCGACTTCAAAGCTAAACTCCGAACTAGATCCTGAAATTGGATCTGTAACTGGATTTTAAAACTGGATTCCGAACCCGGATACTGGATTCCGAAATTGGATCCCTAAATCTGGATCTCTAAAATTGAAAACTTTATTAGCATCTAAAAATTCTACTTGCATCTATTTAATTACCGAGGCTGGCGTCAGTGCCTTGCTGCGGTCGGGCTAATTAGATTAGGCTCTGGGCCAATTATAATTCGATCGTTGTTGAAATAATTGCCGACTTACCTTCGTTGGGCCGAAGTATTAATTGATGCACCAAAATCTCACTCAGATTTTGTGCGACTGTGGTAACATCAGCAACATAAAGCGGTACGGTTTAATTACCTCTAAGATAAAAGATAGTGGGATGCCAGTGCCTTATGGTTTTTGAATAATAGATCTAAAGTAACCTGAACTATAAAGGCATCAAAATTCACTCAGGTTATGAGATGTTAACAATTTCTAACTACTGTAGTATCTACCTACTGAATAATAGAGTTGATCTTTTAATGAAAAGTATATTTATGAATTCTGTTTACAAAATTAACTTATTGAGATTCTATGGTTATGAAATTACTAATTAATTGATCATGAAGTTAATCGTAAAATATCTCATTTAACAGTTAACTGGTAGAGAAAATAGATATCTATCTTTCCTTCACATAATAAGTGACAAATTCATTTCAAGTATTACTTGAATAATAATGGTGGTTATAAGTATTAATTAATAAAACAACATCAATTTCTTGACGAGATAAGGCAATAAAAGGACACAAAACTCCTAACAGATTTCTCTGATATCACTCTGAGCAATAAAAGGTTATGTCACACTTTGCTTACTGATACGACATTTTGCCTTCCTTGGAATGTCGTGCCGAGACTGGAGAGCGGGGCCCTGGACGAAATCTCAGGATAGGAGACCGTGGTCTCCCTCTGGGGTGGCAGAAAGACTGATGGATGGAGTCGTGTCCCGTGGGAACACGTGCCTAGCACTGGCTAGTGTGATCGTCCTTCGAAGTCAGATGAAACTCGAAAATATGGGGCTCCGAATGTTGGGATCCAGTATTCAAGGGCAGGAAGCAGCAAAACCTTCAGATAGTGTAAGAGATTCCTTCCATAAAAGCGGATATTCAGATGTAGAGATGGTGGAAACCAATATGGCGTCCGCGAAGACAGGTGGGGTTCAACTTCGTAGATAGGTTTTCCGATGAGATAAGATAGTACCCCGATTGATAGGGTAGGTAGAAAGAACTATAACAATATATAAACTCTATTAGAGAAAGTTTTAGATAGCTTGAACAATTTACTTACCCGATTTATTAATATCGGTCCTTAGATAAAGAGAAAAGGTAGGGGTGCGACTTGTCGCTTCGAGCACCGAGATTGGAAAAACGAACGAGCCTGTTCAGGAATCCGTAGCACCTTTTGGTGCGCAACTCGAAGAAGGTTGTTGTATTTTAAATTCACGAAACTACATCACAGCGACATCTGTGTTTCTAGTTAATCGGAAAGGAAGATGGTACGAGAATAAATTACAGATTGTACTAAAGGTAGGGATCTTGAACTTGCCTAGTTTAGTTAGTTATACCACTTGGCAACAGGTGGCAATGCTAGTTCGAAACTCATGTTTTAATTAGTGAATACCTTAATACCAAGGATTTAGATAACGAGGTCCCATTTAATAATTTTAAATGGAGCTAATTAAAGGACAAAACCTTAACGACGTTACAGCCTATTCCATCCTCAAGATCCGAGATTTATTATGCCTGGGCGATCTCAACAATACCTAATCGAATATAAATGAAAATTGTGACTTGCGTGGCCTAGTGGTTCTCCGCTGGCTCACGAAGCCATAGATCGCGGGTTCGAAACTCACCTCGGCCCGCTTTACTTTTCAGATTCATTTTCGAATGTCTGTGAAAAGTAAAACAAGCGATCGAACGTTTAAAAGGCAAATATAATTTAAAAAAGTGTGTGGCTAAAGAGTTCGTCTCAAAGCCAAATTACCAGAGTGGAGCGACTATGTCTTACCTACACAGTTAAGACCGATGCTCCCTCTTTTATAAAAAAAATAAAATAAATGAAAATTAGCAATTCCACTTCCATACCTACACTCAGTAAAACAGCACCAAACACAAATATTGATGATTGCAACTACTGCGATCTCACATCTTCATTTATCAACCACCGAAATCAAAAGAACGACCCAACTTTCTCAGGCTCGGACCTGAAAACTTCTCTCCACTTACCTATTGGTCGTTGTCAGATTTATTTCATTTCTGGAGACACGACTATACAACCATTAAGGGTTCTGGAGAAATTCCCCACAATGGAAGACCAAAACAACTATCTGGCAACTATGCACAGACTCCTTCGGTCGATAACTCAGCGCAATCTCGCCTCTACTCCTATAAGCTACTGACTTGACATCTCTCAGGCTTGACATATCTGACACCCGATCGTTCGATAACGTAAAAATAATGAACAAAATATAAAACTAGAGGAAGTCCTAATAGTAGAACAACCAGAAGGCTTCTAAAGTCCTAAATATCGTCAATAGTACAATGGGAAAGCGCACGCTACACGAAACGGCGGATGAACTGGCCAAAGAGGGTGCAGTAGTCGCCTTCACAGGAACCAATGTTTGGAATTACCAAAAAGATGGTACGTGGCGCGATAGCTAGTTGGACAAGTAACCAACACAAAGCATATGTATTGGAACCAGATACCAGGCAACAAACATAGCAAGTTAATGGTAAAAGAACCATCTCCAAAACATTCGAATGAACTACTGCATTTAAACAGAATGCAAGTTAAAACA
The DNA here is from genome assembly GCA_910589415.1 of Malachius bipustulatus. NCBI lineage: Eukaryota > Metazoa > Arthropoda > Insecta > Coleoptera > Melyridae > Malachius > Malachius bipustulatus. The sequence goes on from OU342633.1 coordinate 2,860,009, forward strand.
GTGGTGGGACTTCTTATAAGCACACTGCCACCTGAGGCAACACCTAAAGAAGCTGGGTATCTTCAATGGAGAACCAGCATGCAGACTATGCAATGAGGAAGACGAAATAGCTTTCCATAAAAATATTTTTGTAATATACAAGGTGGTCTTTTTATAAAATCACATCAACTTTCTTATTTCAAATACGAGGGTAAATTTTTTTTCAAGTTTTGAACTGAGATCTAATTTATCAGTAAAATGACATCTATATTTTTTTGAAAAAAAAAAATCAAATGTAGTAGTCCAGAAAACTAATAAATCAATTTCGTTTTTCATTATTAAAAATTATCGCATCATGCGCCAATAAGGAGACACATGAAGGTGTTTAAATATCTATTGGGAAGCTTAATTTTTTATACAGGGTGTTCAAAAGCCAGCTACAAACTTTGAAGATTTCGAATCGATTTTTCTTGTTTATTTTAAATACATTATCATGTCATCAATTAGGTATTGAAGTCCTCCTTCAACTTTTTATGAGGTTTCCTATACCTAGCTCTCATAGTTTAGAAGTTAGAGAAATTTCTTTGAAAAATATTGGAAAATAACTAAAATTGATAATCAACGAAAAACAAAAACAACAAAATACTGCCAACATAATCCTACATTACGTTATACATTACAAAAGTTTATTCTGCTCAACATACTTTTGAGGTCTTCTTGAAAATGCTCTTCTCACTCCCATTAACGTCTTAAGTGTAATCCATGCAGAAAAGCAATAAGCAGCATTACAAAAACGAGCAAGAAAATCCATTTAACGGAATGGGGGTCACTTCGAGCAAAATTTTGAAACTTTTGTATATTGTTTGCTATTTTAAAACATCAATAACATTTTTGTTTGAAAGGTATTTCGTTCATATAAGAATAATTGAATGCAAAACTGTATGATGTAATATGAAATGAAAAGAAAATTAACAATATCGATCAGGATCCATTTCAAAGTTTCTTGAATTGAGGGCGAGGTGAAAAAGTCATAAAGGATGCAAATAGAGAGCCAATAGCCGTGAAGGAATAAGTGATGTCCCCCAACTCTGAGTAAGCTCGAATCTTGACCTAGGAAGCGACCTCAATTTAAGGGCAGGCCACCTACCTACTCTCCAATAATTATAGTTGCGTGACGTGAATCTAATGCAGAACACGACCTTTCATTACAGTTATCAAGCTGGTAAATCAGTTTAGGTATTTGGGTTTCCGTTACATTATCGACCGTAAAAACTACGACAACAGACTTCCCTAAGATAAAAACAAATTTCTACTAGTCAACGATTAACACACTGACCTTCAACATGTTCCAAAGATTAGAAAGAGAGGAAAGAAAATCTCTAAATTCTCATACGTATCAAAATGTGTAACGTTACATAACAAGAATTTTGTAAGTTGTTTACTACACACAGATTAAAGAAGTGACATTATGTGCAATTCCAGAACTAAGTGTTAAATTTTTCAATTTATTATATTGTTTGATTATTTTATTTGCATCTCTCTACACCTGTTTTTTTGTATCTAAGGTGGTAGAAAGGCATGTCACACTACTTCATAATTTTTCAGTAAGTTTAGTTATATACATAATATGTATAGTATACAGTATACCTATGTTTTATTTTTAATATTAACTAAATAAAATCAATAAAAAGGATAAACAATTAAGATAACTTGTATGCCCAGCTGTCGACTCAGAAGCGGATGAAATCGAGTCGAGAATCTATAAGAGAATTATAAAAAATCCAATCTCTTCATCTGAGCGAGATCGAGAGGAAGAGTAATATGACGCTACCTTTGGTCGAGAACCCGCGTATTGACGCATTTCTTGGGTCCGATCCTAATACCTACCCCGATTACAGCGAAAACCTTTATCAATAAGAAATTGGAATCTGGTCCCACTATCTTTCCTCTGTTTTAGAGAAAGAGACAGCCAATCAGCTATTTGATAGGTGGATTAATCAAAAAAATGTGGAGGATCTAAAGCTTCCAAATTTAAAGGATGAAACAAAAATTATTACCCCTCCTGAGGAATGGCTGAGAGATTCCTACTTTGACCACAGTCAAACCTGTCTAGGAAAAAGCCAGGTGCCTTTGGTGCTGCCTTGAATGAAATTAATTCAGCAGAAACCGGAAAATTATTTCCGTATACGAGAAAGGAAAGAGAGGGCGAAATGAAGTCAGAATTATTTGGTCCAGATCTAGAAAACAGATGCAAGGCGACGAGCTTTTTCGAAAAAACACGTCCTAATGTTAAATATTAAACATTTTGTCGAGGAATCTAAACGATAAACTATTTAAACTGGAAGCGTTAACCTGCGAGAGTTAAAATACTCTGGTAGACTTAGGAACTTCGAAGCCAACTGGAGAGATATGACTTAAAACCGCATTACCTTAGAAGTTATCAAGCGTCTAACAAAACCTCATTTGAAATTAAACCATTCTAATTTATAAATGTTGAGATTATTCTACAAATTATAGCAAGGACACTATAGGAGCTATTTATAGTTTTAATATTGGTAATGTGTCAGTTTGTGAAAATAAATTTCCATGTCGTCCTGCTTGGTTCAAAAATCTGATGGGAGAAAAAATTAAACTCAAAAAATTTAATTCTTTTATCTTTTCATTCAAATTGGACGACTATTATAGCTGGATAAAAAAACTGATAATTACTCCAGGTTGCTACGTGGTATCTTCACATTTAAAAGGCGCATATTTTAAGTATATCAATCCTGTGTGATTCAGGTACCCATCAGGCGCGTCCCAGATGGCGGATAGGGCACGACCTTACAGTGATCAATAGTGAGTAAGGTTGGCAGCGGTGGTAGAGCTCGTCGGATTTAAAGCTCCAGAGTGGCGGCTCAAAAAGCCCTGCCGCGGACCACCTCCCCCAACCTAGTTGTAGTGTCGTGACTAAAGGTCTGCACAGGGGTTACAACGATGCTGGAGAACGTCCGAAAGTGGACTCTCCGAAAGACCGTAAAACTCTGTTGTCGAAGGTCACATCTCGCGAACAGAGGAATACGGGGGTCTAGGCTTTACCGCCTGGACAAAAAGGAGACAACCTTTAAAAACCTAAATCCTACGGCGGGAACCCCGGCTAAAAGGATGCGTGGCTGAATAGTAGATCAGTACCTTCTGGATTCAACCTCGAAGAAGTGGCGCACCTTCGAAAATAAATGCCTACCATACGTATGGAGCTATGCGTATGATATTTATTTAATAGCTCCATTAACTCGTGGGCCATATGGACCAAGACACAACTAATTCAAAAAGGGAAATGGATTCTGAAAAGAAAGACCCACCCAAAAAAAACTTTCAGGAGCCGCTTGCTGGAAATTGACAAAAGAGTGGAAACTACAAAACCATGGTTTTGTAATTTTTGCAGGGGGAAACTTGAGAACTTAGAAAGCTAGGATTGAAGGAGAACTCCAGTGTAACAAAACCCGGAACCAGCAAGGAACCGGAACAAAGTAAAAGAAGGAGAACCTGCACCAAGGTTCTCAGGAGTGCAGCTTAGAGGGGACTTTCTCATGGCTTCCTGCGCTGACTAGGCCACAGAGGACTGGCTAGTGTGGGTGGTCAGGAAAATGGAACCGTGGTCAGGAGCGAAACTCGGCACCAAAGACGTTCCCAAACCTACAAGAGCACCAGTGAGGATACCAGGGACCCAAGAAGAACCAGAAAAAAATCCAAAAAAGACTGGGAATTCAAAAGCAGGGATTAAGAACCAGAAACGTGGATCCTAGTGGACAGAAAACCTGACACAAAAGGCCAACAACTAATTTTCCTCATGAGACCTATGGGAGAAAATAGAGCAACTTCAATGCAGACCTTAACTAAACCTAACTGGGGTGCTGTTTAAGCGACTAGGTGGGTAAAGGGAAGAGGGAGCAGAGAAGATATAACTGAAAAAGCTGAGTAAACACCAGCTGAGATGGGCAATTGGACTTCTAACAGGACACTGCCCACTAATGAACCGTGGATCCTTGTGGACAGAAAATCTGACACACAAGGCTAACAACTGATTTTCCTCATGGGAGAAAACCTATGGAAGAAAATAGAGCAACTTCAATGCAGACCTTACCTAAACCTAACTGGGGTGCTGTTCAAGTGACTAGGTTGGTAAAGGGAAGAGGGAGCAGAGAAGATGTAACTGGAAAAGCTGAGTAAACACCGGCTGAGATGAGAAAGTGGACTTCTAAAAGGACACTGCCCACTAATGAAACGTGGATCCTAGTGGACAGAAAACCTGACACGAAAGGTCAACAACTAATTTTCCTCCTGGGAGAAAATAGAGCAACTTCAATGCAAACCTTACCTAAACCTAACTGGGATGCTGTTCAAGCGACTAGGTGCGTAAAGGGTAGAGAGAGCAGAGAAGATGTAAATGAAAAAGCTGAGTAAGCACCAGCTGAGATGGGCAATTGGACTTCTAACAGGACACTGCCCACTAATGAAACACCTCTCAATAATAGGAGTGAAAAATATCCCAGATTGCAGGAGATGCGGGGAGGGGGAGGATACCCCATATCACCTAATATGTGAATGCCCAGCACTAGAGGGAATTAGACTTCTAGTATTTGGGACCGAAATGGCAGAACCAAAAAAAAATAGAACCAGCACCTATTGGACTCATACTGAAATACTTTCAGGAGATGGCACCGATGAGATAATTATCCAAAGGGGTACAATAAGCGCAAGCTTCAGTAAAAGGGCTTTGAGCCTACCCTAGAAGCTATAATAATAATAATAATAATAATAATAATAATAATAAGTATATCAATCAACAGAAAACATCGTAAAGGATTTGTATTTCAAGAAAAGATATATGAGTTTAGGGTACTACCGTGTGTACTTTTTATGATCCCTTACTTATTTACAAAAATTCTGAAACCTGTCTCGCAGTTTTTGAAATCAAAAGAAATGTTCATAACTAATTAATTGGAGGCACAGAGGCTGAATGTCTTCACTTTGGGAAAAGAAAATTAGTAACATATACAGGGTGTAACTAAATAAGTGTAAGACATTTAAGGGGTGATTCCTCATCGAAAAAAAGATGGTACCTACTGCTGTTCGTACTCCTGTTCGCGATGTAGAGGACTTAAGAAACCGCATCATCGATGCATGCAGGGTAATAAGAGAGACTCCAGGAATATTTGAGCGAATACGTAGCTCAATGCGCCGACGTCTAGACGCATGCGTAATGTCTGAAGGTAGACATGTTGAACATTTACTATGATTTCTACATGTATGTTTTGTTATTAATAAATTAGTTTTGTTTATTCCCCTTTAATCATTTAATGCAGGTAGTAACTACAATAACAATAAACCCAGTTCGCATTTATGACAATGTATCTCTGTAGTTGTTCGTAAAATAATTTTTTGCTGCGAACTGGTTTATTTTGTGCAAAAAATTCAAAGGACATTTTTTGTTTAGAATGAAACAGGCTATCGGAAGTAAATTTTTAAATGGTAAACAAATAATAAGACAAAAAGTCGCATTGGAAATAAATTTTAGTTGCGTTTTCCACCCCTTACAACCATGGGGTAAACCAAATAAATTACTGGCTAAGTGTCTAATTGGTAGTAGAAAATGTCAAGTTAGTTTCAATATTGTAACTTTTTTAGTGCTTGTGAAAAAAATTGTTAAACAAATTTTATGTACCCCCTTTAAGTGGCTGTATATTAACAAGGGATGCTCCAATGAAGTTTCTTTATATGAAAGATCCTATCTTTCTTTCGATGAGGAATCACCCCCTTAAATGTTTTACACTTATTTAGTTACACCATGTATAAGTAAAAATCTGACAAGTCTTCTACGGCGTAAGAATTTTAAATCGTAGATTGACCAACCTAATCGAGTCCTTAGTTTCTATTATCCAGCCATTTAAAATGGTCACATTTACATTAAAACTTTGAAAGGGAAGAAATACCTCGCTTTAAAAAACGGTGGGGGGATAATTATAATGAATACCTAACGTATAGATAATTAGGCTAGAACTGAGTTAGAATGGTGGCTTCGCTCCATTCATAATACAAAAAATTACATACAATAACATAAATACTAGTTAGAAATTTATTTTGACGAGTTTATGTCTGGATAGGGAACTCATTGTAAAAGCAGGTGAAAAAATCCACGGTTTTGTGTACAAAGGAAAGATGGAACTTACGATATCAATTACTTGGAGGAGTCTTTGTCGGCTTTTATAGGCCTAAAGAGTCTTGCAAGACACGACACATCAAGAGAGATATCCCGAATCTCTTGCTACAAATGCTTACAATGGTCGAAATAACTCCAAGATATACTATTTTCACAATTTTTTCAAATAACGAGAATACTTATTAATAATAGTAGCAACAACAAGAAGTATATTGTTGTTCGAGATTGGAGGTCACAATGTTGGTTCACTCTAATTGCGAAACTGTAATAGACAAACCGCTGATTCTTCCCCCAAGACAAAATTTAATGTTATTCTCCTTTTCTTTCCAACCACCTCATGTGTTCCAAGATTACCGTGGTGACAGGGATGTTATCAACGAAACGTATTTAAACCAGGCTTTCACTACTGAGGTGGCTTACGTGATGATTTCACCTCTACTGAGTATAAAACAGTATAATATACTGAATATAAGAAATGGTGGACTTATAACCAAGGAAATTTTAGTAAATTTTTGAAGGCACAGAAAAGGCTGCCATAAAAATTTTTATACAAGGAGTTTAGGAACGAAGCTAGATCTGCCACATTATAAATACTTTTTGGTCTGCCATCACAGTGTTAATTCCACACCTTGTTACATGTCAGAAATGGACTGAAAAACAATAGTTGTGTCAGTTGTGCCATCTGGGTTTCAATTAATTAATTTACAGTAAGTGGATCTGCAAAATAAAATATTTATAAAACTTTATCTGAAAGGTTCCTGACGATAATGAATAACTGAAATTTGCGATGTTCTCCAGTACAGCGATATTTACATATTTCTGTTACACTTCTCGGGATAGTAAATATGGTATTAAGTAGGTGGAGCTACTGTCAGACGTGGGGCTTCTTCTTGAAAATCCTAACGGAGCCGCCATTCCTTTTTTCCGAAATAAAGTAAGAGGTTTGTTTTTGCCAAGTGGTGTTATAAACCCTTCGCCTGTGCGGATTATCTTTTATCGGAATATTGGCATTTATTTGTGAAAGGGAGATTAAGGTCCTGTATGCTGCTCTGGGTAGACGCCATCACTAGGACTCTCGTATGAGGATTTATCCTTTCGCCGCAAGGCTCCCGGTCTACGTCGTGAGATTTCGAAGGCCCTCACACTATCTGGGGTAAGTCATTTTGGCTATAACCATTTCGAGAAGTTTATTGTGGAACCCCTTACGAACTTGATTGGTTTTCTTGTAGGCCTTTATTCCCGCATCTATAAAATTTCCACTAAAGGGGCACCTTCCGTCTCATCGGACATCGTACACTGAAAGCTGACCTGCACCTGCGGGATCCTTCCACCCCGACTCCCCTTCGTATCGTCACTACCACCATCAAGACCTAGCGGACCTTTGACGCCCCTGGTTATATTGCTGAATACGGGACAGTGATAAGTACCAATATAAACCTCAGATATAAACTCTAGTACAATAGATAGATCTACGCCGACCGTCGTCGAATTTAATTTGATACAACCCCTTCAGGGTCCATTGAAACCCAGCTCACCCTTCAAGAAGCTGAAATAATTATTAAACATTTTACTTCTTTTCTGTTATTGTTGCTATTCTCGATTGTGAAGCAAGGGTACGTGCACGTAACTCGAGGGCTACGAATTATAATCACGAATGTATAATTATTATCTGGTTAATTATTCAGATTATATGGATTTAATTTACCATTATTATTATTGTTGAATCTTTAATAAAATAAGTACCATTACACCACCACCCGTTAGTGTGCAAACTTATTTATCGAGTCCTATTTTCTTTTTTTAATTCGAGAAGAAAGAAAGTAGTACGACCCACCCCTGATGGGATACGCGACTTTCAAATATTGATAGTATATTAGGAGCAGCGGTGACAAACTGGCGCCCAACCTTTATTAGGTACTTTTGTACACTCATGGATTTTGGTGGTGATGTAAGATTCTCATGTCAAGTTTAAGTCATATAGTAAAGTAATCTAAATTCTTTTAATTAGATGCAACGATCGATCGGCGGAGACAATATATTTAATTGTTTCATCATAGAAAGTGATTGATTATTTTATGACAATTTTATAAAATAGTTTACTTGATAAATAATCACTGTCCGCATTGATAAAATTGGCTGGACTGATAAACAAGCGAAGGCGACTGGTAGTGTTATTGTTTAATTATTGTTTAATAATTATTTCCCTTTTAATATTATTTTGCATGAATTTGAAAATTTCTAGGCTCGGGAAATTATTATACTTTTGCAATTAGCTCGTCACCTGAGAACGGTGGTAGATAAGTGTAGCGTTATCGCTTCCCATTCTTTATCTCATTAATTTTGTTGCTTTACATTTTTATATTTTAGGAATAATTTTATGTAGTAGATAGGTAACCTATTGTTCTGATTAATTGACATAGTAGTAGCGTGTGTGAATCGGAAAAAAACCCGAAAATTGTAAATATTTTGAGCCGGAACAAGATTACTTTCCCCCTCCGTTTTCGAGGATGCTGAACACGATGACGTTGTCAGAATTTCTCTTTGGGGTTGCGCAACCCCTCAAAACAGCCAAAAACCACCCCCTAGAGAGATAAACCGCGCTTCAATCCATTTCCCTGCAAAAAAACCTTCCCCCCGTTTTCGAGGATGCTGAGCACAATGGAGGTGCTGGACATCGCGTGCGACCCCGACCAACCCCTCCACCGGCCAATACTCACCCCCGAAATGGGTGATTTTTTTTATGTATATGTAGGGCAAACGATGGACTTTTTCGAAAAACTTTTTGAAAATTCAAGTACAGAATCGCAATGGCCATAATTTAAAATTATTTTGGAGTATAAAGAGTGTCCCATATGACAGTGACATATCAAAGTTATGTTTTTTTTTAAATGGAATGCTCCTAATGTTACTGCATTTTTAGATTGTCTGAGAAGAGGAAATAAGATTGGCTTTTACAGTTGGTGTTTAAATTCAGAAGTTTTTGAGTTATAAACAAGTGAAAATCGTCATTTTTCGAGTTCAAAGCCCTGTACAACGAAATCGGTTCAAGATAGAGAAAAACGGCTTACATGTCCCTATTTTAACTTTTTATGTACTATCCTATGGTATAGTTTGTACTTTCTTTGATTTTTTTATTTGGCGACGCGTGGAGAAATCTCAGATTTTTTCAAATTTTTTATCACCCTGTATAAACATTTCATCTACATCATAGGATAGTACATGAAAAGTTACAATAAGGACATGTAAGCCGTTTTTCTCTCTCTTTAGCCGTTTTCGTTGTACAGGGCATTGAACTTAAATAATGACGATTTTCACTTGTTTATAACTCAAAAACTTCTGAATTTAAACACCAACTGTAAAAGCCAATCTTATTTCCTCTTCTCAGACAATCTAAAAATGCAGTAACATAGGAGCATTCCATTTAAAAAAACATAACTTTGATATGTCACTGTCATATGGGACACTCTTTATACTCCAAAATAATTTTAAATTATGGCCATTGTGATTCTGTACTTGAATTTTCAAAAAGTTTTTCGAAAAAGTCCATCGTTTGCCCTACATATACATAAAAAAAAATCACCCATTTCGGGGGTGAGTATTGGCCGGTGGAGGGGTTGGTCGGGGTCGCACGCGATGTCCAGCACCTCCATTGTGCTCAGCATCCTCGAAAACGGGGGGAAGGTTTTTTTGCAGGGAAATGGATTGAAGCGCGGTTTATCTCTCTAGGGGGTGGTTTTTGGCCGTTTTGAGGGGTTGCGCAACCCCAAAGAGAAATTCTGACAACGGCATCGTGTTCAGCATCCTCGAAACCGGGGGGGAGAAGTAATCTTGTTCCGGCTCAAAATATTTACATGTTCGTCCGACTCACACACGCCTTTTCTATCGGCCGTTGCGTTAAACCCTGGTTTGCGTGGAATTTTTTTTATTATTTATTATTTATTTATATATTTTTTATTTTTTTTCTCTTCCCAATTTTGCTTTCCTTCTTTTGTCGTTATATCTAGGTGCACAAGAAGCTTAATTTTTTTTATGTATGTTTTGGGTAGGTAACTTTACTACTAGGGTAGGGTATAATCGACGTTTTCCCCGTCTATGCTAAATAAGTTGTGCCATTCGGTAGGTTTCTGTTGCTCAGGTTACCTACTTGTGGGAATTTGTTGTTCTTTCAGGTAGTGTGTCGTTTTCTCGGTGGGGTGGGGGTTGCGACTAGTGTCAGGTTATATCACCTGATTATTTTTTTTACAACCTTTTTTTTGTCTTACAGTTTTACAACATTTTCAACATCGTGTCTTGGATTTTTCAATAAAATAAATTATTTTGTTTCAAACTAGTTGGCTGGATGGTACTTATTAGTGCGTTTCTGTCCCACATTTTGGAGGTTAATACACAATGGAGGTTAATAGGCTGTTGTCGGATGAACTCTCGTATGAACTTGAAGTTAGGGGAGTGCAACCTGGTACAATGTCTGTTACTGATAAACGCAGTATGTTGCGAGGACTTCTTAGACGTCAGCAAGATGGCTTTACGGTGGCCGTGCCTACAAATGTAGAGGAAGTTGCAGCAGAATTAAACATTTGTGGAGAGAAGCTAGACGCCTTGGAGGCTGATGCTAGGAACTTTGATCATGGGAATGCCGCGAATGAATTTCAAAGAATTCATTCGAGACTGCTGCATGTTTCAGGACGACTGCAGAGGGTTGAATCACCGGGCGCAGGTGAAAAGATTGGCCCGCTACAAATGAAGTGCACGCTCCTTCTGGGGGAATTATTACATGTGGCTGGACAGGCGTTTATTCTTGATAGACCCAACAGTCCAATTGGCGAGAATATATTGGATGAGCCAAATGTATTGCTTCCAATGCTTGACCAATCGGTAGTGATGTCCGACGGAACAGTCAGGGCGGGAAAACAAGAGCCGGCGCAACAAACGACTGTATTTTCTAATATCCCCAGTGGGAAGGGCAGTCACGCGGCTCACCAGACCTCACAGAAACTCGGAACTAACCTGACACCTCAAAAACCTAAAGTGCCAATCGATCCCACTTCTCTTACTGATGGCGGAGAGGGTCAGCCCCAGTGGTTGCGACAAACAAGGTTCTCGGAAGACGTGTGTTTCTCCGAGGTGCAGGCTAACCAATCTTTAATTTCCTGGAAGTCGCCTCCGCGACATTCAGAAAATTTGGATGATCGTAACGATCTACCTTCATGTAACATGTCACAAGGGTTGCGTCATCTGGGTCATGAGCATCTCCCGGACCCAGGCGCTGGGAGTACATTCCAACCTAACACGAATTACTTCGAACCCAATCTTGACAGTCGTGAATCCATGACACGTCAATATTCCGAATATGTGGATGTGAGTCGTTGGCGAGTCCAATATGACGGACAGTCGAGCGTCAACAGTTTCCTGGAAAGAGTTGAGGAAATACGTCTGTCTCGAGGCGTTTCAAAGGAGAGGCTTCTAAGGTCTGCTCCGGAACTCTTTACGAAAGATGCTCTGCTATGGTTCAGAATGGGCAACTTCCGCTCATGGGATGATTTAACTGAGAGATTAAGATCCGCTTTCCAACCATATGACTACGAATTTTCTTTATGGGATGAAATTCGACGTCGTACTCAAGGTTCTCAGGAAAAGGTAATAAATTATGTGTCAGTCATGGAAAATCTATTTAAGAAGTTACCAGCTCCGCCTACAGAAGGTCATCGAGTACAGGTCATTAAGCGAAACCTGCTACCTCACATCCAAACGAGGCTGCCACTTTTTGAAATTCACACCATTCATGAGCTGCTCCAATTTGCTAGGGCAGTGGAGGAGACAGAAATAAGAGCTCAGAAGTTCTGTCCACCTCTGACGAACACAAGGAATATGGTAGAACCTGATTATGCATACCGACGACCGCCTGGGGCGAGCATCAATTTATGTAACTCAGAGGTTTCCAACAAAAGGCCCTCCTCTTCTAGTACTTTGGTTGCTGCGGTGGATGCTCAGATTGGTCCAACCTGCTGGAACTGCGGTGGCAGTGGACACCGTTTTAGGAAGTGTCAGAATGTGAAACGGGTTTTCTGCTTTAAATGCGGGAGACCCGGTGCGACAAGCAGAAATTGTGAGAACTGCACAAAAAACGCCAATGCGGCGAGACAGTAAATGAACTGTCTCGCCTCCCTCAACTCCCTGAATGCGATCAAGTCCAAAAATTGGTAGATCAGCGTCTGGCCGTCTTAGATTACGTGCTAGCGCATGCAGAGGGAGATAGGAGACCTTATTTAAAAGTTTCTATTCTGGGTCATGATTTCTTAGGCTTACTGGATAGCGGTGCTTCTAGGACCGTTATTGGCGGTCCCGGTTGGGAGATTTTGCGTGGTATTTGCCGACTTGATAAAGAAAAAAACCTTCTTGCGCATCAATCGCAGAAATAGTGTATTTTTATGCGATTCAATAATAAATATTTTCTTCCTATTTTTTTTTTATAATGAATATAATGAAAAAATAATCTGATTTTTTTTTTGGGAAAACTCCACCTACCTACCAAAAAAAAAAGAATTATATCATCTCGGGGTTTCGAACCCACACCAACAGTTTACTAAACATCGGTGTAATGAACTGAACCACAGTGGGTTTCGAGTTTGTAGTGTTGATCGCATAGATAGGTATATGTAGTACGTCAGGTACCTATTATACACGTATAAATTTTATTTTTTAAACTGGTCGTATCTTTGTTATTAAAAAACCAATTTGAATACTTTTTTCACCTGCATGTAGGTGATTTAATTGTTGTTGCGTTTGCTCTTCTAATTTTCAGAACCATTCATAATTGAATGTGGAAAAAAATAAAAAAGAAATTGCGAACCCTTTCATTGATTTAATAATTTTATATAAGTGTAAGCTAATTTTGCACAAGCGAAAAACTTTTTTGTTTTTCGTTTAAAGTGCTACATTAATCGAGGCGAATTGAAGCTAAGACATCAAATTATATGTTAAAGCAAAAAAAAAGGAAAATTTCGGTTCAACTTCTTCAAAAATGGACTCATAAACGGTTATAGAATTGACACATTTTCACCCTTTTTCCTACCCACGACACTGGCTTATTAATGGAAAATATGCTAATTTTATTGAATTAACTCAAATTTCCAATAATTTTCTTCAAATCCTGTTAATTTTATTTCAAAGTTTTTTTGCCATCTTGCTCATACAGGGATTCAAAAATAGTCAATTTTCCAAAAAATTAAAATAGCCGCCATTTTGAAACGGCTCGGCCGATTTTGCTCAAGTGCAATACCAGACCACTCCTTGTGGACATCTTACTCTCACAAAAATTTCAGCCCCCTAAATTGAAAATTGTGGCCAGAAACCGTGCCTCAAAGTCCGGATGTATGGAATTTTGAAAGGACACCCTGTAGAAGTAACGTGACTTTTGGAAATTTTTTCAACGAAAATCTAAAGTCATTCCAAAGCTTTACAAGAATCCAAAATTTCGTTCACTAATCTTGAAAGATAAAGCTACAGGAGCGTTTTGAAAATCGAAAAATCGTGATTTTGGAGAAATAAATAAATATATATATAAATATATATATAAATATATATATTCCTTTCTATCACTGTGAGCTCCATCCACACAAAAAATACGGTTGAAGTGAGGTCCGCGACAAAGTGAGGTCCAATATACGGACCCCACTTTGTAAACGCCTTCAGATCTTCCACAGTGACTGTTACTGGCCTGTAAAATGCAAATTAGACATAATTGACTGGACCTCACTTGATGAATGATACGGTAAAATTTGTATATTTTAGTTCAGAGGAGGACCGTGGGTGGCGTGCCGGTAAGATGTATATTCTGAATACGTGTATAGTCGTTAAACGGACTACAGCAGAAGTGAGGACCGGAGACTCGGCAACGCAGCTGGTCCTCACTTATCGCTCTGCGTACAACCATCATAACGTATATCGCTGGGATTCAATAAATCCATATTTGACCTTGGCGTTCTCGAGTTCGTAGGAATCGTTCCTCCGGAGCTTCCCCCGGCGGTCTAGACAACTATAGGTAGCTTATTCTCTCGCTTTTTGACGAAGAGTAGTACGATGTTTTTTGACGAGCAGTTTCATGACTATAATGATATTGTATTCCTTGAACCATTTTTACTTTTTAACCATACTATTTTTAAATAATTTTAGTTGTTTTTAAATTACTATTGTTAAATCACAGAAAAAATTATAAAACATAACGTGAACTATGCTCAAATCAAGCCAAAATGTGAAATCTTTTTTTCAATTATTAATACCTACTTATAGAATAACTGGAAACAATTAAAAGTACATTATTTTAATAGGTAGGCATACTTACCTCTACTATCTACCTATACGCGTTTTCTTTACTTTTTAAATTCTTTAGTAGGTACAATAATTATTATCAAGCGTTGCAACGTAAAATCATAATACCCAAGTAGAATAAGTAGGTACCTACAATTTTTTATTGGTGATTTATTAATTTATGTGTACCTACCTACCTATCTACATTTAATTATTTGCGTAATAAATTAATATGTTCTCTCTTTCGATGAGTTAGACACGAGATAAAACATTCTTTAAACCGTCCCTAGTAAAATTTTAAATAAATATGCACAGATAAACATATCTAAATGTAGTCAATTTCGTATTAATTCCCAACAAAATTACAATGAAATAAAAAATTTTGAAGAAAACTATTCCAAAATGTAAGTCAACCTTTCATTATTTAGTATGTTTAGGGTACCTACTTACGGCTTAAGGTAACGTAATGAAATGAGTATTAAAAAAATTGGACTTTTAGGTACGTATAAGTGAAACATAATGAACTGGAACTTAAAATACACACGGAACATCCATCTAAATTACTCACTAAAATTAAGTTAAGCCGAATAATTGAACTGTCAAAAATATCATTATTAGATCTGTACAATTATTGCCGGGCTTTCATTTCAGTATCTGAAAAAAAAATCAATTTGAAAGCTAACAAAAGGTACATGATTGTAAGATTTTTGTAGACATTTTAAGTGTAAGTATGTACCTACCTATTTTTTACTTATAATACTGAAACTTATCTATTGAAAGATGTAAAGGCTAGGAAGATTTGCGCGTGCTTGTTGATGCGATAAGTAGGTAGCTGGAACTCAATTATTAAATATTTGACTGATAAAAGAAATTTATAAAAACAAAGGTCCTTTTAGGGAACCTTAAGAGGCTTTTTCTGCCTTTTTTTTCATTTGGAACCAAATTTTCTTTAAATAATATTGCCAATTGAAAGAGATTCTATTGAGAAATGAAGAAAATAGGTAGACTTACATCATAGGTACCTACTATTTATTTGTAATCTTTCAAGTAATATTCATAGTCACGAGTCACGATACACTGAAACACGGTATGTCCGGACGCAGGTTGGCTCCACTTCGACAGAACCGTGACGTTACTTGTTACAAAAAAACAGTCCTGCCCATTTAATCCCGTGTAAATACCATCTGCTTTATCACAGAATACCGCAACATAAAATATTAAAATCTGAAAATTTTACATATTTTTCATATTAGTGACAAAAAATAAGATACAACTTGGGCTAATCATTTTTATAAAATGTGACTCTAAATCCAAAAACTCCTCTATTATTGTTTTCAATTTTTTTTGCAGCCCCCTCCTATTAATCTTGCACCCCTTAGAAGGGGTAGTTCCCCTCTGGAATTTTCAAATGTATACCTAAACGGGGTCGGTTTATATGTGGATATGTCATTTGATACGTAATTAAATGCTCTATTCAGCAATATTTATATTTTTGTATTACTTTTTTGCGAGAGCTTTAGTTGTAAAATTTAAATATCTACTACCAAAGGTTACATTATAACCTGCATGATAGGTATGATAAATGAAATTTATCACGGAAATATATTATTTTATAAGGCTAATAATATACGATTCTCGTTCGTATCAGTATGCATGCAGGTAATGTAGCCTTTGTAATTAAAATTTTCATTTTGCAAAGAAATTATGAAAATTGACCTTCAAAATCCAAGAATTTCATGGTTTCTGTTCAAGTTGCTTTCTTGTTTGAAAGTTTAAGAGGGGTAATCACCCCCGTTGAGGGGGTTGTATGAAAAAAGGTGACGACAATTTAAAACTAAAATCGAGTGTTTTCCGTACTTTCGAAAATTTTGGATTTGTCTCGAAAGTTAATTATTTTACAAATACTGAATTTATGCCAGACTCTGGCGCAGCCATCAGTATTCTAAAGGCCCATTAAACTAACGGGAACATTTCTGATACAACGCTAATATCGACGTCAAATTACTTTTATTAACATTTTTGTAATCCCTTTCATGCCAAGAGTCACTGAATTGCTATATTTTCCACCTATGGCCAATGGCTACTTTTTCTAGAAACGGCTCCAGAAATCTTCCCGTTAACTTAATGAGCCTTTATAATACTGGCTGTAAGACTCACACCACCACATATACGATACCCAACTAACAATTTAGTTTTGTAATTCTGAAGTTACAGAACTTTTAGATTTTATTGCTATTTTCTTACTGCTTCTCAAATGCAATTTAGTTACATAGCAGCTGTGAATACGATAGTTTGTTATACAAAACAAAATGGGTTTATAAGCCGGTTTCTAGAATGTTCTTATAATAAAATTATAAAACATCTTCCATAATAATTAAAAAATTACTTTATAGTAGTTTATACAACATGTCTATAGAGCATCCAAGCTGCTAAAAAACAAAACTGATTCATAAATGTTTTATAGAGATGTTTGACGATAGTTATGAACACCTCTTATTAAACTGTTTTTTAAAGACTTTTTGAAGCATTTATATAATAATGTTTTTATAAAAATAACATTTCCACAGCAAATTGCACACAGTCGAGACTGTTATAAAACTGTTGCATTATAATCCCAAAAGGTACTTCAATAAAATATCTCCAAGTTACCACTAAAACATTTATAAAGCAAATGCGCTAGGTGTATAACCTCAAAATAACAAATAATTTCATTTTTATAAAAATATTTTGAAAAAAATAGTAATTTTATCAAGAACCTAATACCTAAAACGAAAAAGACAAACATCCAACAATTAAGAAGCAGAGGTTCTATAAAAATAATCAAATCTTCGAAATAGAGGTACCTATACCTACTTACAAAGAGTAAAAAGTAAAGCCAAGTCGAAGCAGTAAGGTTTAACATACCTAATACAAATCATGTCAAATCTGTACATATAGGTAATACCTAATCTTTGAAGAAAACTAAAAAAAGAATTTGCATACATAACTAATGTTTTGTAAATACTTATTTCGGATGACACAATTCTATTGTGTAACAGAGTTTATAAGTGATTAAAAGGCAAATCAATTTTATAAATGTTGCCATACTACTTTTATAAAATATCAATGTTTATCCGCATAGCGATCTTTCTAAATGATTTGTTGGAGTTTTATAAAGCTCAACAAATTCACAAAATTGTCATATAGTGCATAGTACACAACAAAAAGGTTTTATTAAAAGGCCGCCATGCTTAAACACCCCTACCAAGAACAAACGGTAGCCATTATGTACATTCGAAAATAATATTAAAATTTTTTAACATGCAAGTTAAATATCAATTGAATTTATTCAAATTTTATATATTTCTACTTTAAAGCTCCCCTTGTATTCTAAAAACATAAAAATTAAGAATATAAAAATTTTTTTCTTATTTTCTTAATTTTTTTCCTTTTTTAATATTCATCAAATGCGTGGGGCATCAAAGTTTTCCAATATAAATGCTATATAATCGACAATAAATTTTTCACCGCTGGAAAAATTTGGAAGATAGGTACTCATAATGTTATAATAAAAAGGCGTTCATAACACAAGATAGGTAGAATCTTTGAATAAGTAAGTATAATCTAGGTACTGTAATATGGTATGGCAATGGCAGTGAACAGGACAAGTTGCAAATATTATTTTAAAGATTCCTTACTATAGAATAATTACGTTTCATAAAGTCTCCTATAGTACAAATATTATTTTGTAATTGCTATATTTGTTTCATTTTATTAGGATGGCGTAAATGTTTATAAAACTGTTACACAGAAGTGTTCTACAACCTTTATATAATCAACATAAAATACTAACATGTTTTATAAATTGTGCCCATTTTGCATTTATAGCTGCTGTTTAAGTGTTGCAGAAATGTTCTAACAACAAAAGGTGTTTTATAAATTATATTTTATAGACATTCTCATAACCCCTATAAAATCCTAAATTGTTAGTTGGGTACCTATACCCATGAATCGATAGTTAATAATAATAATAATATTGATTTTATTGAGATAAAAATATATTTTCTTTTCATAGTTTTTTTATGAGATTTTTCAAAGATGTGAAAAAATTAGATGCTAAAGAAATTTTGAAATTACACTTACACGGCCCATTTTGAAACTTTCATAATAATTGGGAGTTTCGATTTTTATGAAGTAAAACTGCCATAAGAATATAATTCTACAGAATACTGAACAATATTAAAAAAAAAAAAAACAGCCTGCATGAACAAACCAATCATTGTTTACCTATGCAGGATGCGTAAAAAGTATTGCACCAAGCGTGATTACGCAGAGGGGTTTGACATTTAAATTTGACATTTGGTAGGGTTGATGTTGAATTACACATAAATACCCATACGTTGATTTGAGTTTCATTTGTTTTGTGTTTGTGAGACTGGCGTTTGTCTAAGGCCGCCATCTTGATTTTTATTAAATGGCAGCCTAAGTTTCTAAAACAATTCCAAATCTATTTTACGTTCTTATATATTTTCCCAAAAAAAAAGATTAGGAAAAAATAATTAAAACGTAAAATAGATTTGGAATTTTTGAAAATTGGTATTTGAAATTGAAATATAAAATGGAAAATGGTCCTGTCCTTCGTTAATGGATTTTCTTATCTGATTATTTATCATTTTATTGTTTTAGTAAAATATTAAACTTAAATTTACTCTTTCTTATTTGTGTATTTATAATAAACTGTTTTGCTATACCTATGCTTGCTTTTATTTATTTGTTTATTGTACCTACGAATCCACTAACGAAGGACAGGACCATTTTCCATTTTATATTTCAATTTCAAATACCAATTTTCTTTTTTGTATCGTAAAATTGGAAAATGGTCCTGTCCTTCGTTAGTGGATTCGTAGGTACAATAAACAGATGAATAAAAGCAAGCATAGGTATAGCAAAACAGTTTATTATAAATACACAAATAAGAAACAGTAAATTTAAGTTTAATATTTTACTAAAAAATTAAAATGATAAATAATCAGATAAGAAATCAAAGTGTTATCTTTTACAAAAAAATGTTAATAAATTAGAAATACTTATAGTAAATGAAGTTTAATAGGAGGTATCTTACCAAAAGAATTTACAAATAAATACAAAACATAACAAATTAAAAGTGGATGTAATAATCTTCTACCAAACAATAATTATTGATTATTTTTAAGCAACATAGTAAGAAAAATAAAAACTGAAAATTATTGTACCTAATTTCAATAATAAAATAAAACCCGAAAAATTTTGTTTTATTTATCTTGATGGATACGATTTTTTCTACAAACTCAGCCCGAGTTGGAAGTTATCTCTCAATTTTTTTTATAGATTATTTTTCTATTATAATCCAAGTTAATGTAGTAGAAATAATTTAAATTTAATTTAATAAATTTTCATTGTACAGTGTAGATGCTACAGAGTAGAATGCTGCTCCCGCCAATTCCGCCATATTTATTTCCAATTAATTTCTAGTAACAGTTTGTTGAAACCTTAGACAATATAATGAATATTTATTTATTATGATATTTTATTTAATAGTATAAGGTTGAAACATTAGACAGTAGGACATTGGCTATTGAGAATATGACAAGTATAAAAAAAATATTAGCGACACTACCAGCTGGTATTCATTCACTCCTGATTTCATCGATCGGTAGTGGCGCCAGACACTTCACGCCGCTGCCCCACCGACTAGGGCCCAAGCCAAGACCAGTCGAACCACCCGTCCCGTAGTGTAGTAGTAAGTTACCGTAGCCGTATCCCTAGTTATGAAGTATTCCATGTTCCATGAGATTTCTAAGCAGTCTGACGCATCGGGGTTTTCTAGTTTTTACCCCGCGGCCTGCATTTGTCTCCACCGTTATTGGAAATTGTCCATAGTATTGGCAATTATCCATTGTATCGCCATGTACGGACTTTCCCTTATTATTGTTATTTACATAAGTGCACCTTTTCCATTTATCACTGTAATAATTACTTATTAGACGAAATACAACTAGTTAACTCTGTTATTTATTTTATTAATGACAAGTCCCGCTCGTGCATGGTTACACAAGTCAAATTTCAGTAAAGATATAAGACCATTATGTTATCCAGAAATAAATATTATTTACAGGGTGTTCGGTAACGGGCCAGTCCAGACCAAACGTCATGTATAAAATCGTATTTGAAACATAAAAAAGAAAAACGTTTTTCAGATCGGGATGATTTATTTTAAATTTCAGAGCTGCCTTAGTTTTACATTTTTTGGAAATATTTCCCAACGAAGCCCGATATCTGAAAAAAACGTTATTCTTTTCTTATGTTTAAAACACGATTTTATACATGATGTTTAATTTTGGCTGGCCCATTACCGAACACCCTGTATATACGGTGTTCCCCAATTAAATGTTAATATTTAAGGGGGTATTTTTTTTTTGGTAAATTAAAAAAAAAAACTTCATGAGAACGTGTGTCTTAAAAGTCTTAACTTTTGAGATACAGAGTGGTAAAGTTTATGAAATATAATTAATTTTTTTATATCTTTAATACCTACCGCTCTAGATATTTCAATGAAATTTCGTATACATGCAGGTAGGTATTATGCATCAAGAGGCATTTTTTCATGTCCTCCATTTCATTTTATTTCCAGCAGTGACGTTCGTGCAGAATTTTACCTGCATAATTTGGCAGACATTGATAAACATTGATGGTACAAACGCCATACGCCACTGATTTTTTTTTATAGATTCATTTTTGAAATGCCCATTCCTTTCTAAGCAAATTTGATGACTTGATTTTTTCAGATCGATGCACGCTTTCTGCCTAAAAAAATAAAATCTATTTCTCTCCATGGTCGCAAGATTATCGTTAAAAATGCTTTGATGAAAAAAATAAATTAAAAAAAACGATCGTCACCAGTAGAAATAAAATGAAATGTGGTACACGAAAAAATGCCTCTTGAAGCGTAATACCGGTATACGAAATTTGAATAATATATCTAGAGAGCGGTATTACAGATATTATGTAAAAAATTATTTATTTTTCATAAACTTCACCACCTTGTATCTCAAAAGTTAAAACTTCTGGTTTGGAGTTTCAATTGAAACATCACGCACTGACGTTTGATAAATGGGAAAAGCATTTCACAAATTAGGAAAAACAAAAGACGAATATCAAAAGAAAAAGACTGTAAGATTTGGATTTGACTCTCTTGTGCACT
Organism: Malachius bipustulatus; assembly: GCA_910589415.1. NCBI lineage: Eukaryota > Metazoa > Arthropoda > Insecta > Coleoptera > Melyridae > Malachius > Malachius bipustulatus. The sequence continues at coordinate 2,881,710 of OU342633.1, forward strand.
ATCGCTGATGATTATGTTTGTGTTATTTTCATTTTAAATAGATTTATTTCAAATAGGTTTATTCTATCTTAAGTAGGTATTTAAAATAGATTTATTCAAAATAGTAACCCACCTCAGGGTATTTTGCGATAAAGCAGACGTTATTTACATTAGATTCGTAGATGATTTTTTAGAACAAGTGACATCACGGTTCTGCCGATGCGGAGCCAACCTGCTGCGGCAGGTCATACTGTGTTTCAGTGTATCATACTAAAGCGCTATGCTTGGCATCTGGCAACAGTGCTGGGTCTCACTTTCTACGAATCATGTAATATACGGACCTCATTAAATGCGGAGAGCATAAATAAATATACCGACCTCACTTTGATATTCACGCAAACTGTCCTCACTATGTTCCTATATACATGAAAATTATAACTTGGCTCTGTTCTGTTTTCCCTGCGTATACTCTCCAGCCATCTATCGCCCATCTCAAGATTTAACAATCAGAACATTTACTATGCCTGTAGAATGCTTTCTTCTGGTGGTCCTCACTTGATGGGTAGAACAGTTGGTCCTCGCTTTGATAGTTGGCCAAGTATATATATATATATATATATATCGTGGGCAGGTGAATTTTGGAAAACTACTTTTTTGTAATCTGGGGGTCATGATCGGTGGACATTTGATGAGTTTGGGTGATTTTTGGAAAGTGATGTCGTCCTCAATAGTGTATTTTTTGTTAAAAAATACACTAACATGATAACTTGTACGGTCGCCAATGGGCAAAAATGTGAAAGCATAGGCTCAATTTCAGTTCCGATTCAGTTGAGAGAGAGGACATGTGTTTTTAAAATACAGATTATCCCTCAGCTTCCTCACGGACTTATCCTCGGTGTAGACTTTTGGGAGAAATTGGGAATCGTACCAGATTTGTTCCATGGAGAATGGTGTTTCACCAAGAGTGATCACACAAGCGAGATGGCTGTAAGTGGGATACAGGATGTGGATTCCTTGACTATCGACGAACGGTCTGTTTTAGAGGAAGTTGTGTCCGAGGCATTTTTACGCATGGGGGAAAAATTAGGATGCACACATCTGGTTGAACATGAGATCCATACCAGCTCCCCACCCATAAAACAAAAGGTATTATCCCATGTCTCCAGCACTTCAGAAGATCGTCAATGATGAGTTAGACAATATGTTGGAGCAAGATATAATCGAGAGCAGTACATCTGCTTGGTCTTCCCCGATTGTTATGGTGAAGAAGGCAGATGGGGGCTGGCGCTTCTGTGTTAATTATAAGAAACTTAATGCAGTAAGCATTCCTGACGCTTATCCTATTCCTTATGTAGGGGCTATCCTCGATAAACTGCGAGATGCGAGATTTTTGACCACCCTCGATATTAAATCGGCATATTGGCAGATCCCCATAGCGAAAGAGTCGCGACCTCTTACGGCATTTACCGTTCCTAACAGAGGACTATTCCATTTCAAACGTATGCCGTTTGGACTTCACTCCGCCCCAGCTACCTGGCAACGGTTGATTGACAGGGTACTCGGCGCTAAATTCGACAAATATGTATTTGTATACTTGGACGATATTATTATTTGCACACCCGATTTCGATAAGCATATAGAGGTACTGAAGGAAGTACTTAATAGAATAACAGCGGCAGGGCTTACCTTGAACAGGGATAAATGTCTATTTTGTCGAAAGGAATTAAGGTACTTGGGGTATGTCGTAAATGAGTCAGGTCTTTTGGTTGATCCAGAAAAAGTGGAATCAATTGTGGGCATTCCGGTACCGAAGACTGTTACTGAAGTTAGACGAATTGTAGGTTTAGCGTCATGGTATCGTCGCTTTATCCCGGTTTTTTCGACAATTATTTCACCGTTAACTCGGCTTACTCAAAAAAATCAGAAGTTCATCTGGACTGATCAGTGTGAACAGGCTTTGGAAAAGGTCAAACAGTTGTTGGTTTCGGCACCCGTGCTGGCATGCCCGGATTTTGGCTTGCCGTTCTCTGTTCAGACGGATGCTTCGGACTATGGGCTAGGTGCAGTTCTTACACAGAACCGCCCTGAAGGTGAGCAAGTAATCTGCTTCTTGAGTAGATCTCTCACAAAGGCTGAAAGGAAATATACAACGACCGAAAAGGAATGTCTGGCCGTCTTATTCGCTGTCGAAAAGCTGCGTCCTTACTTGGAGGGTACGAAGTTCACCGTGATAACAGATCATTATAGTTTGAAATGGCTCTTTGACATGAAGGACCCGATTGGGAGAATAGCGCGTTGGGCCTTACGGCTGCAACAATACGATTTTGAGGTGGTTCATAGAAAAGGAAAGGAACATGTTGTTCCGGATGCGCTGTCCAGAACGGTTCCATGCCTAGACGTAATAGACGAGCAAATGAAATGTTCCACGGACAAGTGGTATGAACAAATGATTAGACGAGTGACCAAATATCCTAGTCAATATCCGGTGTGGAGGTATGACCAGGGCAAGCTTTTTAAACATGTCAAGTCTCGGTATCCTAGTTTGACAAGCAACCAATGGGTAACTGTCGTTTCCAAGGAGCAGAGGGCAGACCTTATCAAAGCTCATCATGATCCACCAACATGTGGCCACTTGGGCGTATTCAAAACGGTTTCTCGACTCTCCTTAAAATATTACTGGCCTAAACTAAGGATGGACGTTGCGAGATACATTCGGACATGCACGACCTGCATAAGGACCAAACCCGAACAAAAACCTCCTCGAGGACAAATGCTGTCCGCACATACCGAACTCTCTCGACCATGGGAGCTGGTTAGTGTCGATCTTGTGGGACCACTGCCTAGATCCACTTCAGGCTATGTTTATATTCTATCTGTGATGGATTGTTTTAGTAAGTATGCTCTATTTTACCCGTTGCGCTCGGCCAGTGCCAGTGCAGTGGTTAGGTGGTTGGAAGACCATGTTATCCTTGTCTATGGAGCCCCGAGGAGCATAATTGTCGACAATGGCAGCCAATTCCGCAGTGCACTGTTCAGGAGCACACTGGGAAGGTACGACATTAGGATACGATATACGCCTAATTACCACCCACAGGCCAATCCGGTAGAAAGAGTTCACCGAGTTCTCAAGACCATGCTAATGGCGTACGTTTCGGAGAACCAGAAAAGTTGGGATAGGTTTTTGGCAAAGGTGGCCTTCGCGATTCGTTCGTCACGTCACGAAGTAACACAGGTAACTCCGAATTTGCTCAACTTTGGACGGGAAGTATCTCTTAACGGGAAAGAAGTGGTTGCAGACGGTGCTGTCGTTCAGGGTAAAGACCGCAAGGAGGCATTAGAAGAGATTTTTAAGGATGTTCGTAAGCGCTTGCAGACTGCTTATGATCGAAGCAGGAAAGTCTATAATTTGAGGCACCATAATGAGAGATTCAGTCTTCATGAAAAAGTCTGGAAACGCAACTATGCAATATCAGACGCCTCCAAGAACATCACGGCGAAATTAATGCCTAAGTTTTGCGGCCCATATAAAATTATTGTCATTCCGTCGCCCTGGACATATGAATTGGAGGATAAGAACCATCGATCAATCGGGCTCTGGAATGCCAAAGATTTAAAATCTCACCCTCCTGATGACGACTCCAGTGATATAGAGTAATGATTGGTCCTTGAGAGTCGTCGCGTTATCCCTTTATGTTATGTTATTTGTTCCGTTATATTATATATTTTTGGCTACAATTTTCTTTCACTTCTTCGTGCGCAATTATAAAAGTCCCTGCGAAACTTTTTTTCTCTCTTTTTTTTTTTGGGTGAGGTGGAGTTGTTACATGTCAGAAATGGACTGAAAAACAATAGTTGTGTCAGTTGTGCCATCTGGGTTTCAATTAATTAATTTACAGTAAGTGGATCTGCAAAATAAAATATTTATAAAACTTTATCTGAAAGGTTCCTGACGATAATGAATAACTGAAATTTGCGATGTTCTCCAGTACAGCGATATTTACATATTTCTGTTACACTTCTCGGGATAGTAAATATGGTATTAAGTAGGTGGAGCTACTGTCAGACGTGGGGCTTCTTCTTGAAAATCCTAACGGAGCCGCCATTCCTTTTTTCCGAAATAAAGTAAGAGGTTTGTTTTTGCCAAGTGGTGTTATAAACCCTTCGCCTGTGCGGATTTTCTTTTATCGGAATATTGGCATTTATTTGTGAAAGGGAGATTAAGGTCCTGTATGCTGCTCTGGGTAGACGCCATCACTAGGACTCTCGTATGAGGATTTATCCTTTCGCCGCAAGGCTCCCGGTCTACGTCGTGAGATTTCGAAGGCCCTCACACTATCTGGGGTAAGTCATTTTGGCTATAACCATTTCGAGAAGTTTATTGTGGAACCCCTTACCAACTTGATTGGTTTTCTTGTAGGCCTTTATTCCCGCATCTATAAAATTTCCACTAAAGGGGCACCTTCCGTCTCATCGGACATCGTACACTGAAAGCTGACCTGCACCTGCGGGATCCTTCCACCCCGACTCCCCTTCGTATCGTCACTACCACCATCAAGACCTAGCGGACCTTTGACGCCCCTGGTTATATTCCTGAATACGGGACAGTGATAAGTACCAATATAAACCTCAGATATAAACTCTAGTACAATAGATAGATCTACGCCGACCGTCGTCGAATTTAATTTGATACAACCCCTTCAGGGTCCATTGAAACCCAGCTCACCCTTCAAGAAGCTGAAATAATTATTAAACATTTTACTTCTTTTCTGTTATTGTTGCTATTCTCGATTGTGAAGCAAGGGTACGTGCACGTAACTCGAGGGCTACGAATTATAATCACGAATGTATAATTATTATCTGGTTAATTATTCAGATTATATGGATTTAATTTACCATTATTATTATTGTTGAATCTTTAATAAAATAAGTACCATTACACCACCACCCGTTAGTGTGCAAAGTTATTTATCGAGTCCTATTTTCTTTTTTTAATTCGAGAAGAAAGAAAGTAGTACGACCCACCCCTGATGGGATACGCGACTTTCAAATATTGATAGTATATTAGGAGCAGCGGTGACAACCTCAAGGAATCTGTTGCTCTTAATAGATATCTCAGGGTGTTTTTTACGCTAAGGCCATCTTTTCCGCAATATACGAAGACCTCAATAATGATCGAGGTTATAATTATTACAGATTTTAGAAAAAAATACTTTACCACCAAATATAAGAAGAAGTCACCAAAACTGTACCTGACAAACACAAACCAGAATGATGTGAGGCTACCACACTAGACCATTACCTTGAGGTAAGGCGGCATTTTGAAAGGTAATATGAATAAAAAGATTGTTTTTACCACATAAACAACCAACCTATCCATTCAGTGACAACAGACTAGGTGGGTAAAAAACATTTTATAAGGTGTTATATGAGATGCAATCGGGCATAAATCTCCTTTAGCGTTTTACAGGGCCAGAGTTTTTGAAATCATCGACAATACAATAATAATTATAATGAGTCTTCATTCCATCAGTCTAGAACAACCCACCCCTATCATGCATGTAAGAACCTGGATCCACCCCTAAAGAACGATCAAGTTCACCAAATACAGAATGAGATGTTTAAGGAGCCTATGACAGAGGTTGGGAGCGCTTACTTTCCTCTTTAAAATAGTGTCAGAATGATACTCTATGTAAAGTTGCCAGTGTGTTCTAGACTGATGGAATGAAGACTCATATAATTAAGATTGAACTTCCTTACAGGTAAGTCGTTTAATCATAAATTATTTTTGTTTATGTTAGGTAACACTGGCTAGCACAATGATTCAGAGCAAGACTCCGTGCATGGACGATTAGTTCTACCAACTAGAAGACAACATCCAATAAGTTGAAGCTGAGCAACAAATGGCTACTCAAGTAGAGACTCGTTCTTAAAAAAAAAACTGTGTGCGGATCCTGAAAGCCATACCTATTGAGTATACCAGCCTCTCGACTGCAATGTCTACATAGAAACAGGATCACAGAGCGGATGCGGTTAGTAAGTGATATCATAACCGTATCACGTCAGATCATCATCATAGTCCTCATCGGTCACCTAATCAAGTAATCAACACAGATCCTGTGAAGAAGCTAAGAAAAACACTGATCCTCTGAAGAAATTGAGAAAATAGTAACCCTCATCGCCCCAACTTATAACATTCATTTCCACAACATAGTTTTTGTGTTTCCATCAGTGATATCGAACAATCAATTTTTAAAACTTTTGAAAAGTGTTACAAATACAAACACAAGCCAAATAACGAAATTCATTGCTAGCGAAATAAGTGCCAGTGCCATGTATTTAGAATAAGAATTGCATTATTAAGTTCATTTATTTCTGTATGCTGTTTGTTTCTCAATGTTTGGTTAAATCTTAGCCCTTCAGGTGCAGGAATTCTTAAATGTCACATATTGTATATAACACACAATAAATCATAAAATGCTAACGAAACAAATTTAAATGAATATAGTGATGATCAGTAAAGTTGATCAAGCAGAATCGCGTTATGCCGACGTAAAGAAACGAACAGGTCAGAAAACAACAGGGAGTGAGTTTGAAAGGGGTGACATTTCCCTTGAGCCGTCCACTGAGGTACCATTTTATACCTAATGTAAGTAATTCAAATAATACTTCGTAAATCTTTTAATTTGTATTTTATATCCAAGTGTAATTCTATGAAACCAACCATTAGTAATAAACCGATATTTTTTATAACAAGTCCCTTTTAAAATCCCTTTTTACTCGCTCTTAAACCAGAGATGCGACAAATGTATGAAACAACAGGTTGGTCTACTGGGTTGTTAAGTGGTTTGTATAGTTTGATAGTGTCGTATAATTTTATAATTTTGGAGCTTGAGAATTCTTTAGGATGAGGCTATGTTATTCTTGTTTATTGAAAACTAAATCTGATTTATTAATAATTTCATTAGTTTTCTTTTGAAATTGTTTTGTTGGATCAGATCTCTGGGTAATTGAGTTAAATTTTGAGCATTGATAAATTCGTTGATTTTATGCTTGTAATTGTCATGAGACAGTATTACTGAAGTGTTATCGTTGTCTGCTTTTGTTAAAATTGAATTATTTTCTGAAATTTTATCATCCAGCAGTATACAGATATTCTACGAAGTAAGGGTTGAAACAAATTTTTATTACCCCCTTTGTTTTTATCACCTTCAAGACATCAGGATGTCAGTTAATGAGTTTTTACATCAACTTATTGTTCTGAAATAATATTCCTTATCGGCAGAATGGCAAAAAAGAATAACGAAATATCCAGCAAATTTTTCCAAGGAGCTCGGAAATAAATCAAAATAAAGTACAAGTAGACTGTGGCTTCCCACCACACAGGGAAGCAACATTGTGTCACTCTATCGAGCAGAAATTGCAATCGAATTTCACCAGAGCGTGACGTAGCAGACGGTGTCTCTCGGAGTGCCTACACTATGTCCGAAACACACTGCGGAATCGAGTTGAGATCGTCCGAGCCCAATAAAACTTTATGGTCCAGAGAAGTATAAGGAAACTTTTCAGCATCGTTTTTGCTGTTGAAAGAAACGAATTACTCGCCGGAATGTACAGAAAATAATCAGGACGAATAAAGACTTTGTTTTTATTTATTTAAAAACAAACTGTCATTGGAATCTACTGGGTGAGTTTTTTAAAAAGTGACTCAGTGCGATCGATATCTCGAAACCGATTTCAAATATTTTCATGAAATTTTGGTGACGTAGTCAGTACAGGGCAGAGGGACATATTTTACGATTTTTTTTTTATATTTTTTTCTTTACTCCCTTTTGAGGGGACGAACTTCAAAATTTTAAATAGAGACCTCTATTTTTTATTGCAGATCAGGATTTTAAGACTGAAAATGCTTAGTAAATAGCTCCTCCTCCCCTCTAGTACGTAACGTAAAATTAATTTTTTTTTTCAGAAACAGCAATTTTTCGTTCTTGGATTCAACTTTTTATGACTAAAAATACATGGAATTTTCTTCACGCAGAATACGTAAAATTGATTTTTTTCTCTTCTTGCATATTTTTTGTTCAATTCACTATCATTTTATTAGTATTAAGACAAAGAGAAAAATATATTTTTTATTATTTTTAACCTATAAATAATGCTTAGTTAAAAAACACCTGAGCATGTCACTTTAAATCTAGCTTTCGAACACGCGCCTTTTAAAGTTACCATGGGCAACGTCAACGTAACCGGAGTAATTATGTACCTACTTGTTTTTGGGTAAAATGAATTCTTTATTATCTCAATAATAGATCACAACTTCATAATTACGTTTTATTAGGTAATTGTAATACAAAACATTAAATTCAATTATTCATACTGAGTGACATAAATTCGAGAGGATAGATACGGTAGGTAACTATAGGTAGTAATAATAATAACAATAATATGTATATGGATTGACGTTTTGGCGCAGTTTGCTACTCCAGGGGTGGGAGACGCTCCGTGTCTCTGACAGGAGTGAGTTCGTATGAACTTAGGGTAATTCAAGATCGGAATTCAAAACCCAGTACACAACACGGAGAAACTCTGTCAACAATGTCATGTTAACTTTTTAATTATTCTAACCGGAAGTACCAAATTAAATGTCAACCGACAGATATTTGAACATCCTAATTCACATTATTCAAATCAATAATCAATATGATTATAATAAATACATAATCAATAATTCATGATTTCAAAATGTACCAACAATAGAAACTAGCACAAAGTATTCGTGGATACCGGGTCTTAAAAACAATCACTGTATTTCGAGCACTCCGGTTTCGCCGTCGTGCAGAACTTAATATACAAGGTGTTTCTAAATGTAGTACCATAAATTGGAGGACTTGTAGATAAAGTTAAAAAAATACGAAAATGTAGGAACATTTTTTTCGAAAAGGCTTTATTGATGAGATACAGGGTGTTAAAGAGTCGACCGACAGACCACTCTTTTGTTAATATTTGTTGAAACAATAACCCAACTGAGACAATTTTTTGTGTGTAACAACAAGTTATAAAGAGCAATAATCAGACAAATTTTCGGTTTATTTCAATAAGCCAGTGGCGTAGAAACAGGGGTCGTTTGACACTTTTCACTCTTTAAAAAAGTAAGGGCTAGGTTTTTTGATGTCTTATTACTTTTTTCTGAATCAACGGTCTTTTTACAATAAAAAAGCCATATTTGTTTAATTTGCCCAGAGGCGTCCGTTTTTGAGATATTTGCAATTTTGTGTAAAAAAAAAATGCATTTGAACGATTATCAAATCAACCAAAAATAATGTTTTCGTTGGAGCAGCGTTTAAATGCATGTGTACGTGCAAACGGAGGACACTTCGAGCAATATTAGATAATCATTAGGTAATTTTATGTTAGGCATGTTTTGTTCAATTACTTATGTTTTGTTATGTGTTGAATAGTTTTCTTGACAATAAATATTATTTAATTTTCACTTCGGATATGAAATGTCAAACTGACAAGTAAGTCCAAAAATTAGTTTATTTAAATTTCAAAGCTACCTTCACAATTTTAATAAATGAAATTTTTAAGTGTATTTTACATAAAGCGACTGACGTCCTGACACAAAATTGCAAATATCTCAAAAACGGACGCCTCTGGGCAAATTAAACAAGTATGGCTTTTTTATTGTAAAAAGACCGTTGATTCAAAAAAAAAGTAATAAGACATCAAAAAACCTAGCCCTTACTTTGCCACACGGAACCGTGAGCCTGAGCGTGGATTAGGCGAAAACGGCTAGCTCAGGGGGCGAGTTGTCACCTAGCTGTCGACGCCACCTGTCGAGTCCGATTAATTATAATAAAAGAATACTTCTGGTGGCGGTGGCGTTGCTTATAATTTTTTTTTACTATTATTGTGTTATTGTATCTTGTATTTATGACTATTATGATGAAAAATCAAGTAAATATAAATAGTTACCACCACGGTTGCCAGCGAACAATGGTTCAAATAGATGGTTATTTTCTAATGCAAACACGGCCGCAGGGTTTTCTGCCTAACAGGGGTTGTTTAAGGTTGGCCAGAATAGATAGTAATAAAACAATCAGCTCCACGGGAGTGCCTAGTTTATATTATAACTTGAAACAAGCTACATCGACCCTTCCAGGTACGTATCGGCATATATCACGAAGGTAATATTACAAAGACTAATTTCTAGTCTACGCTAAGTCCCTAATAATAATCTACCCCGCGAGCAGCTGCTGTTGGTTCACACTATTAGTAACTAAAATATGAAATAAAACACTGGTGAAGTCCTGGACTCGGTGCCAATGGGGCTCCTGTGGCAGTGGAGGTAATTGACAATTAGTAAATACCTGTGCGGGCCGGGTTGCGCTCACCAACGACTGTGCGTCGGGCTCGGTCAGGCAGGGACAGCCGGTGCCAAAGACAAGATGGAGACTCTACTCTGGTGACTCCGTGCCGCAAAAGTAAATCATCAGTTTTCAACATCAGTAAATCGACAGTTACCACGTCCGAAAAGTTACCGTGGATGAACAAATACCCTGGACGGACAACCCTGCAAAGAGAACATCTGTAGCCTGCTGTCGGAGACTATAGGAAAGTTCGGCTGACACAAAGCGTGCCAGCAATATCCTTTTTGGGTTAACTAAAATAAGTGTCGTAGTAAAGTGGACTGGCAATTACTCACCTCCGATGTAGAAGGAGGGCGTTTAAGGAACAATCCTTGGAGAGTTTTCTTGCCGTAATAAATTTTTATCCTTCTAAGAAGAATGACCGTACCACCAGTACCCTGCACGGTCGGCCTAGCGAAATCCAGCTTCTCCTACTCCAACACACGTTGAAACTCCCTACGAGTTTAATGTGAAGCTGGGTTTCAATAATTATTAACGACCAGAAAAGGTTTTAAAGTTCTCCTCTGAGGGGATTTTTATTTTAATAATTAAATTGTAATTTTTGTTGAATTTTTCCTCTTAGTTTCCTTTTTTTTTCTACTTTTAATCAGGGTGATTAGATAGTTCGAACTTTTTTGATAAAAAAAAACTGATAGTCTCCGGTCAGCAGGATCAAGATTCCTCTTGCAAAAATAAAAAGAACATTCAGTTCCCACCATTAATAATGACAATGACAAACAACACTGACAAGACAAGACCACAGAATAACAGCCACTAAAATAAATAAATCAGAAATAATAAACAAAATATAAACAAATAACATAACCCCATTGTTTTTATTTACAATAAATAAAATAAATAATAACCACCGTAACCATTATTAGAAGGTGACAAAATATAACCGTCACAACTTTTTTAAAGAGTGAAAAGTGTCAAACGACCCCTGTTTCTACGCCACTGGCTTATTGAAATAAACCGAAAATTTGTCTGATTATTGCTCTTTATAACTTGTTGTTACACACAAAAAATTGTCTCAGTTGGGTTATTGTTTCAACAAATATTAACAAAAGAGTGGTCTGTCGGTCGACTCTTTAACAAATCTCATCAATAAAGCCTTTTCGAAAAAAAATTTTCCTACATTTTCGTATTTTTTTAACTTTATCTACAAGTCCTCCAATTTATGGTACTCCATTTAGAAACACCTTGTATTGTTACGGGTATCACAATAAATAAATCTCCACCAAAGTTTGTAAATTCCTTTATTGTTTAACACCACAAGTACTTATAATCTCTAATAATTATTCTGAATAATCAAAACACACACAGCTGACTACACTACTACTTGTACTTGTCTATTCTTTATATCCGCTATACTGTCACTACTGGCTTCCTTAATTACTTCACACTTCACTTCACTACTGCTCTGTCTATACTTCAGTCTTCACTGCTTCACGTTCAGGATACTACTACTACACGCAGCCGCACGGCGGTCCTTATATAGTCCCCCGACGCATCAGTAGGCACATTATAGTAGGTTGTAAACTTGCATCGGCGTGCCGGACGTGGATTCTGGGAATGTCAGATTGTTCGGCGAGACCACTCCAGTAATCCATAGAACTAACGACTGTCTGTCAATGTCATATGACATGTGACTGGAATTGTCGCGAACATGTCATTGCCTTATAACCATCATAAAAAAAGAATGTAAACAAACGAAATGGTGGACTAGGAGTTTTTCACGAAACGAATAGAATTTTTCCAGAGCGGTCTCGTTATAATATCATACTTTAATATACTATTATTTCAATAATAATTATAGCGCTTTCTATTATGAATCAAAAATTTTTTTACCGACAAATCCTTCTTATTTTGTAAATTGTGAATATACAATACAAAATAAAGGTTCTTAATTAAAATTTCAACATCCCCCGCCCCACTAACATGGAGCGGGGAGGCGAGGCCAATTTCACACGTGTTGTGCTGGTAAATAGTTCAAGGTATGAATTTGATTGTGAAATATCAAAGTTCGCAATTGTCGACATACATACTGGAAACTTCAAGTGGACCATTAGTTTTACATGCGAATTCAGTTTTGTGCAAATGATGGGTTTTATGTTACGATTTAGAAGAAAAAAATGATAGATGAAATGAAATAACTTTTTGACAATGACGATTTTTATTTAACGTTAGTCAAAGGAAAATTCTAAATAATTTCCAATTATAAAAATAATGAATTGTAGGTCAATGAGTATAAGCACACAGAGTGCAATTGCTAGCCTGTTAGGTGGGTTCGGAGCAATCCTCCATCGCCCATAACAGTTGTCATGCTGGCAGTGCCCGAAACTCCAACCAGAGAGTTTGCTTCCGCATCCAACAGCAGAGCCTTCCAGAGTACCAAATCAAGCACAGACACGTGTTTCGTTCTACTGGAACTCATCAGTGTGCTGCATTCGGAGTGTCTGGAGGATGCTGTCGGATGAACGGAAGCCGGGGCCTCTTAAGGCCAGCATTAACACGGAACTCCGTGTGGTGTAAAATAGAGCGACATCTAGCGGTCAGTTCAAGGAACTAACCGTGAGTTCACTCTAAATTGATTGAAGTTCCAGACACTACCAATAAAGCCGGTCGATGACAACGAATAATGAAGAAAACAGAAGGCAAGTATACTCAAGGATTGATTCATAAAAATAATGAATTGTAGGTCAATGAGTATAAGCACACAGAGTGCAATTGCTAGCCTGTTAGGTGGGTTCGGAGCAATCCTCCATCGCCCATAACAGTTGTCATGCTGGCAGTGCCCGAAACTCCAACCAGAGAGTTTGCTTCCGCATCCAACAGCAGAGCCTTCCAGAGTACCAAATCAAGCACAGACACGTGTTTCGTTCTACTGGAACTCATCAGTGTGCTGCATTCGGAGTGTCTGGAGGATGCTGTCGGATGAACGGAAGCCGGGGCCTCTTAAGGCCAGCATTAACACGGAACTCCGTGTGGTGTAAAATAGAGCGACATCTAGCGGTCAGTTCAAGGAACTAACCGTGAGTTCACTCTAAATTGATTGAAGTTCCAGACACTACCAATAAAGCCGGTCGATGACAACGAATAATGAAGAAAACAGAAGGCAAGTATACTCAAGGATTGATTCATAAAAATAATGAATTGTAGGTCAATGAGTATAAGCACACAGAGTGCAATTGCTAGCCTGTTAGGTGGGTTCGGAGCAATCCTCCATCGCCCATAACAGTTGTCATGCTGGCAGTGCCCGAAACTCCAACCAGAGAGTTTGCTTCCGCATCCAACAGCAGAGCCTTCCAGAGTACCAAATCAAGCACAGACACGTGTTTCGTTCTACTGGAACTCATCAGTGTGCTGCATTCGGAGTGTCTGGAGGATGCTGTCGGATGAACGGAAGCCGGGGCCTCTTAAGGCCAGCATTAACACGGAACTCCGTGTGGTGTAAAATAGAGCGACATCTAGCGGTCAGTTCAAGGAACTAACCGTGAGTTCACTCTAAATTGATTGAAGTTCCAGACACTACCAATAAAGCCGGTCGATGACAACGAATAATGAAGAAAACAGAAGGCAAGTATACTCAAGGATTGATTCATAAAAATAATGAATTGTAGGTCAATGAGTATAAGCACACAGAGTGCAATTGCTAGCCTGTTAGGTGGGTTCGGAGCAATCCTCCATCGCCCATAACAGTTGTCATGCTGGCAGTGCCCGAAACTCCAACCAGAGAGTTTTCTTCCGCATCCAACAGCAGAGCCTTCCAGAGTACCAAATCAAGCACAGACACGTGTTTCGTTCTACTGGAACTCATCAGTGTGCTGCATTCGGAGTGTCTGGAGGATGCTGTCGGATGAACGGAAGCCGGGGCCTCTTAAGGCCAGCATTAACACGGAACTCCGTGTGGTGTAAAATAGAGCGACATCTAGCGGTCAGTTCAAGGAACTAACCGTGAGTTCACTCTAAATTGATTGAAGTTCCAGACACTACCAATAAAGCCGGTCGATGACAACGAATAATGAAGAAAACAGAAGGCAAGTATACTCAAGGATTGATTCATAAAAATAATGAATTGTAGGTCAATGAGTATAAGCACACAGAGTGCAATTGCTAGCCTGTTAGGTGGGTTCGGAGCAATCCTCCATCGCCCATAACAGTTGTCATGCTGGCAGTGCCCGAAACTCCAACCAGAGAGTTTGCTTCCGCATCCAACAGCAGAGCCTTCCAGAGTACCAAATCAAGCACAGACACGTGTTTCGTTCTACTGGAACTCATCAGTGTGCTGCATTCGGAGTGTCTGGAGGATGCTGTCGGATGAACGGAAGCCGGAGGCCCCGGCTTCCGTTCATCCGACAGCATCCTCCAGACACTCCGAATGCAGCACACTGATGAGTTCCAGTAGAACGAAACACGTGTCTGTGCTTGATTTGGTACTCTGGAAGGCTCTGCTGTTGGATGCGGAAGCAAACTCTCTGGTTGGAGTTTCGGGCACTGCCAGCATGACAACTGTTATGGGCGATGGAGGATTGCTCCGAACCCACCTAACAGGCTAGCAATTGCACTCTGTGTGCTTATACTCATTGACCTACAATTCATTATTTTTATGAATCAATCCTTGAGTATACTTGCCTTCTGTTTTCTTCATTATTCGTTGTCATCGACCGGCTTTATTGGTAGTGTCTGGAACTTCAATCAATTTAGAGTGAACTCACGGTTAGTTCCTTGAACTGACCGCTAGATGTCGCTCTATTTTACACCACACGGAGTTCCGTGTTAATGCTGGCCTTAAGAGGCCCCGGCTTCCGTTCATCCGACAGCATCCTCCAGACACTCCGAATGCAGCACACTGATGAGTTCCAGTAGAACGAAACACGTGTCTGTGCTTGATTTGGTACTCTGGAAGGCTCTGCTGTTGGATGCGGAAGCAAACTCTCTGGTTGGAGTTTCGGGCACTGCCAGCATGACAACTGTTATGGGCGATGGAGGATTGCTCCGAACCCACCTAACAGGCTAGCAATTGCACTCTGTGTGCTTATACTCATTGACCTACAATTCATTATTTTTATGAATCAATCCTTGAGTATACTTGCCTTCTGTTTTCTTCATTATTCGTTGTCATCGACCGGCTTTATTGGTAGTGTCTGGAACTTCAATCAATTTAGAGTGAACTCACGGTTAGTTCCTTGAACTGACCGCTAGATGTCGCTCTATTTTACACCACACGGAGTTCCGTGTTAATGCTGGCCTTAAGAGGCCCCGGCTTCCGTTCATCCGACAGCATCCTCCAGACACTCCGAATGCAGCACACTGATGAGTTCCAGTAGAACGAAACACGTGTCTGTGCTTGATTTGGTACTCTGGAAGGCTCTGCTGTTGGATGCGGAAGCAAACTCTCTGGTTGGAGTTTCGGGCACTGCCAGCATGACAACTGTTATGGGCGATGGAGGATTGCTCCGAACCCACCTAACAGGCTAGCAATTGCACTCTGTGTGCTTATACTCATTGACCTACAATTCATTATTTTTATGAATCAATCCTTGAGTATACTTGCCTTCTGTTTTCTTCATTATTCGTTGTCATCGACCGGCTTTATTGGTAGTGTCTGGAACTTCAATCAATTTAGAGTGAACTCACGGTTAGTTCCTTGAACTGACCGCTAGATGTCGCTCTATTTTACACCACACGGAGTTCCGTGTTAATGCTGGCCTTAAGAGGCCCCGGCTTCCGTTCATCCGACAGCATCCTCCAGACACTCCGAATGCAGCACACTGATGAGTTCCAGTAGAACGAAACACGTGTCTGTGCTTGATTTGGTACTCTGGAAGGCTCTGCTGTTGGATGCGGAAGCAAACTCTCTGGTTGGAGTTTCGGGCACTGCCAGCATGACAACTGTTATGGGCGATGGAGGATTGCTCCGAACCCACCTAACAGGCTAGCAATTGCACTCTGTGTGCTTATACTCATTGACCTACAATTCATTATTTTTATGAATCAATCCTTGAGTATACTTGCCTTCTGTTTTCTTCATTATTCGTTGTCATCGACCGGCTTTATTGGTAGTGTCTGGAACTTCAATCAATTTAGAGTGAACTCACGGTTAGTTCCTTGAACTGACCGCTAGATGTCGCTCTATTTTACACCACACGGAGTTCCGTGTTAATGCTGGCCTTAAGAGGCCCCGGCTTCCGTTCATCCGACAGCATCCTCCAGACACTCCGAATGCAGCACACTGATGAGTTCCAGTAGAACGAAACACGTGTCTGTGCTTGATTTGGTACTCTGGAAGGCTCTGCTGTTGGATGCGGAAGCAAACTCTCTGGTTGGAGTTTCGGGCACTGCCAGCATGACAACTGTTATGGGCGATGGAGGATTGCTCCGAACCCACCTAACAGGCTAGCAATTGCACTCTGTGTGCTTATACTCATTGACCTACAATTCATTATTTTTATGAATCAATCCTTGAGTATACTTGCCTTCTGTTTTCTTCAATTTCCAATTAGCCAAAGGAAGATTCTAATTAATTTTAAAATTCGGACTCATTTGCTGGTTTTATTGACATTAAAAATAATAATAACGGGCTTGGCTTTTCGAGCTCTCTGGCAGTCTACAAAACAGAGTCTTCCAAATATTCCTTCGAAATCACAGACGGACCGTTTCGCTCTTATTATGAGCTCATCAGTGTGATATATCGAAAATATACATCTGAAGGATGAAATTGCAGACTGCCATCGGTCTCGGGATGTTGTTAAAAATATTCATCCGGTTCACAGTGACCCGGAGAACATCGCTACATCTACCGATGGATGACGGAACTACCGACATGACGGCAGCTCGCGCCATTCAGAGAAAGTGACCTCGTGCAGTTTTATATGCTATGAGGCATCGACTTTTGGTCTGGCTATGCTGCGCAGCCGGTAGAGGTCACCATCATTGCCCAATGAGAGTATAATACTTAGAAAAATATTATAACCTAGCCGTATGTATGAAAACAAAAATAATAATAACGGGGAGTCTGTGATTTCAAAGGATTATTTGGAAGGCTTTGTTTTGTAGACTGCCAGAGAGCTCGAAGAGCCAAGCCAAACTTATGTTGCGGATTTGGCGCAAGTCTCGGAGGTGGCATCTTATTTTATTTTTTTAAGATGAAGCATCGGTTAACTGTGTAGATAAGATATAGTCGCTCCACCTTGGTAATTTGCCTGTGAGCTCGAGCTCATTTATCCAGAAACAAATTTTACATTTATAAACAGTTGAATTAACGAGCAGAAACAACCATGCGCCAAGCTGGGATTCGAACACAGACAACGATATCGTGAACAGCAACAGTCAACGACCTCAGCCGTCGCGCTACCGCCTGCGCCGGAATTTTAATAATTTTTATTTAATTTCTGTACAGCATGTGGCTGAATTGGTCGTGTGGATAACTTCACCCACAATTCAGCTTGCGTAGTATTGCTCGGATAACTTCGGATTTACCTTGTTCGCCATGTCGGACGAAATACCGCATTGTCAAACGATCTTTCTGTTATTAAGATGGTTATTAAACCCAAAATACATAATAATGGTATAATAGAAAAACAACGGATAAATTGTGCATACCCAGCACACAATGCCGGGACACATTGTCAGTCATCTTCTGCAAAAACAGTCAACGTTTTGGAGCCAGATATGCGGGACACTCTCTTCTTCCATCGTCATCTCTTCGTTAGCTTGGCGTGAGCCTCGGAGCAAACATGTCTTGGCATGATCAATGATCATGTTGCAGGTCTGGCGAATAGTGCTTCTCAAAAACTTGGAACACTCTTCGGCGCAACGAAATTTCATACGCCTGAAAAGCTTCTCCTCTTATACAAGGCTCAAATACGACCATCCTTGGAGTACTGCACACATGTTTGGAGCTCAGGTCCTAAACATACCCTGAGATTACTTGACTCCGTTCAGAAAAGAGCCATCCACTTAATCGGGGACCCAGATTTGACAAAACATCTAGATAGCGATATAATCGACGGTTTGGGAGAAAAATCTGTCACAAAAACTGTCAATTGTAGTCTAAGATTTGGGATTAGAAATATATTATTTTACCCTCATCTGTTATTTGATTATAACTAAGATGAATAAATAATATACATTCATAAATTGCAAATGGGTTGCCTAGGTATATCGCGCACAGAACCAAGATATTTACTTCTTAAGACGGATTTTTTCAGTTATGACAGTCCGCATAAAAAACAATAACGCTTTCTGAACGACAAATTTGCCGTAACGGTATGGTGAAGACAGAGACATCGATGTTTCAATGGCTATTTCCATCTCATCAGTCTGACACATCACCACCATTAGAGGCGTATGCCGATCAGAAAGGAAGTCAAAGCATTTAAGCATACGATTTGTCGGAAACATTAGGGCAAATGTATCGTTTAGAAAGCGTTATTGTTTTTCAATAATCGGATTGTTGTAATTTATATAATAATTTATTATTATATTAATTTGTCTCATGGTCACGCATACACTTTCAAATATTGTACCCTTTATTTATTTGAGAGCGAAATGGTAAATGAATAGGTACTTTGTTAAGATTGAAAAGCTGCTTCTGTTGCTGCACTTATACAAAGTGTTTCTAAATGGAGTACCATAAATTGGAGGACTTGTAGATAAAGTTGAAAAAATACGAAAATGTAGGAAATTTTTTTTCGAAAAGGCTTTATTGATGAGATACAGGGTGTTAAAGAGTCGACCGACAGACCACTCTTTTGTTAATATTTGTTGAAACAATAACCCAACTGAGACAATTTTTTGTGTGTAAAAACAAGTTATAAAGAGCAATAATCAGACAAATTTTCGGTTTATTTCAATAAGCCAGTGGCGTAGAAACAGGGTTCGTTTGACACTTTTCACTCTTTAAAAAAGTAAGGGCTAGGTTTTTTGATGTCTTATTACTTTTTTCTGAATCAACGGTCTTTTTACAATAAAAAAGCCATACTTGTTTAATTTGCCCAGAGGCGTCCGTTTTCGAGATATTTGCAATTGTTTTTTTTTGCAATTAAAAAATTTCATTTATTAAAATTGTGAAGGTAGCTTTGAAATTTAAATAAACTAATTTTTGGACTTACTTGTCAGTTTGACATTTCATATCCGAAGTGAAAATTAAATAATATTTATTGTCAAGAAAACTATTCAACACATAACAAAACATAAGTAATTGAACAAAACATACCTAACATAAAATTACCTAATGATTATCTAATATTGCTCGAAGTGTCCTCCGTTTGCACGTACACATGCTTTATAACTTGTTGTTACACACAAAAAATTGTCTCAGTTGGGTTATTGTTTCAACAAATATTAACAAAAGAGTGGTCTGTCGGTCGACTCTTTAACACCCTGTATCTCATCAATAAAGCCTTTTCGAAAAAAAAATTTCCTACATTTTCGTATTTTTTTAACTTTATCTACAAGTCCTCCAATTTATGGTACTCCATTTAGAAACACCTTGTATTTTAAGTCTGTTGAGCCATTTTCCAAAAAAAACCTGCAAAAAGTTTTCAATTTGTAGTGTAACTTTTGTAACAAACTTTAAAATGGGATATTTCTTAAATGTTGACGTTTTAGTTTGTTATAATTTTTATTGAGTCATTTCAGTTACGAAAATGATAACACAAAATAGAAACTTTTTCCTGCTTTTCTCAAAAATGGCTAAATTACCTAAAATATAACTGCTGCAACAGAAGCAACTTTTCGGTATTTTTCAATATTAAAACACATGATTTATGTAAGATTTCTCTCTAAAACAATTATTATTCAGGGGGCAACATGTAAAAATAAATACGTCGTGATTGTCGTGAGAGAAAAAATTGACCTTTAGAGGTGAATGTCTCGGATATAATACTAGAGATTTATTGTTATCTTCGATTAATAATTTTTTTTTTTTACAAATTTCATAAAATATAATATTATCTATATGTTTTATTTTGAGTTTATAAAAATTTGTTATACAAGTAGTAAGTCGTAAGTACTATTCAATCATTCAAATGTTGGGGTCAAAAATATTTAAAAATATTGTAGACATAATAAAAAATACACCTACAAATATATGAGGAACAATCGAAAATTAAATAGTGTATTTCCTCGTAAAAAATAACTCAAAGAATACAATATTTTTGTATTTAGGAGTTTTATTAAAAAAAAAATCCGGAGGGAGACCCCTTTCGCTGGGGGTTACTCCGTACCCTCCGGACCACCCGCTTGTCCACCTGACGGATCCGTAAATCCTTTCGTACAACACCGTCATGTTTACATAATATCGACGAGCCACCACTAAAAAATATTTGATTTTTTTTAATAAATTTTGGGACCACAAATAAGGGTCCCAAAATTTATATTTACACCACTTTACTACCTCTACTACTGTAAGGTGCATGGGCTTTTTCGTGAATTGATAAAAACTTTCTACATTCTTGCGGACTTTCAACAAGAAACCGCCATATTGAAAAGTATTTTTCTCATGAACTATTAGATTTATCAAAAAAGTCATAGGGAGCAAAGTTATAGATTAATTTACACCGAACATATTTTTTATATAGGTACTACATTGTTTTTGTGTAACGCTAAGTATTTTTCAGTTTTGATAAAGATAATAGTTTTTCGACAAAAAATAAGTTTTAACACGTTGACTGCCGTGCTGGGCCGTGGGGCCTAGCATCATCATCAGTATATTCCATCAGGCAGCGCTGGCTTATAGGACCAGCGTCGCTTTTGCTACTCTGCCACGCCGTTGGTTTAAAATGTGATACGTTTAGCTCATACACTGGACCAGCACGGCCTGAGAGAATACCGTGGCGGCGATGGTTCATGAGTTTTGCATTATCACAGAGGTGTGGTCTCAGTTTTATTTAATTTATTAATTAAATAAAAAATTAAATAATTTCACGGCGCCGCGCTGGTCCATATGGCCAGCGCATAAATATTGGAAATTCGCCGAAATTTTTTTTAAATTCCCAAAAATCACACATACCATACGTTAACAATAGAGTATTAGAGCCTTTTGACACAATTGGCCTGAGGAGATAATTTTCCAAACATACATGACAGTCAACGTGTTGCAGCCGCCATTTTGAACTTTTTGTAAGAAGAGTTTATAAAAAATTAGAACCTATAAAGAAAAGTTACTACTATTGGGCCAAACTTTATCATGACTTGTCTTGTAACTAACAATTAATGATTCATACCTACCTACTATAAAGAGGAACCCAGTAGAGTAGGTACCTACTATTACTCGGTTAGATAGTGAAAATTTTATTTTTGGGTCGGATTATAATGGAAGCTCGAAACATCCGAACTCGAATATTAAAACTCAGACTAAGATGTTTAATTATAGTCAATGCGCTTACCTTAGCGAAGAGCATAATTTGTAAAGTTCTTCTTCTTTTAATTTTATCCTGTGTCCTCTTATCCATTTGCAGAGATATGACGTAACGGGAAACATTCGCCGCTCTTATCATAAACCAAACTATCGCCAAAAGAAGAGCACATGATGGAAGAAGCAAACCATATAAAAAAGCATTCCGGTCTAAAAACCTGAAAATAAGATTGAAAATAGATTAGCACAATGATAGATGTAAGTATGTAAATACAAAAAGTTGTAGTCTTGACTGAATATTATATGAAAGAAATTTTTTTATCTTGGGTTTGATGTTAAAATAATATTAGAATTCTCTATACTTCTTCATTACAAGCTTTCGAAACAATTTCGTTTCTTCACATTTTACCTTTAACTTTTTAGTATTACCTGATGAAGAAACAAAATTGTTTCGAAAGCTTGTAATAAAGAAGTATAGAGAATTCTAATATTACTTTGACTGCAAACCCAAGATAAAAAATTTCTTTTATGTAAATACAAGGAGATTCAGTGGTAAAGTGGAAAATTCGAATAATTTTTTTTCCGATAATGTTTTTTAACCAAGATACAGGGTGTTTATTGTTTAAGTGTCAATCTGCGAAACTGTTTTGATTGATAAAGTTTTATCAAATTATGGTCGACACAGTGACCTTACAATTTTCAGCAATTTATGTTTTTTTTATTGTATGTTTCTACAAAGGGGAGAAATAATAATTCTGAATTTTCACAGATTCCTTTTGTATCGTAAAAAAATTCTGATCTGGTTTTTTCATTTTTTTTTATTGTTTTTTCCGAAAGCTAGATTAAATTGTCATAAAAAGGCATACTAAGGTATGAAATTTCGAACCGATGCGCCGGTTTCGAGAAAAATTAAACTGTAGCGTTTTGAAATTTTTTTAAATTCAAATAATACCTATTTTTATTTAATATAGTCCAACAGTCAGTACTTTGTAGGCTCATTAAGTTAACAGGCAGTATTCTGTGATGGGTTTTAAGGCAAATATCGATGTCAAACAATTTTTTTTTTACATTTTTGTGGTCACATTCATGTCAAGAATAGATCAATTAAAAAAAATTGACACCTAGACTCGATACCTTCTTCAGAAACGGCCTCAGAAATCTGCCAGTTAAGATAATGGGTGTTTATAATATCCACTGTTAGACAAGTATATACCATAAAGTAGAGGGCTTGCAGACAAAGCCTGAATATTGGGAAAATTGTGATAACTTTTTTTCCCAAAATGTTTTGTAACCGCATTTAAATGTCATTTACAAAACAGATTTTTCAACACCTTCTATCTCGTTTAAAAAACAATTTCGAAAAAAAATTCTTTGAACTTACTTTATATTTTGACTTTATCTACAAGCCCTTCAATTTATGGTGCTTATCTTTATTAGACTATTAAATAAAAATTATACAGGATGATTCAAAATTCAGTGCAAAGATTTTAAGGGCGTAGTTACCAGCCAAAAATAAGAAGTTTTTTTCATATAATCGTATGTCCTAATTTGCGTTCTTTTCTAGATACAGGGGGTAAAATTTTGAAAAAAAATCCATTTTTACAATTTCTCAAAAACCTCTCAACCGATTTAAATAAAATTTTATAGACTTATTTGTTGTCATAAGGAACTTCCTTTGATTGGAATAACATGAATTTAATAATTCCAGTGGCGTCTCAGGGGGCTACCTGAATTAAATTACATGAATTTCAATAATCGATGTGGATTTAATACTTGTTTTAATAGGGTCTGGCACAGATTTTGATTTTTTTCTTGGAAACAAAGCTAGATACGAATAAAGCTCAGGAGACAAGAAAGTTACATTATTGACCGCTTAATCTAAAAAAAAATATAAATTGTCAAAAGAGCAGTGGCGTACCATAATTTTACCTATAAAGTTTCAAGTAGGTAGCCACCTGAGACGCCACTGGAATTAATAAATTTATGTTATTCCCATCAAAGGAAGTTCCTTATAACGACAAATAAGCCTACCAAATTTTATTTAAATCGGCTGAAAGGTTTTTGAGTAATTAATAAAAAATCGATTTTTTTTTTTTAATTTCACACCCTGTATCTAGAAAACGAAGCAAGCTAGGACATACGATTATATGAAAATTTTTTCTTATTTTTGGCTGGTAAATACGCCCTTAAAATCTTTGTACTGAATTTTGAATCACCCTGTATAAATAAAACATGTAAAAATGCTGCATTTGAATTTGTCTACATCCAAAATTTTTAAGTATGCATTTTTTATAGTAATTTAAACTGGCTTTCCGAAAATACAGTCGAAAAAAAAACAGTTGTGACACCAGATTCTATTGATTCTACGCCACTGGGTACATCGGTTATACCCACAGCTTTTTGAAATACTGGTTATTGGATAGAAAACTCGTAAGTATACAAAAATTCAGAATTATTGGTCCACTCTGTAGAAAGATATAATAATGAAAAAAAAAACAGTTTCGCAGAGTGACCCTGTATCTCGGTTAAAAAACAGTTTCAGGAAAAATTTTGATTTTATAATATTTGTATTTATTAATTTGTATTTATTAATTTTATTATTATTATCTTATTCCTGAGACTAATAATTTTATTTGTAGGTATGCTGTGTATACCGTGTGTCCCCGGATAGGTGAAACGACTCTTATAAAAGACAAAATTTTTTTGATTTTAATTTTAATTTTTTGAGGTTCAGCCCTGCTTGGCTAAAGAATAATTTCTAACAAAATTTTAGTTTTGAAAAATCAAGCATGCCTTGGAAATTTCCAAGAAACCGGTTTTTCTGTTGAGTAAAGTGCCTTTTATGTGGCAAAAACAACAAAATGTTATTTGAAAAAGTTGTCCAGAATCAACATTTAGGTCCGTATACCAAATTTCAAAATCATAGGCCAACTTTAATTTTTAAAATTTATTTTTATGTTTTATTTCACAAATCAAAGAATTTCATTTTGTAACAATGACTGCCATGGAAAAACCAAATTGTACCCATAGCAATAGCAATCTGTCAATATCAGTCTTTGTTACAAATGAAATTCTTTGATTTGTGAAATAAACATAAAAATAAATTAAAAGATCAAAGTTGGCCTATGATTTTGAAATTTGGTATACGGACATAAATGTTGATTCTGAACAACTTTTTCAAATTACATTTTGTCGTTTTTGCCACATAAAAGGCACTTTACTCAACAGAAAAACCGGTTTCTTGGAAATTTCCAAGCCATGCTTGATTTTTTAAAACTAAAATTTTGTTAGAAATTATTCTCTAGCCAAGCAGGGCTGAACCCCAAAAAATTAAAATTAAAATCAAAAAATTTTTGTCTTTTATAAGAGTCGTTTCACCTATCCGGGGACACACGGTATATTGCAACCTACTAAATGTAGACAGTTAATAAATTCTAAACTTTAGTAGTGTGCAAGTGGTTCGAGTTTATTCTTGTTTTGCAGGACTTCAAGAAGGAGAGCCGCCAGGTAACACTGTGTTCAGGAGGTCAAAGAGCTCCCTGAAGGAGGGTTTTATTGATTTTTGACTTTCATTGTTCAAAACACACATGATTATTATGCAAGAAAGTGAAGTGAATTTCAATTATTGGTTGTTATTACTGATTTAATATAAACATGTTGAGTTGAAATCAAACTTTATTGTTATTTATAACTCATTAATTAAACACAGCATAGGGTATTTTTGGGAAATTTTTGAGACCCACGAAACCATTATTTTAGGGTGTGACGTTATGCCAGAAAAGCGCAACGTCGCGACGCCGTTAGCGTCGAAAAATAATACATCAATTAAAATTTATTAATATGAATTCGCAAAGAATCAATTTGCAGGAAAACAAGCGACAGAAAAAGTTCAAATTATCAGAGTTTTTAGACGTTTACGAACAAATGAAGTAAACAAGATAAGGAAATAAGCATCTATAAATACACCGCAGCAGGAAAATCAAGGAAGAACAGACGGTTTCCCCTGCCCGTTGAACTTACGCCAGTGAGTTGAGCTGGTCTAGGTACAAACCTATCCTCTAACTAGGGAGTTGACCTAGTTATTCCTGACCGTTACTTTTTGCCTCTTTGTGAGTTGAGCAAAGAACGCGACTGGTAAAACGGCTATCACCATTGACTAGGAGTTGACTGGTCAATCTTGTTCTATTCCTAGAACCTAGGTCGAAGAGTTGATTCGACCAAACCTATCCTCGTAAGCTAAGGAGATGACTTAGCATACAGTCCTATTATTCTTCTCTATACGAACCGGAGTCCCGTCAGGGTCGAATGAATTATCCATAAGGATAGACGTATGAGTGATACTGTTGAATTTATGATTGTTTGAATGAAATGTATATCTGTAAATACTATTCTCTATTAATTAAAAGGGACGATTTAGATTAATTGGATAATTTTTGAATGAATGGGTGCTCGTTGGTTTCTTTTCGAAAAAGAAGACTAACTGAATAGAATTACAGTATAGTACGAAGTTATAAATATTTTCTTTCTTTATTCGTTACCAGAGGCGTTGACTCTGGGTAGGCTATCTTTTAAATTAATCTTATGTTCCAGAAAGCCGCGAGGCGAAAAAGGGTAATTTCGCTTCGTTGTCGCTGAGATACCCCCGTGGTCGTTCGGCCGGTCGTCGCAACGAACGACCGACACAGCTCGCTTGCCTGCCTCCGCGCTCTATACCTACCTAGGGCGCTCAGCACACCTGACTTGGATCCTGCAAAATAGCGGTAGTGCAGGAATTAGATCTGTATCGACTCCGCCTCCGCGTCTGTATTATAGACAGACGCCTCTCCGTCTGTATCGACACCGTTCTTATCGTTATAACTGCATTTCTAATGTCATGAAAAAGCGGTTGGCGCTATCGTTGGTGCTGGCGACCTTGAAATAATAAATCGATACGATTTTATTATTCGTAGAATTGCCATTTTATACAATTATTATTATTGAGTGGAAATAAAAATTTATAATTTATTGTACGTTTGCTTATTAACACCTCCCTCCCTCACTATAAATCAGAAGGCAAATTAAAGCACCCGCAGACTGTCGGTTATTTCCAATAAATAATTCAACAGCTCTAAATAAAGGGGTGACAAGGGATAAACACAAAGAGCAAGAAAAAGAAAAAAAAAACTTCTTGCGCATCAATCGCATAAATAGTGCATTTTTATGCGATTCAATTATGGATATTTTCACCGCTCTTAAAATTGGCTTTTGACATTTTCCATAGTCAGGTCGTCATATTTTTAGCGTAGTGGTTTACTGATAAATTTCATCTCATTTCGTTTGAAAACGTGCCTTAGAATGGATTTTTTAATTTAACAAAACAAAAAAAATTGGAGAAATTTAACAATTTTGTCTCGTTTCCCATGCCCGTCACTTACTAACTTTACTAAAAAAAACTATTTTTTACACTACCTCTAATAAATTCTAAAGAAGTGAAAAGGGAGTTTATAAAACCGAAAATTTGAAATTTTAGAGGCATAATCATGTACAAAAATATCAAATATCCCCGCTATTTTTCTTTTTTGCTTCTTGAAACTTTTCAGAGTTAAAGGTTATTAATATAGCTGTCTAGTAGAAAAATTTTAGTTCTATTCCTTCAAAAATAGGCTCAAAAACGGTTATGGAAAATCATACATTTTTACCCTTTTCCTACCCACGCAACTATTTTATTAGTATAGGTAAATAATGCAAATTTTATTGCATTAACTCAAATTTCAAATACCTAATTTTCATTCAATTCTGTTAATTTGGTTTCAAAGTTTTATTGCCATCTTGCTCATGAAGGGGTTTAAAAAATAGTCAATTTTTCGAAAACGCCATTTTGAAACGGCTCAGGCGATTTTGAAACGGCTCAGGCGATTTTGCTCAAGTGCAATACCAGAGACCACTCCTTGCGGATGTCTTACTCCCACAAAAATTTCAGCCCCCTAGATTGAAAACTGCGACCTGAAGTGATAATATGACAAAAACCGGATTTCTGGAATTTTAAAAGGACAACCTGTAGAAGTGACTCGACTTTTGTAAATTTTTTCGACGAAAATCTAGCATCAACTACTAATAATCATCCATTATCTTGTTGCTGACTGGGAATCAACTTTAAAGTGCGGTATCCAAATTTACAGTCTATTGGAGTGACGTGAGAACAAATTCGTCTTTTCTGTAAAATTATTTAAGCTGGATTTCGGATTTAGGTAGGTACCTATACAGTATACAGTTTACAGACGGAGGCCTAATAAACAATAAACATAGGTGCTACTGCATACTATGGGTACTATATCAAGGTAGACTTTGGTAATATGCGACAGTGGCAGGAGACCGAGTCAAGCGTCGGATACCGAATCAAGCGACGGAGACAGACGACAGCGACAAGAATGGTGGAACTGATGAACTACTGAATTGAATACGAATGCGTTCGATTCGTGTTCGTGTATGTGTGCGACAGCGACAGGTAGCTCAGATGTTGTCTCGTCATGTCGCACGTGGCCTGTCTCTTCTTGCCCTTGCTTACTCCTGAATCAGTAGTGTTGTCGTCGGCGCACGTAAACACATTGTTTTGAGATTCAAAATGACTTCCAAACCGAAGCAGTTAGCTTTTTCATCTGAACAGGATGAAATGTTAGTAGAATTGGTGTCTCAAAATCCTATTTTATATGATTTAAGGCTAGAATCTTATAAAGATAGCTTTAAAAAAGAAAATGTGTGGAAATATATAGGAAGCGAATTAGACAATAAGACCAGTAAGTGTTAAATAATAATATTTTTTACCCATTCCCAGCTTTAAAAACATTAAAAATACAAACATTCTTCCTTATTATTTTCAAAGTTAGATGTCTTTGTTTTTATTTTTCTATTTTTTATTTTTTATTTATTATTTTTTTTTTTGAGGTTCTAGGCCTATAGTTTCCAAAATATATATAGCTGGTCGCCACCCTTAATGAATCACCCTGTATAAATAGGATTTTTTGTTAATTTTATTAATATTGGATTACTTAATAGTTGACAATAATTCTTTAATTTGGATTTAATTAGTGCATTATTTTCTATTTTTTTTTATCCAGAAACACAATGAACAATAAAGGGGCAAGGGAAGAGATAAGTTTGCTTTACCCTGTCTTATAGCTCAATGTTGTGAAAAAAATTCTCAAAAAATATGACATTAAGGTATCTGAACAATGGGGTTCCATGGTAACAAATGAAAATAAAATAAAAAATACCGAAGCACCAGCTCTGTTGCTGTTGCCGTGACACCTATTATTATTGCCTTATACCTATCATAACTAGGTATACAGGCTGATCAGTAACTCGCGCACTTGGAGCATGCTGCGGCAAACTTCACTTTTTAAGAGTGGTAAATTTTCTGACTGCAGTGTTGTAAGTTCTTTTATTTCAAAGATATGATCATTTTTGTAAAAAAAAGGTGGCAACACTACACTGAACATGTGAATTAGTTCGGGTTAGATGGTATTGTTATTATTTTTATTTCCATAGCAGCGAAAGGCATTTGAATAGTACTTTATATTCTAAGTTGAGTTTAGGCGGTTGCCAGACTTCAAATTTCGTTCAGATTTAGGTATGATATCAATTTCCAACATTCTCAATTCCTCTGTAAAGAGGTTTTGTGGAAAAAAAAATTATGAATTATATATATGGTATCCGTTCCAGACATTACACAGTAACCTGAATTTTCCATTAATTTTTATCACGGTTATTGAAAAAATTTGCTTTAAACTCGGGGATGAGGGAAACTCTGTAACTTGCGGAGTGCGCGAGTTACTGATCATCGTGTATAAAGATTATTATTGTTGTTGTTATTATTGTATTAGGTAAAAAGCCGCTAGCTTAAATGGGCCGTAGCTCGCTTACGAGATGTATCCGACCCATATTATCCTATCTCAAAATGATCAAGGAGGCACCCTCTAACGTCCCTGAAATAAGCTGTACCTACAGGAACTAGCCACCTGTATTTAAAATATACCTAAATATTGATTAATTTGAAAACTATATAACATATCAGAAAAAAATCCAAGATACCTTTCTTTTAAGAAATCACTCAAGCTTTCTTTCTTCTCATTAAGTATTTTTTTGATACATCTAACGATTTCGAGTTATTAGCAAAAAAAAAACGTTTTTCATTAAAGGGGTGATTTTTTGGAGGGAACACACGCTGCACCAAAAGAACTGATTTTTTCGTATTTATGTTCTATAACCTCTTAAACAATAATAATTGTTGAAGTAAAATCTTAGATAAGATTTTTTTTTTACTTTGGGTACATTTTTCACTTTACCGACTAGACGAACTAATGATGATAACTTCACAACAATACTGAAATTGAACTAAACATATCCATGATCGAGAGAAAATATTAAAACAAATTCTGCGTATTTTTAGTCATAAAATTCGAATCTGCAATAAATAATAATGGTTCCTAACCATAATTTTAAATTTACCCTTCGTCCCATCTGCATGTAGAGGTAAAGGGGAAGAATCTCCTACCCATTTTCAGCGATAAAACCTGAATCGGCAATAATAAAATTGGGTTCTCATTTAAGATTTCAAAGTTGCCTTCCCCCCTACACCTAGGGGGGGGGGTAGGTTTGTCGAATTTGTATGATTGGATTTCCCCCTTCCAGACTAATAACTTTCATTTCGAATATACAGGCTGATCCCGAAATGTCGGACACGGTAAACGAGATATACCGTTTACTTTTTCAAGAATTTCAATCAACACGGCAGTAAAATTTAAATAAATACCACTGGCAAAAACATATTTTTACACAACTATTACGATAGTGTTTTTTTATTATCATTATTAGTTTCGGAAGCACAGGTTCAAATTTAACCTATTCCTTGAGTGTACAATAAAATTTGTGAATATGGCATCGTTCTGCAAATTGAGATGTAACAATGAATCTAGAATAGATTTTGAATAATATTATCGTCTATGTACCCCCGCAACGTTGAATTGTTTGAAACTTTGTTGGACTTGTAATTTCATATATGTTTCCATGGTAATATCTTTTTGGGAATTATAGCCCTACATAATATTGTTCTGCCTGAAGAAGTGTATCAAATGCACTGTGTTGTGACTTTTTTAACAAAGTTGATCATATTATCTTCCTAAGGAAGCTATCGTGCTCCGGGAGGTACGTTAAAAAGGGGGTCCCGGCTGCTTCACAGCAGTCGTTAAGTTACGTCAGAGGCCCTTGAGGCTACTTGAAAACTTCTGACACTTGGGCTTTACCACAGCCATGAGATATTTATTTATTTTTTTTTAAGGAAGCTATGCTGGAAAAAAAAACGATTTTGTTGTTTTGTTAGCTTTTGTACATACAGTGTGTCCCAGATTCGCTGCTCTTTACGAGAATCTCGGCTCCTATTACACCTACAGTAAATGTTGAGGGAGGAAAGTTTTAGGGGAAACTTAGTGCAAACTGGTTTTAGACTTACGATCGGTCAATTGGTTTTGTAAATATCTACCAAAAACCGAAAATGGCGGATTTCGTTTTTCGCAAGTAAATCCGAAACGGTTAATGTGACATTAATAGGATACTTTCTTAAGACGAATAACGAATATAATAATAATATAATAATAATAATATTATTATATTATAATAATAATATAATAATAATAATATTATTATATTATAATAATAATATAATAATAATAATAATAAATTAAGACGATAAGAGCGTGTATGACAGATCTCAATCGTCTTTTGTTATTACCCAACCCGCCTCAATTTCCGTTTTTCTTATGACTGCCATGTTGGATTTTTCCCTTATTGAACGCAATTTATTTTTCTGATTACTAAGATGTATAACACTACGAGTTATAGTATTTTGAAAAAATTCAATATGGCGTCTATAAGAAGAAAATATAGTTATATTTTCTTCTTATGGACGCCATATTGAATTTTTTGGCGAAAAACCGATAGTTATCGGTTTTTCGCCAAGTGATAGAGACTTGAAAATTGTTTTTATTTCCTTGTTTAAAAGTGTTTAATAATTAAGATGGCGAAACATCGATAGTCATCTGTTTTTCTTATGATCGTCATATTGGATTTTTTTAAACTCGTAGTGTTAGGTATACATCTTAGTAATCAGAAAAATAAATGGCTTTCAAAAAGGGAAAAATCCAACAAAGGTGTCATCGAGAAAAAATTTTAAGACACATTCTAGGTATTTTTAACCATATGTATAATCCGAATTTGCAATAAAAAATATGAGTTATTTCCCAAAATTTTAAATTTACCACCTTTTGCCCCACCTGTATGGAGCGGGAAGGAGCAGAAATTTCCTACGTGTTTTCACCCGTAAAATCCGAATCTGCAATAAAAAAAACGTAGGTTCTTATTTAATAATGCAAAGTTGCTGCCCCCCACCCCTAGAGGGTGGTGGCAGGTTGGTCAAGTTTGGTATCATTGAATGTCCTCCTTACAGATGAACAACTTTCATTACCCACTTTTTTGATCTAATGCGTAGTTTTGGATATATTTTCATGTCTCCAGATAAAAAAAAAAGATATATTTCATATCATTTACTAATTTGTACACACTGATTAAATAGGTACCTATATTATATTATTACTTCTGAAAAAAAGTACCTTCTATCGAACTTAAAAAATGCGCCACTGAGCTGTCATCCGTTTTCTGTCGACTTTTCAATAGCTAGGAATAGACGAAGCGATTTGCTTGCCGATTTGATCGCCACGACCAAATTCGGCGGATTTGCTCGTGGCGAGCAGCGTCGACAGATTTTTCAAGTCACACCCTAAACGTCCACGCTAATCGTACGAATTATCCGTCGGAGTGGCTCATCACATGCAAATGTGTACGTTTATGGGGAAACTGCACGATTTATCGGTCGGATTTACGTGGCTCGTGATCTGTAAAAAATTCCAAGAGGTCGCGAGCCATGCCTTAAATTCTTTTTTAACGCTTATACTCAGATTGCAAGTACCTACCTAGTTGTAGTTAGTGAAAATTATTTTTACGCTGTATTTTTAAGCTAATTAATATTTGATAATAATCTCAAAGTATAATAATAATAACAAAAAGGGAAAACGAGCTGCTGTGAGTGTAAGAAAGTCTGTGAGAAAAGTCTGTTAGTTTATGGCAGAAAATACTATCACGCCGTGCCAGAGGCGTCTACGGTGCCTGTTCAGACTCGCCCGGAGCTGGCATGGCTCTTGGCATGGCGCGCTGAGTTACCACAGACGAAGAGATTTATCTTCCGGATTTTCTCGTGGCGATCATAGGCCAGTAGAATCGTCCTCAAAAATGTCCTCAGTTTGCGTTACCATGCACAAATTCTATACTGTACAAAATTCGATAGAGGACCCTTAAGAGATGTTAAATCCAAATTTGCAGCACCGTGTGATTTTTTTTACCAAGTTATGCCAAAAAACGTTTATTTTTTTATTTTTACGAATATCTCGGTTCTTATCTATCGCACATAAGCAAATGACATATCATTCTCTTCGTTATGGAATTACCTATATTTTTTATACAAATATTATTTTTGTTACACTGATAATAAAAACAATATTGAGGTTTAAAGTTAGAAAATTGTCTTTCGAATAAGGTTTTTTGCAAATTACTTATTTGTTTTGCATTTTAACGCTGAAAAGCCCTAGTAGTTTTTTGAAGAACAGTCAATTACCGTTACGCTGATTGGTCAATCATGAAAATCCGATCAACGAGTCTCTGGTAATCCACCTGAGAAATCGTGCATGTCGAAAATTGGTATTTTATCCGTTTTTTTTTTTCGTTGATTTTTTTATCTGTTGTGAGTGAAATTGTAGTGTGTATCTATTTTATTCATGAAAGTGAGTTTTGTGTGAGATATTGGGATCTGTCAGTGTATGTTTTCCCGGTGCTATCACGTGCGTTCTTAGTTGCGTGAAAACTTCTAGTCACCGTGACTAATTATAAACAGTCAATTTATATATTAACTCGGAAAAGACGTCACCAATGTTTGTCTCAAAAACATGGAAAAGGTTCAGAAACCAGAAACCTCTTAAACCAGAAAAAATCATCTGCAACAAATGTTGTAATATTTTAAATCAAAAAAGCCGAACCACGAACTGATTGCGTCAACAGGAAAATAAGTCTTTATTGCTGTCTATGGCCGAAACAACGAAAAATCCTACGACGAATTTCGTTTCAACTTTTTCTCCCGCATGGGACAAAAGACAAAATCGGATCTTACTTCTTTACCACCATCAGAGTGAGCTGCTCAGCAGCATTCATTTCGAACTTGTTACCAAATCCAAGCATGGCTTGGCAATATCTTGGAAGCGGAAACCTGGGGCTGGAAGAGACATAAATATGGATTAGAACCCGTAATGAGCACTAAAGATCCAATTCCATCTTCACATCTCAAGGTTATTTCCTGTGCATGCACAAAAGATTGCGGGGCAGCTTGTGGCTGCAGAAAAGCAGGACTGAAATGCTCTGCAGTTTGCAAGAACTGCTCAGGTCAAAGTTGTTTAAACGTCGCGGAAATAACTGACGACAGCAGCTATGATGAAGACATGTCTTTGCTAACCACGGCTCCCCTGCCTCGCTATTATAGCCGAGCTAAGAATTCAGACAAAATTTATTGTGGAATAGTAAACAAAGAAAATGAGGAAGAACCTGGCCCATCGAAACGTGCTAGAAAAAAAATTATAATCTTGACTCTTGTAAAAGCACTTTGTACTTTGTTTAACTGATTATTACTTGATTTTTCTTAAAAAAAATACCCTCATATGTTTTTTAATTCAAATTTAGCAACTAAGCATGCAATAAAGTATTCAAAATAAAGATTATTAACTTGTGTGTTTTGCAATTTAAAATATTGAATATTAATGAACAATAAACGTAGAAATGTTGCACATTGAATGTAAATTAAAACAAATGCTCAATTTTTCATGCGAGTTTTCGAGTCGTTGACGAATGTATTCGTCAATTCAAAATTGTACATCACCGACATGCACATGTTTGCGCGTAGATTGCCGGGGACTGGATTATTGGATTTTCAAGATTGAGCTACCAGTGCACAGGTAATTGACTGTTCTTCAAAAAACTACTTGGGCTTTCCAGCGGCAAAATGCAGAAAAAATAAGTAATTTGCAAAAAACCTTATTCAAAAGACAAATTTTTAACTTTAAACCTCAATATTATTTTTATTATCAGTGTAACAAAAATAATATTTGTATAAAAAATGTAGATAATTCCATAACGAAGAGAATGATATGTCGTTTACTTATGTGCGATAGATAGAAGCCGAGATATTCGTGAAAATAAAAT
The DNA here is from genome assembly GCA_910589415.1 of Malachius bipustulatus. Taxonomy (NCBI): domain Eukaryota; kingdom Metazoa; phylum Arthropoda; class Insecta; order Coleoptera; family Melyridae; genus Malachius; species Malachius bipustulatus. The sequence goes on from OU342633.1 coordinate 2,916,786, forward strand.
AAAAAACGCTTTTCTGCATAACTCGGTAAAAAAAAATCACACGGTGCTGCAAATTTGGATTTAACATTTCCTAATGATCCTCTATCGAATTTCGTATAGTACAAAATTTGTGCATGATAACGCAAACTCAAAATACCATTCTACTGGCCTATCAAATCGGCCAGCAAATCGCTTCGTCTATTCCTAGCTAATCTGTTGTAGAAAAAGGGAATATTTCCTTCTTGCCGGAAATGTGCACGGATCTAACCTATTCTCAAGAAAGGCAAAAATACGATACCAAATAACAACTATGGACCAGTAGCATTGCTTTCAATAATCTCCAAGATTATGGAAAAAGCTATTAACCAACATATTTTAAAGTACTTGGAAGGAGCCAATATAATCAGCGACCGCCAATACGGATTCCTCAAACAGAGGTCAACTGGTGACCTTCTCACCTACGTCACCGAGCTATGGAACGGCGCAATAGAGCACCATGGGAAGTCTCGAGGGGTTGCGCTTGATATTTCTAGAGCTTTCGGCCGTGTCTGGCATGATGGTCTGTTGTCAAAACTACAGGCTTATGGCATGCCCGAGAAGTTCTGCTTGTGGCTTGCGAGTTATCTCGGAGATCGTTCATTACAGGTGGTAGTCGATGGAGTTTTTTCTGAGACCTTTTCCATCAATGCAGGTGTGCCTCAGAGATACATTTTATCTCCGACCTTCTTTCTTATATTTATCAACGACTTACTTGAAACAGCAAAAAATCCAATATACAGTTTTGCCTATGACAGTACACTCATATCTTCTTACACCTTAGATGCGAGGCGAACATCTGCCATCGACGCATAGACTCGCAGGGAGCAAGAAGTTGCCATACTTAACAATGACTTACAAGACATTCTAGCTTGGGACGATAGAAACTAAGTTCAATTTAATGCTGGGAAATCCCAAGCAGTCATCTTCTTCAAAAAGGCCAACGTTTTGGAGCCAGATATGGTGATGGCGGGACATTCTCTTACTCCAGCGTCATCTCGTTTACTTGGAGTGAGCCTCGGAGCGAACATCTCTTGACATGATCATGTTGCAGGTCTGGCGAAGAGTGCTTCTGAAGAACTTGGAAAACTCTTCCGCACGAAGAAATTTTATACACCACAACAGCTTCCCCTCCTATACAAGGCTCAAATCCGACCATCATTGTAGTACTGCTCACATGTTTGGAGCTCAGCTCCTAAACATACGCTGAGACTACTCGACTCTATTCAGAAAAGAGCCATCCGCTTGATTGGGGCCCAGATTTGAAAAAAAATTTAGACACTCTCGAACATCGAAGAAGAGTAGCTGACCTGAGTCTGTTTTACAGATATTTTTATGGAAAGTGTTCAAAAGACGTGGCCCGCTTGATCCCACCTAGAACAATTCCGGGCAGAAATACACGTCGAGCCGCAGAAGCTCATCCGTATCAGGTTCAGCTCGTTACACCTCGTACCACCCTATTTCAGACTTCTTTATGTATAGAACCGCATCACTTTGGAATAGCATTCCAAAGGGCGTATTTCCCGAAGTATACAACCTACAGCGATTCAAGGCCAACGTGAATCGACATCTCCGCTCATGCACCGTTCCCAGAGCGTATTTGAATTTCCCTGCAGTGCATGTGCATAATACTGTGCAATAATAAAAAAAAACGTAAAAATATGTAGTATGTATTTAAAATTCCATAAAAAAACTGCCTAACCTAAAACCTAATGACATTTATATTACGTACTATACATATCACCCTCGTGTGATATTTTAATTTTCAACTCTAGAGTGATGTTTGTCATTTTCGAAGTACTTACCTACGTAGTGTGCTATTTGTAATTTTTGCAGGTGGTCGTCGGCATACAATTTTACCGAATGTAATAGTCAAAACATATTTTGAATTTAATACGTATAATATCCCAGAGAAAAATTTGCAAAAAGTTGAAATTAAAAAAAATTACCAATTTTTCGCCACCTCTAAAGAAATATATGAATATCTAACGAATTTTTTTCACAAATTTCCTGCGAAACTCTTTTAGTTTTTGAGTTTAGATAAATGGCATTTTCTCTGAAAAAAATCCACGCCATGGATCTAGTATGCTCAAATTTAATCTTTTGAGAAGGGCAAACTTATGGAAAAAAAATTTTTCAGAAAAAATGGAAAATCAAAAATTTTCCCATATTTTTTGGCGGGTGCTGTATATTCCAATGTCTTCAGATAAGTAGCTTTTATAAAGATCTCTTTATTTTCACCTGCAAAAGGTTAATGAAGTGTGTACTTGTATTGAAGAATTGGGTACTTAATACATAAAATAGTAGATTCTCAATAAACTCAATAAATAAACTCAAAGTAAAATTAGAGAGTTCATCACAGTCGATGTATTTTGATGAAACAGTCAAATGTGATCATTTTAAATAAAAATAAATACTCTCTGATGACCCCTCCACAACGTAGGGACTTAAAAATTTACGCGACTGATGGAACACCTAGGTATAATACATAATTATTATAATAGTAATATAATTATTTTATTTTTTAGGTGATGATTGTAAAAAGCGATGGAAATATATCAAAGATTCTTACAACAGATATAAACGAAAGAGAAAGATTGGCAGAGGAACCGCTGGTTTGCCTAAAACGTCGAAGTGGGAGTTTTATGAGAGGCTACAGTTTTTAGAATCATCATCAACTCCTAGAGAAGAAATATCATACTTAACTAACTTTTCACAAGAAAATGTAAATGAATGCATGGATACCCTAGATCATGAAGAAAACAATGATGGTTCTAACGAAAGTAGTAACGATGAGGTTCGATCCACTTCGAAAGCTGTAAATGAACTGGTGGATGAAAGGACTGCGTCGACAGAAAATTTGGAAACACCTTTTAATACATCTACGCAAAATATTTGTAAGACAGAAAAAGCAACGAAAGAAAATACAAATATTATAGGAAAATCCCCACCAAGAAAAAAGAGGCGAAACAAGCAAATTGGATTTTTACAATACATAAAAAAAAGGGACGCGAGACAAGCTTTATTAAAGCAAGCATGCGAAGAAAAAAATGTTGATGAAGATGATGTTAATTCTTTTAGTGACCATGTTAAGTTAGTTTTAAAGAAATTACCACCAATATTGAAAGCAAAGGCGAAAGCAGAGATATTTGCTGTGATCAGTAAATATGAAATTATGTCTGTGGAAACACCTCTTTCAAATTCTTCAACGAGTTCCATGTGAAAATTTTCATTTTAAGGAGGATCTTCACCTGTGACATCAACATCGGCACAAGATATAAACTAAAATGAGTTTCCAATTATAACTTAAGTGAAATAGAAAGTTTTTCCTCTGATGAAAATACAATAATTGGTTCAGTCAAAATAGCAAAGTTCCAAAGGTAACATTCCCAATAATTTGAAACTGGAAACGACTTGTGCCATCCAATCAATTAAGGTCCAGTTATGATATATTCAATTTTTTGGAGTTAGCGGGAGGTAGACATATATTCAAAGCGAGAGGTAGTCATTTCCAATATTTTTTGTAAATAGTTATTACTTTTCATTTGTAAGATTTTAAAAAATGGCCTAGAAATAAATTTTCTGAACGATCAAAATCAACTTGACTTTATTTTAACAATTTTTCAACGTGCAAAGAAGTCGTTTTTATTTTTTTCCCTAAAAAGTAATTAATAAACGAAAAGATATTAGGAGGCAAAAAAGTTGTATTTTTAGGTGCTTGATCTGAAAATAATATTCTGCTAGATTTCAACAAAATGGGAAAAATGATCATTTAGATATTAATAAAAATCACTTTTTTAAACTTTGACACCCTGTATCTTGAAAACCAGACACTTCGGGACACGTGTTTATATGAACTTTTCTACTTCAATTTGGTTCAGGAACGCGCCCTTGAAATTACGGCCTATCATTAAGTAACACTCTGTATATGTATTCCCAAAACGACGACCATTCCAGTTGTACCGGAGATAGATAACTTGGTTATTTTAAAATGTGACACTCCATGTATTATTAGATTTTCAATTTGTCTCAAATAATAAAAAAATCCGACGAAATGTTAAAATATACAGGACGATGAAAAATTTAACATTTTTTGAAAAAAAGTAATGAAATATTTTGGAGTTTTTCCATGTCATGGATAGGTAGTTTATGAAAAGTTAAGTAGGAACATGTGAATGTTTTTTTTATCGTATGAGCAAATGAAAACTTTATTTAAGTAGAGAGAATTGGCAAGTATCCCTACTCAACGATTAATAAATAAGGAATGAATGCAGGTCGTATGAGTATAAAGCACATAAAGTGCAATTACTAGCCTGTTACATGGGGTCGGAGTATTCCTCCCCGAAATTCAATCGAGAGAGCTTCCATCAAAACAACAACAGAGCCACGAGAGTACCATAACAAGCACAAACACATCGCGCACAAAAAACCTACTTTTCTTGGATCGATTGATCACATTTTTTTAAATATATTTTTTCAAAAAATATAAAACAAAGAAGAAATATATTTTGCTAGTTTATCGTTACGAAAAGAGCGAGGAAGGGAGGGTGGGGGAATTTTTTTAATCAACCTAAATGTTTTTGAGATCCCTTTAAAACTACACCGGCCTGGACTTTAGCTGTTGATTAGGAGGGGCAGGAGAGGGTTTTAAAAAACTGGATTTCTTTTATTGATAACACGGGAAGGGAAAGGGTTAGGGGCTCCTAGTCGGGCTTCGTTGTTTAATTAAAATGGTTGTTTTTAAAAGGTTGTTTAATTCCCTTGAAAATAAGCCGGGCTAATTACCCCTAACCCTTTCCCTTCCCGTGTTATCGATATAAGAAGTAATTTTTTTTAATCATCTTCTTACCCTCCTAGGGCCAGACCTCACCTCAGGCCGGGCTCATTTTCAAGGGATTGATAAATCTTTCGATTGGTTAAAAAAAATCCCCCTATCCGCTCCCTTCATGATGTATTTTGTATTTGTATTTGTATTTTGAGGGTGATCAAGTTACTGCGACATAAAAGATCTATTGTATCCCCTCTACTGTGCTTCGCCTGGTGTGGAATCCCTTCAGTGAAGCACCCTCTCCAGGTCCGTTTCCTTGAGAAACTTCAGGATTTTGAGAGGATCAAGGTCGGGTAAGTTCCCTGCCTCTAGCTGATGGGGGCCCAGAACATTACCTCTTTTGAGTTCTATCGCATCTCAGTTGAGCAGCAGGTGACGTGGTGTCTCGTCCCTTTCCCGCAGAGTCTGCAGACGCCATTTTCTTCTATGCCGACTCGACCTCTCTCTGTTAAATTTCCCGAGAAGTTCTTTGGCTTGTCTCAACCCCGAGAGGTTCCTCCAATTGGTTTCTCTCAGTTTTCTTCTTCCTTTTGGAGTTCTGCTTGAAGAAAGTATCTTCGAAGCCAGAGAATGGTTCTGGTCCTATGAAGGGTGTCGATGCTCCTTTTCTTGCCAATGAGTGGGCATTCTTCTTGCGTTCGAGGTGGTCTCGAGCACAAGGATTGTTTAGATTGCCGACTGTCTTGACGGGTGACAAGCCCCGCTCGGTCAGCAGTCTGTTTTGCGGTGATGTCCCGCGATTTCTTTGTTTTTTATTTCTTACCATGGTTGATCCCACGAGTAGCAAGGGAAGGGTGTTCCACCTATGCAGAGCTCCTGCAAAGGTGAGGGGATTGATAGAGTGGGGTGCCCCCTGGTGCCCCAAGGTTGAATCCAGTAGGGCTGGTCTTCTATCCAGTCACGCATCCCATCAGCCTGGACCCCCGCCTTAGGATTTAGCTTTTTTAGTGAGGTTGTCTCCTCTTGGTTCCGGCGATTAAGCCCATATCCCCGCATCTCTCTGTGCGCGAGACGTGGCCACGACAACAGATGATACGGTATATCAGAGATTCCACAGTCGGACGTCTCTGGCGCCGTTGCCCCTAGTGCAGACCTTTAGTCACGACACGACAACTGGGTTAGGGGAGGTGGTCCGCGGCAGGGCTTTCTGAGCTACCAGTCTAGAATTTTACCACCGACGAGCTCTATTACCACTGCTAACCTTACTCACTTCCGCTCATTGTAAGGCCTTCCCTCTATCCGCCACCTGGGGACGCGCCCGATGCGTACTCAACCGCACGGGCCTTCATGATGAAAAACTCACAAATAGTATTTTTCATTTTTTGTTTCGGCTGCCATTTGTTTATTAAAAAATATATATGCAGTTATGAGGATATTTTTATAGTCCCACCCTGACCTTAAATTTTTAACCGAATGAACTACTACTTTGTAACAACAAATAAATGAAATGTCATGAATTTTACTACTTCTTGACATTTCTGTCAAATTTCAAAGATGACGTTGCAGTCGCAGGCAACTTAAATTTCTTAAATAACATAAGGGAGTCATGTGAGACCTAATTTTAACGGTATTCAAATTATCCGCACAAAAATTATGTTAGTGGGCAATTTGACAGTCTTTGTGTCAGTGAGGACGTTTATATTGCCTCTCCCCTTTAGTTTTTGGTCCGAATGAGATAAAAATTTGTAAAAAAGAAACTAACTCAAATGTCATGTCATGAATTCTACTACTTTTTGATATAAAACTGATATGTCAAATGTCAAAGATGACGTCGCAATTACTGTCAAATTCAAATTTTGAGGTTGAGGCAATGAGGGGTCATGTGAGACCTCTTGTTAAAGGTATTTCAATAATCTACACAAAAATTATATAGGTATTTTAGTTTTCAATTTCGACAATTTTTTTCTCGACGACGTTTATGGTCCTCCCTCTTTAAATTCTATACCGACTAGTCAAAAATTTAAATCTAATATAAGTTTTGTGTAGATACTCCAAATACTTTTAAAATGAGGTCCACACACCCCATACTCCTCAAAATTTTGAAGTTGACAGTGACTGCAACGTCATGTTTGACATTTGACAGATCAGTTTTGACTAAAAAAGTAGTAAAAAAAATCCATGACATTTGATATAGTTTGATATAGTTTTTGTTTTAAAGTTCTATCTGAATCGGATCGAAAATCAAATTAAAGAGTAGGGGCACTTTAAACGTCCCCATAGTGACACAAAGACTGTAAATTTTTGACAACTAACATAAATTTTGTGCGGATAATTTGAATACCTTTAAAATGAGGTCTCACATGACCCCCCCTCAAGCCATTTAAAAAATTTAAGTTGACTGCGACTGCAACGTTATCTTTGACATATTTGGCAGAAATGCCAAACATCAAAAAGTAGTAAAATTCATTATATTTGATTTAGTTTTTGTTTCAAAGTTCTGTCATTCGGTTAAAAAATTAAGGTCAGGGGAACTATAAATGTCCTCACTGTATACTAGGTGATCGTTATTTTAAGGGGACACCCAATTTACTATGATTTTTTTTAAATTGTCTGAAAAAATCAAAAGTCGCTTTTTTCATTTTGAAAACGGTGTAGGTACATCGCAAACGACTCGAAATATCGCAAAACGGCTTACATGTTCCCATCTTAACTTTTCAAGTGTGATCTTAATTACAGTGTACCTATTTGAAATTTTTATACAGGTGATGAAAATTATCACATTTTTCATCACCCTGTATAAAAATTTCATCTACCTACATCACAGTAGGATAGTACATAAAAATTTGAAATAGGTACATGTAGCCGTTTTGCAATATTTTGAGCCGTTTCCGATGTACACTGTTTTGAAAATGAAAAATACCTATTTTTCGTAACAGGCGAAAAAACTCCGCCCGTTACTCCCGATGAATCCCGTTTTGACAAAAAAATAACCAAAATAGCGATATCTCGGTGAGTGATGGACGAATTCGCGATTGCGTCACACCAAGTTATGCGCTCTTGTGAGATCTCGGTTTTTTACCCGAATTTTTTTTGCTCGACGACCACAAGGGATACTTTTAACCTAGGGATAAAAACTTTTCCCCCCGTTTTTATACCTGGTTTTCTCCCCCCTTCCTACCTCCGAGACTTGCGCCAATTTGGCCACATAACAAGAGTGGTTCCATGTCGCTTTGAAATTTAGATCTACCCCATTAAGAGAGTACCATAAGTTGGAGGAGGTGTGGACAAAGTTGAAACGTTAAGAAAATTTTAAAAATACACTTTTTTTAATGTTTTTTAACCGAGGTACTGGGTGTGTAAATGTAGATTTACGAAACAGCTTTTTCTACATAAAATCCATAGTATTAGTATTTTTTTTGTATACAGGTTTTCTATTTAATAACCCCTATTTGTAAAGATTATGTGTGTATAACCGAAGCACTTGGTGGCATAGAATCTGGGTTCACATGACACTTTTTTCGTCTTTTATATAAATTTTAAGTGTTTTTTTATAATTTTTTATTGTTTTTTTCGGAGTAGCAGATTAAACAGCTATAAAAATGCCATACCTTAAATTGAAGGGCTCGTAGATAAAGCTAAAATATTAAGAAACTTCTAAAAAAAAAAAAAAATCCGAGGATGCTTTTATCCCCGAGGGTGTTTAAATGTAATGTACAATGCGTGCTATTTTTTTAAATATTTTAGAAAAAAAAATTCAAACTTTCTTCGTATTTTAGCTTTATCTACAAGCGCTTCAATTTTAGGTACTATCGAATAAAAATAAAAATATAAAAAAACTGTTAAAAACTCTACGTTTGAATTTCTTCGTAAACGGTCTAATCGGCAATTTATAAATATGCTTTTTTATAGCGATTTAGTCTGGCATTCCGAAAAAATCAATAAAAAAAATTAAAAAAAAAAGTTCAGTATTTTTTCACGACACAATAATAAAAGGTGTCCAGTGACCCCAGATTCTACGCCACTGGGTGCTTCGGTTTGACCCAGAATTTTTCCAAATACGGGTTATTAAATAGAAAGCTTGTACCTATACAAAAATTCAGAATTATTGATTCACTCTGTAGAAAGATACCTACCTGTTTCGTAAATCGACACTTAAACACCCTGTGTCTCCTTTAGAAACATTTTCGGATAAATATTTATTTAAAACTTTAGTTTCATTTATATGTCCTCCAAAATATGGAATTCTAAATAGAAACACATTGTATAATAAAAATGAACGAAACAGTTAAAAGACAAAACAATTGCTATTTTTTTGTTTTTTTTTTTGTTTATTCGAATGATTTAGTTTTGATTTCAATGTTTTTTTCAACAGAGATACCTAGCTCTTTTAAGTACCACCCTGAAAAATTACAGCCTTCAAAATTTTAGCTATAGGTAATCAAGACTATGGTGTATCAGTTTACGTAATTTTTACACATGTAAGTCTCTATCGTAGAAACTCAACAAATAATTATAATTCAGGAACGGGTAAGACTGAGGTGGAAAAACCAACACGTATTGTTGCAGTGAAAAAATACTGTAATAAAAGAAATACCCAATATATACAACTATATACAACTTATATAATTACACAGGTTTACCTGAATCAACACAATTGTCGGTTTTTACTGATAAACTATTATCAGTAAAATTACAAAATACTTTAAGCGAAAATTAATAATAATAATAACTTTAGGTACTATGGCGCAGCATAGTTTATTAGTGCCTCCTGGTTTATTAACAATAATAATGACACTGGCACTGGCACTGGCTCCTCTCGAGGCACGTCGTTGATAGCGAGTACGCACGCTCAACCACCCCCAACTCTTAGTCATGTGACCAAAACCTGAAGGCGGCTAAGTTTGGACAGTCGTCAAACTTACATCCCCCCCTTTTAAAGCTGCGGGCTCTGGTATGAAGGATGGAAAATAAGGGATTAATTTACTAGCATGGAAAAGATTGGATTCATTTTTTCTTAAACCGCTGTCAATGACAAATATCACATCTGATACTTTCTTTTTTATTTTGTACGGACCTATTCTAATTGGATCTAATTTATTTCTATTTAGTTTATTACTATTTTGTACGTACACCAAATCTCCCTCATTATATTTTATCGCTACTGAATTTTTATCATAGTATTTTTTATTTTTTTCATGGATTTTCTTCGAATTTTCACATGCTATTTTTCTGTTATTTTCTAGATTTTTTTCATTATTTTCATTTAGTTCTTTCGGTAACATAAAGTCATCTACTCCAGTTAATAAATATTTCGGAGTAAACCCCGTTGAGCTATGAATCGTATTATTATATTCATTTACACATTCTTGTGCCAATACAGTCCATGGTCGGTTTCTTTCATTGTAAATTTTGCACCTTATTCTATTTATCAAGGTTTGGTTAGATCTTTCATTCAGACCATTAGAGAAAGCACAGTCGACTGCAGTGAAAATTAAATTTATCCTCTCTGATTTTAGATATTGTTTGAATTCTTTCGAATTGATGCCTCCATATTGGTCTGTTAACAAAGTTTCTACGTCGTGTTTATTTTTTATCGATTTGATCAAATTTATAAAATCTCTAGCACTTTGAGTTTTCGAAGTTTCAATGAAAGCAAATCTTGTAAAATGGTCTATGATTAGATGTAAATATTTTTTTGTACTTTTGTTGCCTGCAAAACCTCCTATTGTGTCAAGAGAAATAATTTCGAATGGTTTTTTCGCGGGTCCTAGTTGTGAAAGCGGAGCTTTGTAATTCGCAATTCTGGATTTATTTTTTATGCATGTCTCACATGTGCGGCATATTATTTTTATATGTTTATGCATATTTTTAAAGTAAAATTTTCTTGTTATCGTTAGTGTTAATTGTTTTACTCCCACATGTCCTTTTTTTTCATGTACTGTTCTTATAAGTTTTATGCCGAATTCTTCAGTTACCCAAATTTTCCTCTTGTTATTTAAAGTTATATAAATTATGTTATTCTCGAAATCACACTTTTCGTTTATTTTCAATTGCGTTTGATCCTTAATTATATCAGTTACATTGATAAAGTTTACGATTTTAACTATGGAATGTTCGCAGGCATCCTCTTGATCCTGTAGGACTGGATTCCTTGATAGACAATCTGCCTCCAAATTTTCTTTGCCTGGGTTATATTTTATTTCGAAATCAAACTTGGATATGTAATTTAGGATTTCTCGTAATTCCGGATCTTTACAATTTTTAATATTAAAGTTTTCTAGCGGCTTATGATCCGTATAAATAATAAATTTATGACCCATTAGGTAATATTGCCAGTATAAAATAGCCTCTTTAATTGCCAGGCATTCTATATAAATAGCTTTTTTCGTTTTTTGTCGGTCCGTTAATTTTCGAGAGAAATAAAAAACAGGTTTTAATGATTTGTCTGCTTGTGGTTGTTTTAAAATTGCACCTACACCTACTAGACAAGCATCAGTATAGATATGAATCTGGCTATTCGGATCAAAAATAGCTAAAATTGGTTCCGAGCACAAACAATTTTTGACTTTCTCAAAATTTTCTTGGCAAATTTCTGACCACTTAAACTCAACGTTTTTCCTCAGTAAATTATGAAATGGTTCTAGCACTATTGAAGCTCTAGGGATATATTGTAAATAAAAGTTTAGTTTTCCCAAAAATTGCCTGATATTTTTTTTTTGTTTTAGGTGTAGGAAAGTTTTTTATTGCAATTACATTATTGTTTAGGGGCTTTATACAGTTAAACCCTATTTCATGTCCTAAATATTTTATTACATTTTGTGCGAATAAACATTTGGATAAGTTTAATTTGAAACCATTACCTGATAACATTTTCAAAGCCAATTCAATATGTCTCAGATGATCTTCGTAATTTTCTGAATAAATCAAGATATCATCGATATAATTTACAGCAAATGTTTCCAAACTATTTTTCCTTATCATACCAGATAAAATTCTCTGAAATATCGCTGGTGAAATTTTCAGTCCAAACGGTAAACAACACCATTGCCAATGACCGTGATGGGTTACAAAGGCTGTTTTGTATTTATCTTTACTGCGTAGCGGAATCGACCAAAATGCCGAGTTCACGTCAAACTTCGTAAAATACCTACAATTTCTTGCCCGTAACACTAATTCATCGATTCGTGGGAAAGGTTGACTCTCCGGTACAACAATTTTATTTAATTCTCGATAATCAATACATAATCGAGACCTTTTTCCCTCTTCTTTTTTAAAAGCTAATGTTACAGGTGCTGCATTAGGACTATTTGATTCTTCAATTAGACCTGATTTTAATAATTCTGCTATTTGCTTTTCTATTTCGGCTTTATCTTGTAACGAACATCTATATGGTTTTTTAGCTATGTATTTATTTTCCGTGAGTTTTATCGTAGCCTCGTAATTTTTTACTGTACCGACATCAAATTTGCCTTTCGCAAATACCTCATCGTATTTACTTAGTATTTTTTTTATGGGATCAATTATTTCCCTCAATGTATGCGAATTTGATGTTAGTGTGTCTTTGATAAAATTTATAATTGGTTTCTGATAATTTTGACTTATTTTCAAATTCTCGTCTTGTCGTAATTTAAATTCTTTAATACTATTCAATCCTAATAAAACGTCATCCTTAAAAGATTCGCTTTTTATTATGAACAAATCAAATATTTTCGTGATGCTAAGAATTTTTATTTCTACCGAGACCATACCTTCTGACTTTGAAGTTCCCGATAATGTTCTTATGTTTCCCCCACTTATATTTCTTTCTACATCCAGCTTCTTCCAAAAATTATAATTAATTAATGACACATTCGCTCCTGAATCATAAATGGCTATAGCTGGATTATTATTTATTAATATTTTTACTTTTATAAGTGGGGTAACAGTTAGTTTTTTGCCTCTTCGGTGGAAGAGATTAGGTTTTGTAGTTCGGTATTATTCGCTATTCTAATTTTTTCATTTTTCTGTATGTTTTTGTTATTTAATTTTGTTCGACATAAATTTTCGGGATGATATCTGTTCGGATAACCTATGCTTTCACAATACGAACAAGGAGAGTAATTATTGTATCCGCGTTTTTCATTTGACTTGTTTTGTTTCGGTTTTCCGCTGTCTTCAATTCCCGCGTTTTTAAATCTATTTACCATAGGCTCAATTTTTTTCAAATTTCTCATTAAAATCTCAATTGTTTCTATTTTTCCGTGTAATCTTGATCTAACGTAATTCGGCAAAGCTATTACTATTAAGTTTATCTGAGAATTTATTGTCAATTCGGGATCTACATCGATCAATAAATTCCGTTTCTTTAATGCAAATTCAAAAAATTCCCCGTTCAAATATTTATACGTGTATGCATATTCAATCTCAGACCATGATTTTTGACCGAAAGTGTCAATAAAAGAATTATTCCAAAATTCCCATGCGTGGGTCAATGAATTTGTTTTCAAAAATATCGAGTGCCACTCTAATGCACTATCTTCTAAAAATAATCTCATAATTTCAGCGAATTTTGCTTCTCCTACATTTAGACGGTTGCATTCACTTATAAAAATTTTTATCCATGACTCCGCGTTAAAATTTTTACCGTTAAATTTTCCCATCACCATATTTTTCGCGATGGAATGCATTGAATTTTCAAGTGGAGGACTAGGTACTGGGAAGGGTTGAGGAGGGGTGTCCCCGACAACCTCCAAATAATACTCGTTAAAAACAACGTTACCTTCCTCGTCCAGATATTCGAGTCGGAGACCATCCTGTGTTAAAGTGATGACCACATTTCGGAATTTATTTCGTTCCTTCAAACTTTTGACGACTCCTTTTACCACTGGATGTTCGAAAAGATTTTTGTGATAAGCGCTCGTTTGTTGGTCGGCCGGGAAATTGAAAACTTCTGGTTGTTCGATCAGTTGAATCGTTTTGACCTTGACTACCGTTGTTTTTGTGTTTAATGCTTCTGATACGAAATGAAATCTTGCTTTGATATCGCCCATATTGTGTTGATTTGTAAGTCTCTATCGTAGAAACTCAACAAATAATTATAATTCAGGAACGGGTAAGACTGAGGTGGAAAAACCAACACGTATTGTTGCAGTGAAAAAATACTGTAATAAAAGAAATACCCAATATATACAACTATATACAACTTATATAATTACACAGGTTTACCTGAATCAGCACAATTGTCGGTTTTTACTGATAAATTATTATCAGTAAAATTACAAAATACTTTAAGCGAAAATTAATAATAATAATAACTTTAGGTACTATGGCGCAGCATAGTAGTTTATTAGTGCCTCCTGGTTTATTAACAATAATGATGACACTGGCACTGGCACTGGCTCCTCTCGAGGCACGTCGTTGATAGCGAGTACGCACGCTCAACCACCCCCAACTCTTAGTCATGTGACCAAAACCTGAAGGCGGCTAAGTTTGGACAGTCGTCAAACTTACACACATTATTATGTAATCACAAAATTATAATCAGTGTAATAATTGTGATAAACTGACAGGATCGCCATGTGATAACTGGCAGGGTCGCCATAAACTGGGATTATTGGTCAGGTAATTTCATGGCACGATAATTAAAGATGATTGGGTTTTTTATCGGGGGGGACATATATTTGTGACAAATTTAACTACCCAAGTTCACCCCCTTGGCAGGGGTAGCTACCCCTTTGCTTATCATCATTGGGAACAGATATCGAGTGATACATTATTTGAAAGCTACTTGAATTCTCTTTACAACGATATCCAACATTTTGGATTTCGCTTACATACAGGGTGGCCTACATACAAGTGATTAAGGCGAGTTACGTTTTCGTTGGGCCAGCCTGTATGTAAGCGAAACCCAAAATATTGGATATCGTTGTAAAGAGAATTTAAGTATCTTTCAAATGAAGTATCACTCGATATCTGTCCACTTGTGTAGTTAAATTTGTCACGAAAATATGCCTACTTTGATAACAAAATCGACCTGTTTCGGCGTTTTTGGAGTACATCTTCAGTTTCCAAGTTATTGAGGTGAGTTACGTTTTCGTTGGGCCACCCTGTATGTGAGCGAAACCCAAAATGTTGGATATCGTTGTAAAGAGAATTCAAGTAGCTTTCAAATAATGTCACTCGATATCTGATCGCTATGATGATAAGTAAAGGGGTAGCAAGCTACCCATGCCAAGGGGGTGAACTTGAGTAGTCAAATTTGTCACGAAAATATGTCCCTCTCGATAACAAAATCGATCTGTTTCGGCATTTTTCGCATACATCTTCACTTTCCAAACTATTAGGCTTGTTACCTTTTCGATGGCCCACCCTGTATAAAATTTTACCTTACAAATATTCCTACATACCTCAGAATCATTTCTTATCAATCGTTGTTTCAAAATTTCAAATTTTACCGATTTATATTCTTTTTTTGACTTTCGTTAATTTAAAACTGATTTGGCTTTAACTAAGTTTCTTGTAGTTCAATTTCCAATAATAATTTTTGGTAATTTTGAAAGTTAAAATTGTTTCAATTGTTCATATAATAATTTGCTTTATTGACGAATTTCCTTCTGGTATCTTGTCCCTTTTTGTGAAACAATATTTAAATTCCCTTTTTGAATTAATTCAAGAAAAATTATTTTATTTTCTTAAGAATTTATTAACGAGAGATTATACTTATATTTTATTGTCCTTTTTTAATAATAATAATTATTATTCTTACACATTTCCTTCAATTACACACACATTCGTTTTATTTTTCCTCTTCGGAAAAAAATGCATAACGAGACTTTAGCTCATCGCTGGCATTTATCGTCAAACTTATTCTGCGGGATAGGGGAACCTCAACGCCGTCGCAGAACTGAAGTTGTTCGCGGTGGTTTTCCTTTTTCCAATTCAGAATATAGGAATCCCACATCGAAATACAAAACTTTCGTAATACAAATAAAAACGAGTACTCTTCTTCTACTTCTGGTTCTGCTGCTACTGCTACTACTAGCTAGCACTGGCATTTTTTTCGCGATTTATTTTGCTTATGCCCAATTTATTTTTAATGTCCTTTGGGTCCCTCAACGACATTCCAAAGATAGAGGTTGATCGGGTTTCCTGGTTAACATAAATAATATTGGAATTCCTTAAGATATTATACTTTTCGTATATTATAATACTCGCTTCTGTGTGTAATTTAGGCGTTTCGATTCCACAATTGGATGTTTACAGTTAACAGTTAACTATTGAAAAAAAAAATTCGACTACAAGTTGATCAATCTTGTTGTCACGAGCGTCGGTGCTGAGCTTTTCGGAATGATTGCCATTTCTTTGGGCACTAGTAATTGTTGCAAATATTCTAAAACAATTGAAATAAAATCATAATTTTTGTTTTCTGGTAGTTCTCACATAAGACATTCCGGATTCCTCAGCTACCTGAATCAAACTGAATGTTCTGAATTCACTCTTAGTATTATTTTTTTTTAACAACAAAACTTATTTGCTAGTCACAATTGTGCATCTTCTTGGAATTCTCCCTCACCCTCACAGCAACCTCGGGCAAACTATACATTTATTTCCAAAATATAAATGCCCCTAATGGTAACCTGTATTTCATACAACCAATGACATGTCTGGCCTTGAAATTCCAACCAGTCTTGCAACTAGCAAAATTAATTTTGAACAAGTTCTACAATTCTATGTGAAACGCCCTACCGTGACAACTTGTAACACCAATGACAAACACTTGCACCTTCGTGAAACAAGGCCTAGGTATTATCCAAGAGTTTGTTATACTTTTAAATTTTTTTCAAATGTTTTATTCTCTATTTATTACCGTAAACGTTTCTTATGTCTCGTTCTTCAAGTTGAAAGGATTGATAATATTTCCGAATGAGTAATATTCGGATGGCGTCTTCGCTTTCTTACATTTATTCAAAAAATTCCGACATTTTAATTAATATAGAGCTTGTGAGAGAATTATAAGCAACGACAACTACTGGGATTTTGATATTTTAATAATCATTCGAGTCCTGCTGAATATTCGAAACAAGGAAATGAGTAATTTTGTCCTTTGGAGGAATTCAATTCTCTGAATAAGTTCCCGATAATTGTAGTCTCCCTCCTAACAGAAATTCATTCCTAGGAGGTCGACAAGAGCGATAAATAACAGAACCTTCTGCTTGAAAGTGAGCGTTTGTAACCAGAACATACAAGTTAAAGGAAATCGAAGGAACAAGCAAGGAAACTCGTAATGAAACTCATTCTAGCTTGATGATGCTAGTCTAGAATTGGCCAGTGAGAGAGGCAATCGTTGCGCGTTGGCAGGCATGACATCATGAAGCGAAGAAGCGATAATTTGCCAAGTTCGTGAAGCATCCTTTGAGATCCTTAAAGATTATTTTGATTGGAATAATACTTTATGTTAATAATATTAATATTTGGAAATTTTGAGCTTCACCGTTTTCGTAGATGTTTTATTCATCTTACGAAATAAATTTTATAGCATTTCTTTTAAGTAATTTCTTGCATACGGTCTTAATAAAAATGTGTAGTTAAGAGTCTGTCGTGTTTATGAGATGAACTACTCCTTTAAATTAGGGACTATATCACTGAATCACTTTGTATAGGTCTTATTTAGTTTTCTTTGTTCGACACACTCCTCTTGGTGTGCTCTCGATTGATGTCGCAGACTGATGAGTTTAAATGATAGCAAAACGTGGATGTCTACGTCTTATCGGTGTGGTCTTGCCCCGACCCACCTTATATCATTCTAATAAAACATAATTCCAAAGTATTGTTAGTGCTCGTACCTTTTCAAACCATAGAAATATTGAAAATCTTGATCCGATTTTTGAATATTTTCCAGCCCATGAATAATAATTAATCAACCCCTTTTATCAGAATTTTCAATGAAATTACCAATTAGGCCATTTAACGTCTCTTTACGTCTATTTATGACCACAGCAATTTTCCGTCCACCGAACGAAATTCTATTCTCCGCCGTTCTATAGAACTGAATTCCAACAAAATTCCTCTCTTGGCATCAGCGGGAATCATTTAGAAGCCTGAACAAGAGAATTTTTAAGCCAAGACTTGCATAAAATTAATTCTCGTGGTAGCTTTAAAGTGTTTAAAATTATTTTATTCCTGAAACATTATGGTTTATTATTTATTCAGTAACAAGAGTAACATTAGGAACAATATGAACTTGAAGCATAATTTTACAATCCTTACTT
This sequence comes from Malachius bipustulatus, assembly GCA_910589415.1. NCBI lineage: Eukaryota > Metazoa > Arthropoda > Insecta > Coleoptera > Melyridae > Malachius > Malachius bipustulatus. The sequence goes on from OU342633.1 coordinate 2,934,816, forward strand.
TCAATATTAGCTGGAAGCCGTTTTTCACCAAATCAGCCCAGATAAACAGACAATTTTATTTACCATGAAAGATCAATAAGAATCTACAGAAGTTGTTCAGACTTTATTCCGTAACATGAATTATTGCTTTCTCTAAAATCTCCCGTAATATTCAGTCTCGTAATTCAACCTCAAAAGTGTAAATATTGCTTTATACATCGGGTCTAGAAAGAATATTTCTGGCGCATAATCAGCTCTGAGTGTATTTTTCCAAGATACAGGATGTCTCTGAGAGTTTTACAGTTTTATTTTATTTGTAGATTATGTAGACTGTTGATTTGAAGTTGCCTGATTTTTTGAAGTTGTTAAAGCAAGCCTTGGAAATTTAGTTCCAGATTAATTCCAGACTGGACAAATGTCACAATGGACCGGTTTGATAAACAGTGTGGGTTTTGTGTCCGCAGTTTTTTTTAATTTTTTATTAAGTCATCAATACATCGCAGTTCTGCAACTATTCCGCGCTAATTGTGCTCTTCACGCCGGTAACGAAGCAACTAGTACCAAATATCAAGTCATGGATAAAGAATTTTGAAGAAAAGGTTTCGAATGAAATATTTGTCCATCTGGACTGCCGTGAAATGTGAGCACTAATGAAAATATTGGTTTTGTTAAACTTGTTCCACTAATCAAAATTCATTTAGTTTTAATTTTAATTGTTTTGAAAAATTTATAAATTTGAATATAAAATAATATGCATGAAATTTAAACTGCGAATGACATGGTAATCGTGACGCTAAATTCGAATAGCACTAAATTAAAGTGACGATGAAAATGAATCGTGATAAATAAACAAAAATTGGACTAATTAAGCGAATAATCTGGCTCGAAGGACCAATTTTTTTTTTTTTTTGTAGCCACCTATAATAATACAGGATATTACTTAAAGATAGGGTGTAATTTCAAGGGCGCGTTCGTGAACCAAATTTTGCATTGCATTGCATTGCAAAGAGCACTTACAGATAAGAATATTTGCGAAAAATTTACGCCTGTTTACATACCGCAAGCAAACGCGGTAGAGAGAGAGCAAACAGAACCTTTAAAACAATGATTGCTTAATGTTGCGATAATAATCAAAGAAACTGGGAGGGATACTTACCAGAATTGATACTCGTGATTAACAGAGCAAAACAGGAAACAACGGGATTCAGTCCAGCATATTTAAAGTTCTAAAGGGAATTAACAGTGCCTAAATCAGCCAATACTCGAAATAGGGAAAACAATATTGATGACAATGGAGACAATGCAAATGATGACGAAATAAGTAATAGGGCAGCGATCCTGTTTAAATTAAAATTCAAATTAATGCGAATTCAATTAAAACGAGGTTTTAATAAACAAAGTCATCATTATAATTTACGGCGACGAGAGATGCGATGTAAAATAGGCGACTTGGTATTGTGTCGCGAACATCCACTATATCGTCTGCCATGCAGGGATTTCCCGCAAGGCTAGCGCTTGAATTTTCAGGGCCTTATAAAGTAATTAAAGTAATTCCACCAGTGGTGTATGACCTTGAAGACCAAACAGGTAATAAGCTCAAGATAATGCACATAAAGGTTTGAAGGCTTATAACATGCAGTGACATTTCATATTTTCCTTAACCAAAAAAAAAAATAAAAATACAAAGATGTGAAGAAAGGTAAGAAAGTTATAGAAGAAAATGACGTTCAAATTTATGTGAAAGACTGTTAAAACGTAAAAGTGACGGTTATTTAAATTAATGATTATTTAATTGAAAACACAGTGTAGTAGAATCTATTAGAACAGATACATACCTACTAGTCCCGTTACTATAGGAAGGCGAATAAGTTCTTACTGCGCAGAAAGGGTGGTTACCGTCTCCGGCTCCATAAATATTTTCCGTTCAATAACAACAATGTTAGTCGGTGTCCACACGTTACAAACAGAACCAACCAGATAAGCCTGATAAGAGTATCTCCGCTGTTCATCAAACATGTAAATTCTGAGTGGTGATGAACAAAGCTCGCAAGATGCCTTCGTCTTCTTATAAAAATCGAACAGTACATACATAAGTACCTACATATTGAAATTGTAAAAATATAGGTTAGGTTGATGGGAAAAAAGAAAAAAAGAATTTGATATTATTTCTTTATATTGGAAGTAAGGAAGTAAAGAAGTAAGGGAGTATGGCAAAGTGTCCCGTTATGAAGAATAGTCTACCAACTAGTTAATTACCATTTACCAAAATTTGTAAAAGAAAACTCATACTAGCATCCGTAAATAAAGACATTTCAGTACCTATATCTCAATCGGACAAAGACAATTGTAATATTTCTAGGACGTTTTTAGTAATTGGTTAATGAGGAATATTTATTGCAGTATCAGAAAAACAGACTCCCTTCAATTTGTCTTTATTCATTACTGCCAGTAGCGAAGCGATATTTAATTTATGATAACCAACAAGATTATTTATTATCATCAATGAAGAACAAATGAAATCAAAATATATCACAACATTCTAGCACAGTGCAAACCAAAAGTCCAAGCGTCGTCAAGCACAGTGAATTATATTTACCCAGGATATGACTTTCATTCCCGATTTAGACGTAACTTCTGAATTTGCATGTTTGTCAGAAGTGACCTCTCCTGCCAACGTGAGGAAACCTTTGAGCTTTGAGCCCCATGACTTTGACGTCATGTGACTTAGGATAACAGACAGACAAACGCCGAGATTTATCTGTTGTTTATACCGACCACCCAGCGATACACAGTATAGGACACTTTTTTTGTACCGGAATAAAATCAACATTTAAGTCTATTTCCTGAAGAACCTGATTTTCCGAAACATGATTTTCGATCACATCGTGTGTAAGCTTCCCCAATGCAAGGGACACAATTTAAAAAAATATATATTTATTAAGAAAATTATTGAAGCAGAATATTTTTTTTTACTTAAAAACGCTCCTGTTAAGAATTTTTGGGAATAGTTTATTTTTGGTAAATATTTCAGAAAATGTTCCTTAATCTTCTTAAAAGATTTATTTTTAACCTTCTAAAAGCCTGCCTGTTATTTTTAACTGTTACCTTGGTTTCAGCCTACTTCCTTTTCAAATCGTGCAAGCTGGAATATTCTTTGTAATACACCAACTCCTTGTAATGACCCCAGAGAAAAAAAGTCGAGCGGATTCAAGTCCGGGGACCTAGGGGGCCATGCTATCGGTCCTCCACGCACAATCCACCTGTCAGGAAAGCTTTGGTTAAGATGATTTCTTATATTAAACGCATAATGGCATGGAGCTCCATCATTCTGGAGAAACATCTGCTGTCTTGTTTGTAAATTTACATTCTCCAGAAGAATAGGCAGCTCATTCTGCAGAAAGTTGAGATATGTTCCAACACTCAACCGTACAGGCAACTCAAATGTTCCAATCAATTGTCTGCCCAAAATTCCGGTCCAGAAATTAACACTTTTGTGGTGAAAGTTGTGACGGCGGATCAAATGCGGGTTTTCTATGGACCAACAATGATTGTTATGCACATTGAAGATGCCATTCCGACTGAAGTTGGACTCGTCCGTCCAAAGAATATGATCAAAAAAGTCAGGATCATCTCTATTCCTCCTTAGCACGTCTTCACAGAAATCGACTCTTTTTCTATGGTCCGTGGGCAGAAAATCCTGTACCTTCCATCCTGTATGGATGGTAGTTTTCTTGTCGTAGAATGCGTTGTACGATTGGCTGCGCAATTCTCGTTTGACGACTAATTGCTCTGGTACTTGTGGAAGGATCCGCTATAACTTCTTCCAGTACACTTTGAACGTGCTCAGTATTTCGTCCAATTATTCCTTCTCGATTACTTGCTCCAAGTAAACGGACCTCCATGTGTGCACGCGTAACACTACCCTGTAATCCGGGTAAGTTTCAGGTTGTAGTCCACCTTGATGCGTCACTTGGGTTCGATAGAATCTTGCGGCAAGCCGACCATTTCCTATTGCATACCCATAGAAGTAATGCATTTCGGCATATTCAGATTGCAAGTAAGGACATGACGACCAAAATAAAGCAAATCCGAAAAAAAAAAAAAAATCCTAAATCTTATGAATCAGCGAAGACTAAGCCCACATTTACTTCAAATCGCAGTTTGAAGATATTGTTTAAAAGTCCGATTGAACATTAGATCATAACACGAAAACTGAAGAACAAAACCACTAAATTAAGAAAAGATAAATTAAAGAACAAAACCTGCAGCAAATCGAAGAAGAACGAAGTGGAATACAGATTATATTGCAAATTGAACTTCCCGTGTTAAGTTCAGTCAGTACCTATTATTTTTACAAGCTGTAACTATGACAACTGTCAACATTTATCCAATGTATTGCGATACGAAAATACATAATGAATAGGAATTTCCGCCTTTTTCGGTGAACGAAAATATGCTTCTAACTAACATTGAAAGTAAGTAAATGTAAAATTATGATTTAGGTTCATATTGTTACTCTGAATAAATAATAAACCATAATGTTTCAGGGATAGAATAAAATTAAAAACATTAAAGCTACCACGAGAATTAATTTTATGCAAGTCTTGGAAAAGTTTATGTTTTCAAGCCTTATTTTGTATACCTAATCTCTGCATACTGATGGATGATAAATAAAATATTAATGTTTTAAAAAATTCTACTGTATTATTATTATTATTATTATTTTATCCATTAATATATAGAAGAATTTTTTAAAACGTTAGTTTTTTATTTATCATCCATCAGCAAGTCTTGGTTTCATAATTCTCTTGTTCAGGCTTCTAAATAATTCAGGCTGATGCCAAGAGAGGAATGTTGTTGGAATTCATTTCTTTAGAACGGAGGAGAATGGAATCAATACATTCCGTTCGGTGGACGGGAAATTGCTGTGGTCATAAATAGACATAAAGAGACGTTAATTGGCCTAATTGGTAATTTCTGAGAAAATTCTGTTAAAAGGGTTGATTAATTCATGGGCTGGAAAATATTAAAAATCAAATTAGGATTTTAAATATTTCTGTGGTTTGAAAAGGGATTAAGCACATTCTGGAATTATGTTTTATTAAAATGATATAGTCGATTTAATGGGAATATGAAATATGATGAAATTCATTTCTGTAACTTCCCTGACAGGTTTGCGCTTATCATCATTTTCTCCTTACAGACGAAGTATCGAGTGGATCAAGTAAATTACACTCTTCTCTTAGAATGTTATAAGTATTGATAACAGTTCTACGTGATAATAACATACATATTGTAAACAACTCTTTCAGATAATGGACGGATGTAAATGTTGGAGAATGTAGAAGAATATTTTTGTTGTCGTGTGACTTCTAGGTATTGTTTTCAGAAGTAAAACACTCAAGCTTTGATAAAGATGTAATGCTTTTAAATTAAACGAAATTACAACAATAATAGGTCCGACATTTTCTATGACGCTGTCATGCTTCAATACACCGACTACTTCAATAATTGTCGCCAACAACAGTAACATATCGACCCCCTTGAAAGGTCAGGCTTTCAAATGAATACATAATACTTACAAAATCCTTGTTTAACAAACAAAATAATGACACAAATCAAATGTTTGTAAAATCGTGTTTACTCGATGGGGAGCAATGCTAATTTATTTGTAGCAGGTTTTAACACACAATTCCTTGTCTTGGTGCTTACAACTCGCGTGATATTGTACGTGCCAGTGTAAATCTTCACTATCTTGCCCAACTACCCTGACGTTGGTGAAGTGTTTTCATCATTCAGCAGTAGGATGGAACCCACTTGGAACGAGGACGGCTTGTCGAATTGTCACTTGTTCCTTGTCTGTAGTTGATTCAAATATTCATTTTTCCGTCGGAACCAGTGCTGGGAAAGATACTTTAAAAAGTATCTTAAGATACATTTAGATAAGGATACCAAGAATCAAAAGTATCTTGGATACAAGATACTTCTGAAACTATCTAAGATACTTGTCAAAATCTATCTTAGATACTCATAATATCTAAGATACCCCCAAACACTATCTTAGATACTCAAAGTATCCTAGATACTAAAAGCTTCTTAAAGATATCCACTTGAAAAATACACATAGAAGAAATACTATAAAGTTTCCTGATGACAGATGACCTAGACCTTATGCAAGCAACATAATCAAACGGGCAATATTGCGCAAGCCGTAAATTTCAACGGTACTTTAAAAAGTATCTATTTCATAAAGTATCTTAGATACCTAAAAATAGATACAAAATAAGATACTTTTACAAAGTATCTATAGATACAAGATACAAGACGATACTATCTTGTACCTTAGATACTGGAAAGGACCTTTTTTTAAGATACTCCCAGCTCTGATCGGAACCAGAAGTGCTGTCCAATTGGCTGGAGGTGTCGGTGACACTTTTTCATTCAGACACAGGTCTCATTTGGGAATTGAGGTTAATTGCTCGCCAATTAGGAAATGGGCCGAGGCACTATAACCTCCAGGTCATTGGTATCGGAAGAGATACGGACTAATGGCCTTGAATTAAAAATTGTCTCGATTTTGGTGGCCACCGTAATAAACTTTTCATAACTTAAATGAGTACCATTCAAGACACGCTTTAAGCAGTGTTTAAAAGACTTTACGGCTGCTTCCTGTAAACCGCCAAAGTAGGCGATCTTGCTGGCAAAAAATGCCATTTCATTTTTTAATGTGTCAAATATTTTTGTACATTATTTCTAGTACAAAATTTTTACAGAAATTCCTAGTAAACTGAATATTTGTGTACACCTTTATTACGGCATTGCAATGAAGACATTAAAAATCGACATTGATATCGTGTCGGCTAAAAAAGTTATAAAGGTCAAAAGGTCCCGAAAATCAGTTTTTCGCAAATATCTCGCGACCTATTGCCTATTGCTCGGAGATTAAAGGTTAAAGGTTAAAAATCAAAGATTAAAAGGTCATCATAAAAATTGTTTGCCGTGAAATTATCTACGAAAAATACCTCTCGCATTTTGAGTAGTTTTTGGAGTAGAGCGCTGAGAAAGCGACTAGAATGCACTATATTATTATAGAGGTTTGGGAACTTAGTAAGATCTGTTTACGATGTTTACGACCTCCACTGGCAGATGTTCCGTATTTTATTGTTCCGAGAACTGTACCTTTATACCTGCTACTGCCTGTCGGACTGTGTTGAACATGAACTTAGAACTTAGCTCCGTTGAAAATTATTTCTAGAGTGTTAAAGACGTTATTTCAGTAGTTTCATGCTCTTGAACAGTTTTCTTAATGAGTGATACATGTTTTATATGCAATGAATTGTTATCGGATGGTGATGTAGGTAGTAGAAGTTAGACATGGTCTCCAAACATTAAAACATGCTAATATCGTTAGAGGTGATGGTAATATTGAATATTTAAATACTGTCACTTTTGTGAATGTTCATGGTACCTAATTATTGTCGTAAAAATTATAAGAACAAGTTGAGTATTGCGGCTTTTAAACGACGCGAAAATCTTTTTTGACATCTTTTGATGTCAAAAAATTATGTTTTCATTCTCCCCTTTACGAAAGTGTAACTTTCTGTCTTGATAAGACAACCGAAAGCGAAAGTAAAACATCCTAGGTGATAGGTTGCTAGGTGGTTGCTAGCTATGAAAAACTTTCGTGGCCTGGACAAAAAAGTAGAAATGTCAGTTTGATTAACGTTTATTTAGATGGAAAATTAAATGTAAAACTGCAATAAAAAATTCCAGTAAATCTTTCTGGAACATACAAATTATTATTATTGTATGTTCCAGAAAGATTTACTGGAATTTGCAGCTTCTTGAATGAAATTCATTTTGAACTAAACTACGATCAAAGATTCTAAAATTATGGCGGCACAGAGTTTTAAACTTGACAGTGTCATAAATTAATAATTTTAAACTATCGTTACTATGGTAATGTTAAAAACATGGCACCTTATAATAATTCCATTGTTATCACTGAATCTTATTATTTTACTCATTTCTTCTTAATCCGTGGTTCAATATGGCAAGGGGAGAATGAAAAGTTTAATACATTACACGCTACGAAAGCTCTTTCAGGTGATCGGAGTTTTTAAATATCCTCGGCTACGCTACGCTTCGCCTCGGCTATTCAAATACTCCTCGCACCTAAAAGTGAACTTTCGTAGCTTGTAATGTAATAGTTATTTACATTACAAGCTACGAAAGTTCACTTTTAGGTGCGAGGTCTTTTGAATAGCCGAGGCGAAGCGTAGCGTAGCCGAGGCTATTTAAAAACTCCGAGCACCTGAAAGAGCTTTCGTAGCGTGTAATGTATTAAACTTTTCATTCTCCCCTTGCCATATTGAACCACGGATTAAGAAGAAATGAATAAAATAATACGATTCAGTGATAACAATGGAATTATTATAAGGTGCCATGTTTTTAACATTACCATAGTAACGATAGTTTTAAATTATTAATTTATGACACTGTCAAGTTTAAAACTCTGTACCGCTATAATTTAAGAATCTTTGATCGTAGTTTAGTTCAAAATGAATTTCATTCAAGAAGCTGCAAATTCCAGTAAATCTTTCTGGAACATACAATAATAATTACTTGTATATTCCAGAAAGATTTACTGGAACTTTTATTGTAGTTTTACATTTAATTTTCCATCTAAATAAACGTTAATCAAACTGACATTTCTACTTTTTTGTCCAGGCCACGAAAGTTTTTCATATAAGCTAGCAACCACCTAGCAACCTATCACCTAGGATGTTTTACTTTCGCTTTCGGTTGTCTTATCAAGACAGAAAGTTACACTTTCGTAAAGGGGAGAATGAAAATAACTATTTCATTCTCCCCTTTACGAAAGTGTAACTTTCTGTCTTGATAAGACAACCGAAAGCAAAAGTAAAACATCCTAGGTGATAGGTTGCTAGGTGGTTGCTAGCTATGAAAAACTTTCGTGGCCTGGACAAAAAAGTAGAATGGTCAGTTTGATTAACGTTTCTTTAGATGGAAAATTGAATGTAAAACTACAATAAAAAATTCCAGTAAATCTTTCTGGAACATAAAAATAATTATTATTGTATGTTCCAGAAAGATTTACTGGAATTTGCAGCTTCTTGAATGAAATTCATTTTGAACTAAACTACGATCAAAGATTCTAAAATTATAGCGGTACAGAGTTTTAAACTTGACAGTGTCATAAATTAATAATTTAAAACTATCGTTACTATGGTAATGTTAAAAACATGGCACCTTATAATAATTCCATTGTGGTTTGGCAATTTGTGGACTGTATATAATAAAAGATAAATTATTAAATTTCACCTACCTTCGTGCCGGCTACTTACACGGCGATTCTTCAGCACTTTAATTATTGAGCTAGGAAAAGCAAAAGGGCAGTGGGTGGGAAGGAATCAAGGAATACAAAAGGCTGCTCCAACTTGAACTCGCGAAAAAAGGGGTTCACTTAGAAAACAACAAATATATTGCAATTGGTGGATTTATTCGCGACGACTGCTGGCTTACGACTACTCGATTCGTGAGTCAATTAATCTTGTGGTAAAATCCAAAATTGATAACAAATTCCGAGCAACGAGTACAGCTGTTTCAAGCCAAAACATCCTGCCCCCACAAAGGTTGAGAGAAAAACAAATAAACAAACGAAGCATACAAAACTTCATAATTTTCCCCAAAGTTTAAACCAAATTCTATAATCAATTTTATAAAACAAAAATCAAATATATATTCTGCATTCCTGCCAATATCTAAAAACAATGGTACAGCAGATACTTAAATACGGATAAATATCTCCTGACAAAGTTCGCTCTATAATAACAACAACAATAATTAAACTATTTACAAAATGAAATGAAGAAAAAAACAAAATTATTATTACTACCAACAGCTACTGATTTGGTAGTGGGCAAAGTTTAACAATCGGTCGCATATACGAACCATTCTTAGTTCGAACCCTGGCCGTCCGCGAAATTCCGTCTTTTCCCGGATACAATTCATCTATTATGGCCAAAGGCCAATGCAAAGGAGGAACGCTATCCTGAATTATGATCACTATCATGCCTACCTTGGCGGGATTAGATCTTGAATTCCATTTTTGCCGAGCTTGCAGGCCTGACAGATATTCTAGGTGCCACCTTTTCCAATATTGTTGAATCATACTGTCTAAAAGTTTATATCTATTTAAAGGACTAATATTTTCCAAAGTCAAATCTCGGGCGGGTAAAAACGTTAAGGGATCACTACATAAAAAATGAGCGGGTGTCAATGCAACAGGGTTACTTGGGTCACTATTTTGGAAACATAGGGGGCGAGAATTGAGAAGGCACTCGATTTGGGTAAGAACTGTGGCGAATTCCTCGTATGTCAGTATTTGGTCTCCCACTACTCTGGATAGGTGAAGCTTGACGCTTCTTATATTCGCCTCCCAAATTCCCCCAAAGTGACTAGCCGTAGGGTTGTTGAATTTCCAATCAATCTTGCGTATGTTGATTTCATGCTGAAAAGATTCTCGGTAACCTCTCGAATTTGTAAATTCGTACACCTCATCTAGGACTTTCTTGGCACCTACAAAATTTGTGCCATTATCAGAATATAAAACTGAACAATTTCCACGGCGTGAAACAAATCGCTTAAATGCGGCTAAAAAGGCTTCTGTGGTCAGTGACGAGGCTAGTTCCAAGTGTATGGCTTTAGTTGTCATACACACAAATAAACAAACATACGACTTTTGTGTTCTCACTCCACGATATCTACCAATGGTAATTGAAAAGGCACCAGTGTAATCTACACCAGTATGTAAGAATGCCTTTGCTTGATTCACCCTGACGGAAGGTAAATCAGCCATCATAGGATATTCAGGTTTGGGACTAAGTCGAAAACAGCGGTTACACCTCCAAACTCTCCGTCTTATTACTTGACGAGCAGAAACGATCCAATAATTCTGGTTTAAGAGAGTTTGCAGCAGATAGGAACCAGCATGCAAATGCAATTTATGATAATAATCTATCAATAGATAGGTAAAAGGATCCGACTTAGGTAATAAGATAGGGTGTTTATGATTAAACCCAAGCTCCGAATTTCTAAGGCGACCACCTACTCGAATAATACCGTCCTTAATGAATGGATTGAGCCGACGTATGCCCGATTTGACGAAAAGGTTTTTGGATAAGGCGTTATATTCGACAAAAAAGTGTCTTTGCTGCACCGCTCGTATCAGTGCAAATTCAGCTACTTCCAAATCAGCAGCTGTGATTGGTTTATTAAGAGATAATTTTTTGACAAAAACAAGTACATATACAGCTGCATTCAATAGTTTCGACCAAGAGGAAATATTATCGATCAGACGATAGAAGGGGGATATGGATGGTACGATTGTAAATACGGCATTTTGCGACAAATATTCAGAATCTATTGATCGGATATCATTATCACCCAAAGATTGAATTGGCCAAAATTTTGGTTCCGACATCAACCACATTGGACCCGAAAACCAAGTTGAATGGCTTACTAATGAAGAGGGAGTTAAACCTCTCGAGGCGCAATCGGCGGCATTTTCCTTACCCGGAACAAAAAACCATTGGGCGGAAGGTAGAAGTTCATTGATTTTCAAAGCTCTATTGGCTATAAACGAATCTAACCTTTTACTTGGATTTTTAATCCAACTCAGTGTAATCATTGAATCGGATAATGCAAAAACTTTATCGACTTTATGTCTTGGAGTATAAAGGTCAAGGACACGAACAAGAAGTTTTGCCAAAAGGAGAGCTCCACACAATTCCAATCTCGGTAGGCTAATTTTCGACATGGGAGCTATTTTGGATTGGGAGTAAAGAAGAGTCACGGTGACTTCTCCAGAACTATTTACAACTCTCGAGTATACGACCGCGGCAAAACCAGACGCACTAGCATCGGCAAATCCTACAAGCGACAAACTCGACATTGGAGTTACGGCAATATAACGAGGAACTTCCACATTCTCAAGCACATGAAACTCCATCTGGAACTTACCCCATAAAATTTCTATCTCTTTCGGAGCAGGACTATCCCAATCAACCTTTAGCATCCAGAGTCTTTTAATCAACAATTTCAAAAAAAGAGTCAGCGGAGACAGAAATCCCAGCGGATCAAACATACGTGCTACCACCGAAAGTATGTTCCTTTTGGTGCAAGAATCACCCAAACTTATATTGGTGCCAAAGGTAAATCTATCAGATGTTTCTTCCCACCGCAAACCTAAAACTTTCGAAATTGATTTGTCAAAATTTTTTGTCTTCGATAATTGAAAAGGCTCAGGAATTTGAGACATCAGCTCGTGGGAGTTCGACATCCACTTCACTATTTTAAATCCACCACTTTGAAATAGACCGACTGTCTGAGTATACGTGGAAATCGCATCTTGTATGTTAGAGAAACTACTTATAAAATCGTCCATGTACATATCTCGAGATACAGGAAGAATGGCCTTAGGAAACATAGTAGATCCATCCTGACATAATTGTTGTATCACTCGAAGGCTCAGATAAGGCGAAGATTTGACTCCAAACGTCAATGTATTTAATTGAAAAACGGAAATCGGATCACTAGAATTGAATCTCCATAAGACCCTTTGAAATGGGCGATGGGGCTCGATAATTTTTATCTGCCTATACATTTGCTTTAAATCGGCTACAACGGCAATGGGAAAAAGTCGAAAATTTAATAATATAGCTATTGGGTTTTTTTGCAATTTTGGACCTTTATGCAGAATATCATTCAGTGACGGACCTTTACTTGTTTTCATCGATGCATCGAACACTATTCGACAGGGAGTTGAAGAACTGTCTCTTTTAAATACACAATGATGAGGAATATAGTAGGACGGTGAATCGATATTATCGGTCGGAATCTGACTCATATGTCCTTGATCTAAATAATCTTGGAAAATATCATTATAAGTTGTTCTAAGTTCGGCATCTTTATCGAGGCGAATTTCTAGGGAAACCAATCTATTTTTTGCAAGCGAAAAAGAGTCACCCAGGACACTCGGCTCCTCTTTGAAAGGTAACGAAACTATGTATTTCCCGTCACTTTCTCTACTAACGGTTTTCACAAATGATTTCTCACATATTTCATCCTCCAATTTGACAGCAGAAGAAGAAGAAGAACAATCTTCCAATTCCCACATTCTTTCAACACATGCATCCAGATCCATTACCTCACTATAAAATGAACAATGAAAACTGATACTTCTAGGAACAACGGAACCCATAACGACATAGCCGAGGGTGGTTTCGATCGCTAAAGATGAACCATCAGGAACGCTTACCTTATTTGAACCGAAAATATTAGAAAACACAGATACTCCCAAAATACCATCTATTTTTCCGGGCAAATGTAGACTAGGATCGGCTAGAATAAAATCATCTAATTTTGGTAGGGATTTCTCATCTATTGGACGATCAGGTAGAATGTTTGTTATTTTCTCAACTATCAATACTTCAATTGGGTAACTGACTTTAGGGTCAAAATGTGACGAAATAATCATGTTGGATCGTCCCAGTATAGGTATTTCCGAACCTCCTACACCCCGGACACTCATGTATAACTTGGAGTAGGCTATTCCTAGTTTTCGCGCACAGTCGCGATCAATCAAATTAGCGGATGAACCACTGTCTAATAAAAACCTAACTTTCTGTTTATGGCACCACTTGTCTTCGACATTAACGATTATTGTTCCAAAGAGACTTACAAGTCTAGGATTTTTAGTAACTTTCGATTTATTTGAAACATGTAGGGCTGTTGGAGTATTTTTTATTATTATCCATCAGTACGAAGTAGGTGTCACCTTCTAGTATTTGTGAAAGTGCGACCATCTTGAAAATATTTTCCTTGCTTTTCTCATAGTCAATAATGTCTAAATAATTTTGTTTTCTAGGTTCCAGGACCAATGGTTCCCAAGATATTGTCATTTACCTCCCCTAATAGAAGATCTGTCTATTTTACCAATTAATGATCGATCAATATGTTGTGTGGGTATACAAAACCTGCAACATGTATGCAGCTCACTTTTTAAATAAGCCGTTTTCTCTACCCACTATTTTCAAAACCCTTGTAGATCTGCGTTTGATTTCAAATTAGATTCTGGAGAGCATAATTATGTTAGATAACTTAAGAAAAAATAACTTTTCTATAATTTAACCAAACACTTGTGTATCTTTGATAGTTTAGGATATGGCCTCTCCCTTTAAATAATTCTAATCGCATATATTACTATATTCGAAACGTGTGTCAGATTTACGCGGGAATACCTATATAAATCATAAAACTTTGAGTGCATTAATTCAAGCGTTGTGCTGTTTCGATACACACAAATCTGCATTAAATCAAACTATCTGGAGAAGGCAAAGAGGAAGATTTAGGGGATAAGGGTGAACTTAGAAGGGCATTAAATGTTGTGTTATAAATCTATTTCCCCTGGCATCTTGATAAGATAAATTACTGACATTGAATTTTGCGCATTATAATCCTCTAGAGGAATAAAATGTCACGGATGAAGCAAGTCTGAATTATTGATAATTGAGTATGGTGGAAAAGCAGAACTCATATAAATGAGTAATCAACGCAGTCTGAATCATATTTAAGACTCTCAGCTCTAATTTTAAAGGTACCTAAGTAGTATATCTACTTTAAATTGCTAATATCCTCATCTGCAACTATAGGGTGTTGGAAAACGAATCCGTTTTGGAGTAGGCCCTAAAGAGGTTTGTTCTATAGCTTATTCTACTCTTTACAACTGACAGCTCTTGATTTTGTTACGTTAGGACAATAATAATAATAGTTGTCAAAACATTCAAGGTTAATAAAATTAGCACTCACTTTATCGACATTTTTATAGAACACATAAATAAAATCAATAATTAATTCATTTAAGGATTCTCCTAAACACATTTTATTACACGGTTTCTCACTCCACTAAAGGCACTCTGTAATTATTGTTCGGATATCGGATAACTGGTAGGGTATCGGTATTTACGATAGATACTCGATCTTCACAGATCTCTTTCACTAAATCGGTTGCTTCGAAACTTTAAAACCAACAAATACTTGTTCGGTAACTCTGGGAACTGATCTACATGATATTGTAAGCCATGCTTAACCTACAAAAAAAGTCTTGGTTATAACTGTAAGTTTTGGGACGTTATAAAACAAAATTTTTACCTGCCAGAAATGTCTCGGAGTAGGTGCGTATACTTTCACTGCTATATCACTGGATATAGACAAAAGTGAGTGCCTTTTTTAAGAAGCTGGTAAACAATTTTCAACAGAAATCCAAGCACTGAGTTTGATGAGGAACTAGAAGTTTTTCTTGGTCTGCAATCATGATAATTATTCCAGACAGATCTAAAGGGAACATCCAAATTCCATGAAGCTTATTACTCCCATTGCGAAAATAACTCAACCATTGCTGTTTTTCGCTCTTACGTGAGCGCTTCTAACTAATTTGAACAATATAAATAAATAACAATAACCAAACTTCAGTTATTTGAATCTGGCGTAGTAGACTTATTAGTAGACTAATCTATTCGACTTTCTACTTTCTAAGTTTTTATTGCTATGAGCGTGATCCGCTGTCACGGTAACGTCCTGTAATTGTGATTTTGTTTGTCCGTTATTTCAAAATAACTATAGTTTTACGAGTATAAGTAATGAATCGTCGATATTTCGTCCATGAGTCTAAATATTTCATCACATAAGCGACAAATACTCTGAAGTAGTGTTTTTCGCACAAAGGTGTCTTTATTAAAAAACAATCGACATACCGTGGAGATTTCGATGCTCGGTTGACGCATCACTAGCAGCAGCGCCGCAAGAAAGTGACTGACTGACGTTTTCGCAATTGTCATTTCAATGTGGTTAAACATTTAGAAGAATAATAATATCTAATTTAATTTTAATTTATTGAACACGGAATCATGGAAATAATTGATTATATTGTACCTATATACCCACGTTTGATTATTTTATATTGTTTGGATTAATTACTTTCAGTTTTGAGTTATAAAATCATAAAAACGCTATTAACGTTAGAACAAAAAACGTTTCTAGTTGAAAGTTATTTCCGAAATGGAAAATAAAACGATGGAATTTGTATCTACTGAACAGAAAACTACCGAATTTACCGAATCTTGGTGTTGCGGTAGCTGTCCGGAATTTTAGAGAAGCTGTTTTGTGACATTTCAAATTTTCGAAAAACAGGTAATGTTGTGAAACCAGGAAGTGGCAGACCAAAGAGACGTACTGAAGAGAAAGCGGAAATCGCTCGCAATGTTATGCAAAACGATCCTCACACATCAGTTCGTCATCTAGTCACTATCTCCCAAAACCAGAAATTGAGTGTTTTGAAAATTAATTGGAATTTTGTTTTTGATATTTTCACATTATTATGGAAGAGTTTTGGAATGCTGCCAATACTGCTATTCGACTGTCAGTACTTAGTGAGAGCTAATCAAGATAACCAAACATTCACATTTATTTTGTTTATGTTTAAAATTATTTAGTGTTTACCCAATTTTACAATACACATATTTATTATGCAAGGTGATTCAATGGTAAGTACCATAGAATGAGGGGTTTGTAGATAAAACCAAAATATTAAGAAAATTCAAATAACTTTTTCCACAAAATGTCTTTTAACCAAAATATAGGGTGTTAAAAGCCGGTTTTTTTACATGTCAATTAAACACTTTTTATCTCGGTTAAAAAACATTAAGAAAAAATAATTTCTTTTAATGTTCTTCATATTTAAGCTTAATCTACAACCCCTTCAATTTATTGTAAGTACCTTTAGACTTTTAAACGATAATAATAAATTATTATTATAAAATAAAAAATGTTTAAGTCGCCACATTTGAATTTTTTTCGAAAACGATGTGTCCCATCGAAATTTTTATAGTATGCTTTTTTCATAGAAATTTAATCTTGCATTCCGAAAAAACAATAAAAAAAATACAAAAAAACTACAAAGTTTTTTCTAGAGAAAAAAAGGTGCCTGTGACCCCAGATTCTACGCCATTGGGTACTTCTGTTATAACCACAATTTTTCAAAATACCAAATATAGTTAATAAATAGAAATCCCGTATACAAAAATTCCGAATTATTGGTTCATTCTTTGAAAAGATACAATAAAAAACGGTCTCACAAATTGGCACTTACATATTTATATATTTACATAATATGTTAATAATTATTATTATAAACAATATAATAATACGCGATTAAGTAAATAAAATTGCATTCCATCAATTTTTTTTCAAGATCAGTAATCAGTAAATAAAATTATTTTTATTAATGTTTAATCGTAGATAAAGTATAGTATTCCACTTGCGCATAATGGCTATTATGCTTAGCTGCCACTTAGATGTTATAGCACCGCCAGAGATTCATGCTGCATTTTTCATCTTCGTGGATAATATAGGTACGTCATTATGCATTTGTTAAATAATATACCATTTTTCAAATTTATTGTTTGGAATTTTGGTTCTTAGTTTAAATAGTTTTTTTTAAACGTTTCGGAACTGATCGGTCGAAACTATAATAAAATTAAAATGATGGTCTAAAAAGGAATTTTTTATACAGGGTGTTCTACAAGCTCTATGACAAACTTTGACAGATGGTAGGTTGCTTGATTTTAAACATATTTTTTTTTAATAAACATGGGTCCGATTCGTTTTTGTTTAGAAGTTACAAGCATTTATAGACATTTCTTAGAACACGACCTTTTAGAGTTTATTGATGACGTGCAACTCAATATTATTCAAAATATGTGGTATCAGCATGACGGTGCACCACCACATAGAGGAAGACAAGTTGCTGCTTGGCTAAATGAACATTTCCCGAATAAATGGATAGGTCAAGGAGGTCCAATATCATGGCCACCTCGTTCTCCCGATCTGAATCCTCTGGATTTTTATTTATGGGGACACATGAAGCAGCTGGTCGACCATGTTGAAATCGCTATACCCATCAGCAGTTACTTGAAAGAATTCAAGATGCAGCTAACCAAATAAGAAATTATCCAAATCTCATTCTTCGAGTGACCGAATCTTTAGTTCATCGATGTGAGGCTTGCATTCAAGCTGAGGGTGGACATTACGAACAATTTTTATAGTCTTAAGTTTTGTGATTATCATTTAATTTAAATTTTTATTGTTGATTGTTAATAAAGGTTAAATGCTTGTAACTTCTAAACAAAAACGAATCGGACCCATGTTTATTAAAAAAAATATGTTTAAAATCAAACAACCTACCGTCTGTCAAAGTTTGTCATAGAGCTTGTAGAACACCCTGTATAACTACTAATTTAAATTTTTTCCAAAAGAAATTCACGTAATTTTGAATTTGATATAAATAATAATAATAATAAGAATATTATACGCAATAAACATAATAAACAATAAAATAAAACAAACAAAATCACGGTAGGAACAACACCAGACAAAAATGTCAAAATCAAAATAATATCAATATATTTTTAAAAAAATTTTAAAATACCTATACATATAAAAACACCATTTTTAGACAATCATTTTAATTGTATGATTTTTTTTTTGAAATATTTTCTATTTTATAAAATAGTTTTATACATGAAGTTATGATATTAACGAGTGAACAAAGGATCGATCAGTTCTGAAACGTTTCAAGAAAAATAAAAATTCCTTTCAACCGAGAACCAAATTCCCAAACAATAAATAAAAAAATTCAAGGAAGGTTCACTATGAAAATATCAAATCTAATATTTCAATTTACTCAATTATTTTTTCTATTTTTATACCTAGAGATATTATTTACACACAACTGAATTTTCATGGTAAATCCTCATGACCCACGTAACCCTACGGAACCTGCATTACCGACACTAACTGGTACTAGGGTAGCGCATTCACTCGTTGACGTTTACTTAACAAGGTTATGTTTGAACAGCTGTTAATGTCATATTTTTGGCACATTTGGTCACAGGCGTAGTTATCAACTGGAAAATAATAGCGAAGTTTGAAAAATGAAGCAAAATAATAACACGAATAGAAATCAAGGAATCCTCTTTCAGTGGGTATTAAAAACATAATTACGGGTTTATAGGATCTATATTATTATTTTTAACTCGATATCTAACGTAGTTACTAAGAAAAAGCGTCTTGGTAGACACACCAACGACAGTGAGTGATCTTAATACCCCTATAAGACTCTCCCATACTGATATCCTTAACACGTTCACTACCGGCGGCCACTATAGTGGCCTTTGGGATTCTACAAAATGAACCACGGCCACTATAGTGGCCGCAAATTCAATGATAAGTTAATGCTTCTCAGTTTTGTTTGGGACAGGAGTGGAGATTCGTAGCATTGCTACGGTTCATATGAAGTGCATAGATACTGTTTTCATCGCCAACAGATTATTTTGTTGATGGTAGTGTAAAATTCAAGCCTAAATGCGTTGTCGACTACAATCAGCTCATGTCTGGGATCCACAGAGCCGACCAGATGATGTCCTACTACTCCAGTCCCAGAAAAACTATTCGATGATACCGAAAAATATTTTTCACCCTAATTGATGTATGTATATGGAATGCATATTACATATATAAAAAAATAAACCAAACGAAGAAAAGTCTTCTGGAGTTTCGGGATGAAATTGTAAAATGCCTCATAAAAGTTCAGAAGAGTGTCTGTACAAGATAATGTAGACTTTCAGAATCATCATTTTCCAGAAGCTATACCAGGAGAAAAAACTAATAAGAGATGCCGATTGTGTTCAAAGAGTAGCGTAAGGAGACCTACACGTTACCACTGTTCATCATGTCCCGATTCACCTGGCTTGTTTATCACTTGGCTTGTGTATTGTATAAGAATATACATTGTTTATTGAGTACAAAATTGAGTTCCTTGCTATGTGTTTTCATTTTGAGTGAATTTTTCAATTGTCACTAAAGTGGCCGTTGGTAGAATTTGTTCTCGGCACACTAAATATACCAACGGCCATAATAGTGGCTCAAAGTCAAACATGATGACCTTGATTTCTTAAGTCATACTAATATCCCCTGTATCGAAATTATCAAAATATTCCAAATATATTGAAAGTTACAGTGTTGGTTCATAGGGGGAGTTATCATATTCACTGTTGGTAGTGAACGTGTTAAAAATAAGATTCATCAAGATGTATAATAAAACATACCTGACAAACTTCCAGGTATACGAAAATTCTGAGCTCAGCATATTTTCTGCAATCATAACTCTCTGCTGATGGGGCTTGGTGCATTTTTTTGTTCAGAAAATCCCAGTAACAGGTAAGTATTGGTAGAGGACTATTATAATGAGTTTAAAATATTAAGAAAATTACCTTGGGCAACGCGAACAAGTAGGAAGCCCTCTTTTTATTGTTAGAACATCCTCCAACGCAGCAAAAGTTTACCATTTTTAGAAAATACGCGGACTTAATAACAAATTATGTGAATTTTTAGACAGTTGTACGTTCATGGAAAATCTGACGTTTTTGAAGTTAAATTTGACATTCCCCATTTTTTTCCCAACTTTTTGTGAGAATGAGAATGACGCTACCCTAGTAAGCGCCAGTGTCGGTAATGCAGGTTTCCTACGTAATCCTCTGTATAACACGAAGAAAACATCATTATATTATGTAGCTGCATATTATAGGCTAAATAAGTAACTATAGTGGCGCCACCACGTAGGCAAATTTGACAATTCGATGCGGCAATTACCGCGTGCTCGCTATTCATTTTAATTTATTTCTCATTGCAAATATGGTCGTTCAGGGATAAAAAAAATCGGGAAGGTAAGTAATATAATATTACTATAATTTTTTCGAGCTGTATGTATTTCAGGCAGTGTGTTCCAAAATCCTCTTCAATAAATCAGTTTCGGAGCAGCAGAATGTTTACAGTAACATTTCCCAGCCTTACAGATGCAAAGTATGTCCAAAACTCTTTTCGACTTACATAAGCTGAATAAAAAATCCGAAAACATGAATAAATCATTTTATTCATGTTCATCATTTTCGGTATTCATTTTAATTTATTTCTCATTGCAAATATGAGGTCGTTCAGGGATAAAAGAAATCGGGAAGGTAAGTAATATAATATTACTATAATTTTTTCGAGCTGTATGTATTTCAGGCAGTGTGTTCCAAAATCCTCTTCAATAAATCAGTTTCGGAGCAGCAGAATGTTTACAGTAACATTTCCCAGCCTTACAGATGCAAAGTATGTCCAAAACTCTTTTCGACTTACATAAGCTGAATAAAAAACCCGAAAACATGAATAAATCATGAGGAAATGTGAACTTATTATGTTGATAAGAATTAAGAAATGTGATATTCTTTTTAATGGAACAATTATATCACCTGAACAATATGGGACAATAATAATATAGGTATTTAAAAAAAAAAAAATAATAATAATAATGCTTTCTGAACGACACACTTACTCCAACGGTATGGTGAAGACAGAGACATCGATGTTTCAATGGTTATTTCCATCTCATAATATAGGTATTTTCATTTTTACGAAGAATGCTACTGTATGCACAAGGAGTCTCTCTAAAAGAATGGTTTCTTGAAGAAAAGTGCCATGAAAACTTATTCTCTAACATCGCTCATGTGAAAACTTATCATGAGATTTCGCCCATTTCTCAACGATTACACAGAACGAAAGCAGTCGACGAGACTGACTGCTTGAAATTATTTTTAATAATTGTAGTCTTAATAAATTCAAAAATCTATAAATACATTGCCAAATAATAATTAAAAAAAAAGGTTGAAGGATTACGCCGTGTCCTAGCTGCATCCGGGGACTGCGGTGCGTGCGTTGCGATGAACGATTCAAATAAAACACATGAAATGCAATGACTGTCCACAGTAGAACGCGTTGCCAGCAAAAGTCGTACGATAAAACGACACCGCAACGCACGCATTGTTTTAAATTGAAATGTGTTGCGCTCTGCGAACAGCCGATACTTACTTAGCGTATACACCGCGTTGCATAGAAAATGTAACATAGGGAATAAGCTTAAAGAATATTTCAACAATACTTTGACAATAAATGATATCCTTTCAAAAATACAGTTCCCTTGAAAACTATACCAAGTGTCATATAGGATACTATGCAGTTTCCTAGGAAACTATCAGCTTTTACAACAGAGTGGCTTGGATCCTTGTTAATATTCACTATACCGTTGGTTTACTTGTACAACTATTAGTTACTGATGAGTACCTACTGGTCAGTTTACTGGTCAGTGTAAAAATGGCTCAAGTCAAAGGCGTCACAATTATTGGTAGGTATACTTTCCAAGCCCAAGCTTGTCTATACTTGTGGTTGCACTCACACGAATAGATAAATCTTGCGACGCATTGCTTCGCTACTATTCACTCTATCTAAGTAAGCGACTGAGATTACAAATAATGTCTTGTTTTATGTTGCCTATATAATAATAAAAACAGAATAAAGTGGTCAAATGAAGTGGTGCTCGAATGTCACTACTATTTTGAAACGACTAGACCGATTTCTCTTAGACGCAATAACAGACAACTATCCCCCCTATGTATGAGTGGGGCATTGTGACACCCCCACTGCGACTGAAGGTCTATTATTGTGTCTAGACAACCATTTATGCTTATGATGTTCCCACAAAACTTTCAGTCCCATAGACTGAAAACTGCGGCTTCTTTTCACGTAAAGACATCATCCGCCACCCACTTCTTTTATTTTTTAAATTTTTTCTTCAATTGTAAGTTCACGTACTCATTACTACATACAAAGGCGGCACAAACGAATACACTTTCAAGACAATCGCTATTTATCATGGCCAACACTTGTCTACTTATCTTGCCAACATTGTTATAGGTACTTAGAACTCAAGATTTTTCAAGTCGTGTGAACGCCATTTCTTGTTACTGGCCTAGCGAGCGGGTGTACTTAGCCAAGTATACCGATACAGGTATACTGAGCCCGGCTTAAGAATTCTTCTGTTCCTTATATTTTTTGTAAGTAAGTACTTAACTAATAATTTCTTACAGATAATCAAATGGTTGATTTAAATAATCTGTTGAATTATACAATACCTATAATAAACATGTCAGAATGCATTTTTAGGTATAGTATGAGTAAATTTATTAACTTCTATCAGCGGACGAGTTCATTTAGGTCAGCTTTCGTCGGGAGAAATCCAATCCATCTCCATCATAACCAGATGTTTGGCGGTAGGGAGAGAGTGTGTGCGATTAATTTATGAACGATTTATCCCTAAAATCAAGCAGCCCTATGCCGAGGCATATATATGTCGATTCATATTGACCTATATTAGAGATGGTTGCGCTACACTTGCTTTGAAAATCCATAAATCATCGGCTAATGAAACGCAGGAACACAGATGCGGAATCCGACTGTTTTCCATAATGTATTGATATTTTTTATCATATCACGGTTTTATTTTTTTCATAAGTTTCATTATTGCTGTTGACACAAATATAATATTATGTATCGTATCAGTAATTTTTACGAATAAGTAAATGCTTTACTTGGCCCGTCGTCCATCGATGTAACTTTTAAACAAGGCAACCGATCGTGATCGCAATGATAACAACTAGATCTGGATGTTTTCGCTGTGTACAATAATGCATGTACCCACAAATGCGAAGAAGAAAACACGAACAATGTTTGTGAGTACGAATTTTGATAAGGAAAAAGAAATCGGTGGTCCAAAATCGCAAGTGTTTCCTTTAATGGGACCAAATCATTTAAAAAAAAATAAGAAAATAAAAAAAATCTCAAAATGTTCATAATTTTTCATAAAAATATGATAGTAAGAAAATTTCTATACTGAAAACCACTCATAGGTGGTCCACGGCTGGTGGAGAGAACTGCCTCCATGCTGAGTAGCTTCCCAACGGTCATACTGTAACAAGGGAAAAGGCGACGCACAGAATATCGTTTTGACAAACAAGTTTCTATTTTAAATACGTAAATAAACTGTGCAAAGCTGTGGAAACCTAGTGCCCAGAGAAGTAGGTACTCCTCCTACCTATCACCTACACACCTACCTACTACGACTACACCGACGGGACCACTCCACCGAGGGCCTGGCGACGGAAATGTAAGCAGCGGAATTGACAACAACCCCGGGGCACGAGACTAGACGTGGTGAATGCAACTATACTTACTTACTACGGGAGATCCGGTGAGTTGCAAATTTAGTAATTTTGTTTTCTTTTGCAATTATTAGGTAATTTAATTCGATTCATAATAATAAACAGGCCAAGCTTGAATGCATGTGCGTTCCACTGTCTCATTGTGTGTTCCATTATCATTTAAGTACTGCTAGGAATAATTTGTGCATTAAGTGGGAACCGATAATTATTAATTTCAGCCTCTGCAGAATAAATATGAAATATGATTTTATTTTGTCTAACTGGCTTGCACTTTCTGGAGTGGTGTGAGATAATAATTATAAAATAATATTTTTTGTAGCAAAGTAGCAAATTATTACGAGTCAAAGTCCTTATGAATGAACTTTGATGCTGTTTACGTAACGACACATTTTTCCTGTGCTTTTGAGCAATAACTCGAACATACGTAATTGCATTTATTAGTTTACTTACTGTACTTATAAGTACTTAGAAATATAAGAACAGAAGTCCCTATTTGTGCAACACTACACTGTTCTTTAATTTCTAAGTATTTATTAAGTACAGTAATAAGTAAAGTACCTAGTAAATATGTAACGGGTATTTTAATTTTAATAATTCGTGCGTGGATTGGTTCTCAAGTAACCCGTACTAAGATATTTGAAAATAATTTTTATTTACAAAATAACTATATAAAATAAACCAATAAATATTATCAAGTGCGATGGCAGTTTTAAGCAGCTCCTTTCACTAGATGGGCCGGTCATAACCATCCGAGATTTCCATGGGTTTCCAGAACTGATTGGCTGCAGCGCTTGGTGATAAGGAACCGGTCGCCGCCGGCCGCTGCTGTACCTTCAGTAACCCTCGACATCTCGCTGGTACGCGTCACATGTTTTGCTATATCAGAACACGCGATTGATTCTTGCGGGCCTCGAATCTCGTCCGTCTGGAGAACGGGAGGTAGCAGGTCCCGTGGGCTCTCAATACAAACCGCACTGACGAGACCTGCTAGTTAATCCACGTCTCAATAAGACGTGATCCTGACAAACTGAAAATAAAGGAAAATTAACTACTGCTTTTCCGCTCAGAGCTCATTACACTCTGGGCGAGAGTTATGGGACAGGGATAGGCCGACTCAATGTATCGACCTTTCCCCCTCGATACACTCAGTACGTGCACGTCGGTTGCCCGGTCCTGTCCTGTTTGGGGGCTCACTACACCCACCAGAGAAATGAAACGCGCGCTGGTCAGTACCCAGCTCGCGTCTCGCTGCCTGTTTACCCGGTCGGTGTACTCAGTACATCCACCGCAGGGTGCTGGCTCCTGCAGGCTCAGTACACCTGGCAGGAGTTGAATGCTTGATGATCAATACCCAAACAAGCACTGTCCGTTCTTCGGATGTCATCTGCTTTTATGCGGCGAAGTGATAAGACCGCTATCGCCGCCACAAAAACTCTGTTTTCCTGCTTGGAACTGATTAAAAGTAATAAACTGTCTCTAATAAGTAACTAGTTAGAATAATTATAAACGAAAGCCTCACATTTCGTTACAAATGCCATTATGCGTGTTCGAGTTATTATTGCTCAAAAGCACACGAAAATGTGTCATTACGTAAACAGCATCAAAGCTCGTCCATAAGGACGTTGATTCGCAATAATTTGCTAATTTGCTACTTTGCTACAAAAAAATATTGTTTGATAATAATTATCTCAAACCACACAGAAAGTGCAAGCCAGTTAGACAAAATAAAATCATATTTCATATTATTCTACAGAGGCTGAAATTAATAATTATTATCAGTTCCCAGTTAGGTAATACACAAATTACTCCTAGCAGTACCTTAATAGTAATGGAACATACAATGAGACAGTGGGACGCACACACATTCAAGCTTGGCCTGTTTATTATTATGAATCGAATTAAAATTACTTAATAATTGCCACAGAAAATAACATAAGTCTATTTACGACTCACTGGATCTCCTGTAATAAGTAAGTATAGTTTCATTCACCACGTCTGGTCTCGTGCCACGGGGTTATTGTCCTTTCCGCTGCCTACATCTCCGTCGCCACGCCCTCGGTGAAGTGGTCCCGTCGGTGTAGTCGTAGTAGGTAGGTGTGTATGTGATAGGTAGGAGGAGTACCTAGTTCTCTGGGCACTAGATGTTCACAGCTTTGCACACGTGATAATAATTACCGCAATCAAAGAAGCAAATAATTTCATAAGTTGAATTACAATAAGGAAATGTTGAACAAATCGAAATAAGAACCTTGATTCAAAATAAAGAACGTAAAAATGAACTATATCGATGCCTGACAGGGTCAGAGTCAGAGCTGCCGTGCTACTCGTAGTACCGGTACTACTACTACTGCTGCTTCCCCCACATGGTCTACTATTCTTGCGGGAAGCCCCTGCTTACACGCTGCAATCACGTCGGATATGCGTGATGACCCGAGGTGAACGGCTCATGAGATTTCCTATGCATTTTACATTCTAAAGAATTCTAGTCGGAAACACATATTCTGTGCTGCTGTTTTTTTTTGTTATTACTTCCGTGTATGTCACGATCGGTTGTTTCTTAAATATGCTCCACTCCTAGAAAATTGTGTATTTTATTTACTTTAAGATATGGGCTGAATTCTGTACCATCACACTGTTACTGTCAAATAACTAAGCTGGTTTCCCGGTGAAAAACAAACAGGAATAGCAAAACTGTCCAGCTCACATAAACACTTATTAAAAGACTGACCAAAAATCACTAAAATTACTAAAGCTAGAACAATTTAAAAATCTGTGGTTTCTGGAAGCTAAACTAATTAATGAATTCTACGAATATAATTAATTAACGGACTGATTGTTTGAGTATTTTCACTACTGTGCTCGTGCTAACTGTTGGGCGCCTTAATTATTTATTATGACTAGCTCTTTTGCAAAAGACTCTTATGAGTCCTCTAAAAGTAAACTCTCTCAGTTTCCATGGGTTACATGAGACCCTCAAATAAAACGAAATCCTTTTCACTTTGAAACCTTTAATAAACTGAGATAAGTTTTACCTGGAATAATACAGTTTCGCAATACACATTAAATAACAAAATGGAGTACGACCTTGACTATCCCAAGTAGCATCAGAGAGTACAACCACCTTCTCATTTTATACCGGAACTTTGAGAAAGTGATTATCACTTATTTTCCACTCAATTTAAAACTTTACAGTAGAAAAAACTGTATATCCTATATTCATAGTGGTAATCACGGTGCATTCATACCAGCGTGGCCACTTGATAGTTTCATAACATCTTGGTGCTACTTTAGGTGCTCAAAACGTTATTTTTCCTCCTAATAACCACTTGAAAGTTCTACAACTATGAAGTGGAAAGTGAAAGCTGCAGTCACCAACAAAGAGCACTAAAATATCACTTAAAAGTGGCGACAGCTTTGAAGTGATATATTACGTGGCCGCATCGTTCTCAAAACTTCTGTAATATCTTTGAAGATTCATCACACTCTAGTGGCATGCAGCACCGATCGTCACAATTCTGCCACCAAGAAAAGTAACTTTGATAATTTGAATAAGATTTGAGCCACCAAAATGTGGCAAGAACTTGCGAAAATAACTTTTAAGAAAAAATAACCTACTGGTGACTGTTTAGGGTAAGAATCAGACTAAGTAGGGTTAGGTAGGTATATTGTAGAAAAGTGTCAGTGTTGGTTTTAAAATCCTTTTCAACATTATTATAATAATGGATAATAAAATCTCAGGCAAGAAAAGGAGTTTACGACATTCAACAACGTTTTATAGAAAATAAAAACAACAGTTGGAAAATACATCGGTTAAAATGGTGGTCTTGTAAACAAACCACGATCACCTAAACAATTTCAACCATCATGTAGGTAGTACTTCGACCATTCATTTCGTTTATTTACGTAGAACGGAGAACCTAAACCTACCTACGTAAATTCTTTTCATTCATTTTTCAAGTTCCATTATTATCAACGACAGTAATTATTGTAGGTAGGTACTATTGCAAATAAATATAGTGACAGAATGGTTTAAATAACTGTTCGAAATCACTTTCATGTGACGAAGAAATCGATTGGCTTGTTCTTTTAGTTCATATAGTTCCCTTGGCCACTTGTTATTCGAAAGCCACCTAGAAGTGAAATATTTTCAGTTTTGCCACTACGGTTTGAGTGATGAACCCTTTATAGTCGTAAAATGTGACAAACGCCACTTATAAGTTATATTCTCCTAAGGCGGCCATATTTACGGATAAACCTCTTGCCGCCATTACCGCAAAGATTATGTAAACGATCTGATAAATAGTAAATGTTGATCAATATGGCACAGAATTAAAAAAAATTGCTTTTGCGTTTCTTGTAAGTAATATTTATCGATAAAAAATAACTTCTTGCCGCAGACAGCTTATCACACACTAACCGTACGTGAAATTACGTTTCAAGTTTTTTTTTAAATATCGTTTTTATGGCGGCGCTTAGTAAGATTTCGATTTATTACATAAATGTTTCACAATAAAGTTGCGTTCGTTTGTAATTTGTTGGGCGAGTGCAGACGCACGCTCCTCCTTAATAATTTTTGTATACCTATGTAGATTCAAGGATGAGTTGAGTTCTTCATTTTCCATGCCGTCCCGATCTAGTTTTATTTAGCAAGACTAGGTAGAAATACGATAGGAATAGGAAGGTAAAAATATGACATTGCGGCTGTAAGACAGAGATCGAAAACCCAACAACAACTAGTATGTGCGCGGACTGTGCGAAGATACAAGGGATAGAGCTCGCCACCATACATCCACGGTGTGGCCACGTGACCGTGATGTGGCCACACCGTGGCACGGTCAGATCTAATCACGTCGCCGGAACTAGATAACCACTTAAAAATTGTTCCCCATTTTAGTGGTAACCACGTAATAGAACCGTTGCTTTCATGTGGCCACCACTCGTGGCGGGAACTTTTAATGTATCTTCTGCAGTGGCCCTCACGTTGTCTCCACTAAAAATGCTACTTGGGATATGGTTGCTCCTCTGCAGTGGTTGGTTCTTCGCCGTTCAAATCAACACTTTCACAGGATAATTTCCTATTATCCTGTCGCAATACACACACGGTTAGATTAGAATTAACTCCGACTTATTAGTTTAGTTATTCGTTAAGTTCCGACTCGAGGAAAGACGCCAAGGCCAAAACCAGGCACTTCCGAACCAACTAACATATTTTTGGTTCGCTACTGCAAAGCCCTCGGACAGACTCTCTTCTCCCCTCTGTTACCTCTACCAGGTCTGCACCCTTGCTTGGTGCTTGCCTTTTCAGTTTCCTCCGGTCAACTTGTCTGGACTCCCACAGTACTTCCCTGACTTACCTCACTTCTTTGCAGATTGTTTGTTCACTTTTTATTTTAACACAACATCTACATCCCGGTTACCCTGCAACAATCTGAATTGGATGGGCCTAGGTCAATTCACCCTGAATAGACAAGTGCACTACTTAGTGTAAATGTATTTTCATTCCTAAAAGACCGGCAAATCTCGATATTTTCCAGGACGTTCATTCTAGGGCTATGCTCACATTGGTGGATAAGTGTTTTCGGAAACAAAATGGTGTTTTTGAATATTATTATGTCTATAGACAACCGATTTGTCGTATCTTTGATGTTCTGAAATTC
This sequence comes from Malachius bipustulatus, assembly GCA_910589415.1. Lineage (NCBI taxonomy): Eukaryota > Metazoa > Arthropoda > Insecta > Coleoptera > Melyridae > Malachius > Malachius bipustulatus. Next base: position 2,964,685 of record OU342633.1, read on the forward strand.
TAATCTTAACTGTCTCCCGATTGTCGTGTGTATTCTGCATTACACTTACTACAATTATTATTAATCTTATATGTACATCCGGCAAAATTTAGTATACGATTAACAATATTGTTGAATCCAGATATAAACTTAAGGTCGCTTTCAAACCACCTGCAACTAAGGGATATGTTAGTCAATACCTACTAAAGATAAGCTACCGACACTAAAAAGTCAGGGATATACAGGGTGTTTACTGTAAGGTTGGCCAAACTTCACAGGCTGATTCATCAGACTAAATAAACAAAAAATTTCCCATTAATGGGTGTCCGGAAATCCCCCGCTTTTGAGATACCGGGTGTCCAAGAAATATTTTTTTTTCAGTTTTTTGGCGATTTCTCTGGAACCGTCTGAGATACAATGTTCAGCTCTTCTAAACACTATGTGTTCACTGATCCCCTTATTTTCGTAGTAAAATAAACGTATTAAAAAATTCAGTGGCGTAGATTTAGGGTATTTTGAGGGTTTCGACTTCCTAATTTCTAGGCCACTCGAATAAATTTGATTTTGAGTAGCGCCTTTGAACCGTCCATGTTTTCTTCACCAAAAAGGTACTCTTGGTTAACGGCTCTAAAGTTAACTGTTTTCGAGAAAAATGTCATTTTATGAGAGGAAACATTAATAATTATAGGGATAGGTATTCACTTACTTTCATTTTTTCAAAATACTGTTGAAAAATCGTTAAAAAAGCGATGTTTTCTCTCATAAAATGCCATTTTTCTCGGAAACGTTTCATTTTAGAGCTGTAAACCAAGAGTACCTTTTTTGGTAGGTACAGAAAACATGGGCGGTTCAAAAGCGCTGCTTAAAATTGCATTTATTCCAGTGGCGTAGAAACAAGGGGGTCGAACTTCTCAAAATAACTTAAATTTACGCCACTGATTTTTTTTAAAACCTTTATTTCATGGCGAAAATAAGGGGATCAGTGAGCGCATAGTGTGTATGAGAGCTGAACCTTGTATCTCATATGGTTCTCGAGATATCATCAAAAAACTGGAAAAAGAATATTTCTTCGACACCTGTATCTCAAAAACAGTACATTTCCGGAAACAAGTTAATGGGAAATTTTTTGTTCATTTTAGTCTGAAAAATCGGCCTGTGAAGTTTGGTCAACCTTACAGTAAACACCTTGTATAAGATTAATTGTAGTGTAATGCAGAATACATTTTGATTAATACAATACAAACACTGTTGAAGACATGGATGACCATTTCACTCTTATTAGAGTGAAATGGCATGTCATATCAACAATCGTGATTGTGTACTTCTAGGCAAAGATCAGCTGATACTTATACGGAAAGTTCACATTAAACTCCGGGACTTGTACCAGGTAGTGACTTCTCTGTGAGTTACGGTGTAATAGGGAAGGACGTTATGAACCCCACGCATGTACACCCATGTAACAGGGGAGACCGTCTTTGTCGCAAGTGTATGTAACCGTGCACCCCGCACAGGACACCAATGTAACAACGCGAGCCTCTTACGTGTACGCAAGACAACAGTTTACGAGGTCCCCTGTTGATAGTCAAATTTATTTTTTAGCCGAGCGGAACTAAAGTTTTTTAAAGGAAGTCGTGGAGCCGGATCTGACCACTGGCATACACCGTGGCGATCTCGAATGTCAAATCCACTAAAGACAAACAATAAGAAAAATCTATACGTACCTTAAACAAAATAATTTTCAATGACTCTGCCCAGGCCTCGCTTCTTATTTGGAACTGTTAGTATTCCTGTTTTTTATATTGTGTCTTAGGAGAGTTATTCAAACTCCTAACTTAGCTTTTTTTTTATTAGTTGGTCTGATTGAAATTAAGAAAAATAAAAAAAAATAATTTAATGAAATTTTCTCTAATTTATTTATATCACTTAACAGACCATTTGATTTGTTTAATTCTTAATATGTCTGGGAGAGCAAATTTAAATTCATGAATTTGATTTAATAAATTTTATTTATAAAATAATAATAAAAACGTACAAAACACTAAAATAATTTGATAGTTATAATATACTCCTAAGTACCTACAATAGGTTTCACTTTATTTTCCCTCACGGATGCATCGAAATTGTGAGAGATATAATATAAACTATTACCTCTAATAATAATAATACCTATTAGTTACGTTATTTACCCCTTTATTGGTAAATCAATCTTTTATTAATAGCTGATACTTTAACCTCTATTACAGTAACCATACATGACAAGTAGTAAATAATTACAATTATTTACCTTGGTATATAATAAACATCCATAAAAAAAAAATCTTAGTGCCTTTTTGACACGACACAATCAATGTGTGTTTTAATTAACTCCCTGTGGGTTATTCATCCACAAAACTCTTCTAACTTATCTAACCTTTATTCAGCAGTAACCCTTAAGGTTTCAAAATATACCAAAGTACATAAGTATTAGTATACAAAAATCTCTGACCTTTCTCCTGGTTAAGGAAAATCCAAATGTATCCAAATATTGGGCACTTCACTGAGACATTTACCCGTATTACGACCGTGTAATAATTATTATTCCTATTCGAGATAACTGATTAATCACTCACAAATAATTGCGAATATTTTAACTAAAAATTATTCAAGAATAATTTTCTTAATCAACTTTAGGAAAATTCGCGGTTCTACTTCGCGTAACTAATTTTTTTTACTTCGCTAACAAACACTTTGTTTAAAAAAAAAAACAAGACTAATTTCGCGGATAACCGTCGCGACGCCAATTATATTAAATCTGGTCAAGTACGAGAGACTTTTTCGCGTTCCCCAAACTGTTACGACGACAGCTGAAAGGAGACTACTTTTCCCCCTTTCCGAAAAGTTTAATTCCCCCTTTTCGAGTTAGTCGGTTTTACCGCCTAATTCTTAATTCTTGGCTCAGACGTTTTACCCCCAAGCTACTTAATTTCCCAATCAGAGTTCTGATGCCGATGACCGTATATTTGCATCTTTTTCCCTCATTCGAATAATTTGGAACCGCCTCTCACTAACTCCGCCTTTTCAGTTGAACGGTTTTCGTTCCCACAACTGCAATTGACCTCGCTCAGCGGTTTTTCGAAAACGCAGTTTTGGTCACGACCGAAACCCGATCGTTATAATAATTTAGTCTGGCGGCTATTAATTCAACAATGTCTCTCTGTACTCACGCCGCTGACCATCTGGTTTTTGATAATTAACATTTTACTAGAAGGCCTTACATGCTTCTTGAGCAGTTTTAATCTGGGAAAATAATTCTAATCTGTTCCCTTGCGTTTTATTTTCAAGTCGGGTCTTTATTAATGATTTTACCTTCCTGTGCCGCCGTCGGACTACAGGCGTATTTGGTTTCCCTAGTGCTGACCTTACCAGAATTATTGCTTCAATGCCCGCTTATATTATATTTCCCGTCTGCGTATGTAATGAAATCTAAATTCGGACTCTCCGTAACTTGGATTACATCATCTTGAACGAGTTTTATTAAAATATAAAATTATTAATTATTGAAGAATTATAGAAATTGGATTATCTATTCGATCCTTTACAACGGGAACTACCAATAGTTAGAGAAGCTTCTCTAATTATTGTTGGTAGTTTCCGTCACTCACAGAGATGTCAAAAAAAGAATAAATATATAAAAAAAATTCAACCACATAATAGGATACAACATGAAAAGTTAAAATAGGAACTTTTAAGCCATTTTCTGATATCTTGAGCCGTTTTCAATGTGAACAGTTTTGAAATTTTTATCTTGAAATATCTTGATTCAACCCATTTTGTTATCACCGGGGATCTGTTTGCAAATTGTAAGACTAATCGCGTTACAGGAAATAAACATTTATCGATACGTATCATTAGCAATAATTATCAATATTTATTGTTATCGAGACACAACAATAACAATAATAATCGATAATTATTATTAAATGATTGATAGTTTTATTGTATATTGATTAGTCGGTCTTTATCGATATTTTTGCAGTTCGATAATCCATAGTAAATTTTTGTTATCGCGCACCCCTACATAGGGGGTACATCAGGAGCTCACTTTGAAGTGAACAAGACCGTAGCCAAAGTTCGAGAGAGTACTGGGTGAACTACAAGGACCATGTAGAAAAAAGTTGTCGTAAGTGCGAGAAATGTGCTGCAAGCAAGGGCCCAAGCAGAAGACTGACAGATGCTATGAAGCTGTAGAATGTCGGCGCTCCATTTGAGAGGATAGCCATTGACGTAGCAGGTCCGTTTACAATCAGAGACAGCGGAAACCGCTTCATCCTGGTTGCCATGGAATATTTCAGCAAGTGGCCTGAAGCATACTCCATGCGGAATCAAGAAGCTGCTAGAGTTGCTAAAGTCTTGGTGAATAATTTAATTAGCAGGTTTGGCGTACCTTTAGAGTTGCATTCTGATCAAGGACGAAATTTCAAATCCTAAGTTTTCGCAGAGGTATGTAAACTGCTAGCAATAAACAAGACAAGGACTACACCTGTCCATCCACAGTTTGACGGTATGGTGGAGCGGTTTAATCGGACAATAGAGGAGCATCTGTCGAAGGTGATGAGCAGCAATCAGAGAGACTGGGACCAGTATCTTCCATTGTTGTTAATGTCGTATAGAGCAGCCATCAATGAGACAAGCTTATATTCGGCTACCTTGTGACGTGGTTTAGGGTTCGCCAAGTAGTCCTCCAGCCGAGATCACGAACTATGGAGACGAGTCAAGAAACTCCATGATGGAAGTGCATTCTTATCTCGGGATGAACATCAAGTGGACCAGCGATCGAATGAAGGCGAGATACGACCTGAAGGGAAACTGACCGCTTCACAGAAGGAGACAGGGTGTGGTTTTATGATCCAACTAGGAAGAAAGGTTTGTCGCCCAAGCTTATGCCAGCCTGGGAATAGCCTTACACCATCATCAAAAGGATAAACGACGTAGTATATCGGATTCAGCGAAGCGGTGCCCCTAAGTGCAAGATGAAGGTGGTTAACCTGAATTGTCTGGATCCCTACTATGGGGACAGTGAATAGGTTTCGAGCGTGGCGCTCGAAAGTGGAAGGGGACAGTTTAGCGAAAGAGCACTGGCGAAGTATTCTGGATTTGTATTTTTTATTGTTTTCTTTACCTTCTCCACGCCAACTTCGCGACATTTCTTGTTGACATGATAGGAATGACATATTGACAGATTAACTCACAATTTACTAATATTATTATGTTTACTAACATTTTACTAAGCCAGAATGGTTCTGCGTTCTACGAATGTTCGAGAAAGCGTGATTGTGTCCAGAGATACGCCAGAGACTTGGATGGTACCTCATGGAAATATATATGAACCGCCGTGGCTATAGAGTCAGTCAATTGTAGTTTGGAAGTTGACGAAAGCTGAAGTACCACAGATTAAGGAAGGGAGTTAGAAAACACCACAGAATAAGGAAGGAAGTTAGAAAACACCACAGATTAAAGAAGGCAGTTAGAAAACAGAGTGAAGTGATTGTGACAAGTGAAATGAAATCATAGTGGAGAGCATAGCTGGTTGTATTGGTGTGCCAGTGTATGTGCAAATAAGAGAACAGCTTGTTATTTAGATTTGGACATTACTGTTATAGGTTCTGTTATGTTAAAGAATAAACAATTTTGTAAGACTTACAATTTGTGAAGTAATAAAATGTAAGATTGTAACAATATTCTAAAATCTCACACAATTCTGAAATGCTATTAATAATTCCAAAATCTTACCAGCAGTTAAATTCTTTAAGCGAAGCTGTATTCATCAATTTTCCTGCTTTATCGTGATACTGTATAGCAATTCCAGCTCCTAGCAAAATCGCTGGCAAGCCCCAGCTAAATAAAGAATATCTGAAACAAAATCAATATCAATTATATCGATATAAAAGAAAAGACTGCAAACCTGATGAATTTCCGTCCTATAGCCTTGTCAGTGCCTGTTGTTAAGACGTGAAGGTTTGTCCTGAATTGGACATACATGTGATGAGTCATTGCCAATAACCAGCACATAACACATAGGCGTACGTATTGGAGGGAAAAAGCTAAACCAATGCATAGCTCCGAATCCTGTAAAAGAAAATTCAATAAATTTACAATAATTACTAAAAGGAGCTAAGTAAGGCTAAATAGTGTAATAAGTAAAAATCGCAATTTTTAATTTTCAAAGTAGTTCAGAATGAAAACAGCTCTAAATATTGCAAAACGGCTCACATGTCCTTATCTTAAACATGTCTCTATCTTAACTCTTCATGTGGTATCTTATGAAATTATGAATGAAATTGTTATAGAACGGGTGATGAAAAATTTCATAATTTGTAACATCCTCTATAAAAATTTCATTCACAAAATACCCAACTTGCAATTCGACATTCTTAAAACATTAATATACATGGTGATTCAGGTTTTACCTACTTAACTCTAGGGAACGATAGAGAATCGAAAAATAAAATGAGTTCGCTTCATGAACTATATTCGTGAAATGCTTCGTTAAGAAAATACAGGGTGTTAAAGTTTTAAGAAAAATTTCGTATTTTTGAAATATAAAAAATTTGGCTGATTGAAATAATTTGAAATTTTAAACAGTAGTTGTGCTAATTGACGTACATGATTTGATACTTCCGATGAAAAATTCTTCACTCCAGTGCCAGAGATCTGGGTGTGTTGTTACCTTTTTTATTAAATAATGTCTACGCCACTGACTTTTATGCAAATTGGTTATTTATGGTAGATACCATGCTTTATTTAGAGGAGAAAAGTCATTCTACGTTTTTGTTGTAGGACGCACTGGTTTCAAGATATTCCACAATGTAGGCACTCATGCAAGCGTGCGATCACAAAAATTATTAATTGCTGGAAAAACTCAATAGCATTGATTTTTATGATTATTTTACCTCGTACGGATTCCTACATTATGAAGTATCTGGAAAAAGTGCGTCCTACGACGACGATGACTTTTCTTCTCTAAATAACATGAGGTATCTAACAAAAATAACAAATTTGCATTAAAAGCAGTGGCGTGCAAAGTGTTTATTAAAAATGGTAAGAACAAGCCCAGATCTCCGCCACTGGGTTGAGGAATTTTTCATCGGAAGTATCAAATCATGTACCTACTTCAATTAGCACAACTACTGTTCAACATTTCAAATTATTTCAATCAGTAAGTTTAATTATATTACAAAAATACGAATTTTTTCTTAAAACTGTAACACCATGTATTTTCTTAACGAAGCGTTTCCCTAATATAGTTGATAAAGCAAACTCATATTATTTTTCGATTCACTATCATTCCCTGGAGTTAACAAGATCACCCTGTATTATACAGCCTGGTGGTAAAGTTCCGCATAATACTCATAACTTTGTTTTTTTTTCAAAATCCAGAGAGAGGTCGATTTTATTAGTAAAAGGCATTTTATTAACATAAAAATATTTTTTTTTATCAAATCACATTTTTATTCCCCTGTTAGTTCATCTTATGTATCTCGCAGCGAGGTTTTAAGTTATCTCAAAGAAAACAGTAGTTATTAAAGATTGAAAAAACGATGATTTTCTTATTTCAACGTAACCTGAAAAGTTTAAATTACTTCTAGGGCAATTTTGAAAATGGCATCTGATTCAGCCTAATTGTCTTCCCTTCAACTTTCTTCATCAAACTAATTAACGAGCCTACCAAATCAATTTAACAAAATATCGCAACTGATAGTAATAATTATTGTACGTACATTCTAAGCTCCAACTCCAATTTCCTTATCATTAATTTTTCTTGAAACATGGAAATCTTTTTTTTTTAATGGTTGCTAAGTAGCTATCTTTCTGTTTTTCTTTTGTTGACAATTATTACTTTATTTTATTAATTCGTCAACTATGCGTCCTTTAATTGCGTCTCAAATTGTTGCTTTGTACAATGATGGCCGAAGTGTACGGTATTTTGCACTAAACTTTAATTTATCACGAATTACTGTTTAAGACGCACTCTCACGGTTTCGTGAAACACATAAATTCACCAGACTGTATCTGGTTGAAGACGGTCAACAAATGATCGGGATGATCGCTTTCTTCAAATTTCTGAATTGCGAGATCGGAGATTGTCATAAATTAATCTAGTTGGACGATTAGCTGATGTTCGTGGAGTAGAGATTTCAGCCAGAACATATGGAAGGACACTTCATGAACAAGGTTTGTATTCGAGGAGACCAGAGCTGCTTCAGGATGGAAAATCTTTATGTTGTTATATTGAAACGAAAATTAGCGAAGCGACAACAATTTGTAACTTGTGTCATTATGGGAGCGGCCCGTAGCGCGGCGGTTTAGGTCGCTAGCTGTTAAGCCGTTGACCCTGTCACCGTCTCGGTTCGAGTCTCAGCTCGGAATGGTTTTTTGTGTTCGTTAATTGAACTATTTATACATTTAAAATTTGTGGCTTCCTTAATGAGCTCGATCTCGATGCCAAATTACCAGAGCGTAGCGACTGTGTACCGATTTGGGCCAAGACAATTTAATACAAAATTCACAGGCTAGACAACATCGTTGGCAAGTAATTCAACTAGGATTTCTGTCCAGTGTTCTGTATACTTTCATATCTCTCCATTGAAAAATCTTTTGAAAAAAGTTTAAAAAAGTTTAAACGAATTAAACACGCCCCTATTTAAATAAAATCTTCAGTTAATTTATAATTGTTATGTAAAGCGCATACCCTATCACGCCTATCTGGTTATCTCGTACTAAACCTAGACTCAAGTGTGGAGAACGCTTTCCTCCATGCATTGTCATACAAACGCATGAACTGATGTGAAAGAGAAAGTCGTGCTTTTCGATGTCCCACGTTTGATCGAGGACCTGCAGTAGCTGGTCTCCTCAAACCGTACACTTCGGCCATCATTGTTCAAACCAAAAATTTGAGACGAAATTTCAGGACGCATAGGTGACGAATTAATAAAATGAAGAAAATGCCAACAAACGAAAAACAGAGAAATAGCCACTTAGCTAATAGTAAAAAAAAAATTTCAATGTTTCAAGAAAAATGCAATCCCGTTGGTAGGCTAGTTGATTAGTTTGATGAAGAAAGTTGAAAGAAATAAAATGAGAGGCTGAATCGATGCCATTTTAAAAATTGCCTAAAAGTCTTCTAAGTTTTTCAGGTTACGTTGATATAACAAAATCGTCGTTTTTTCAATGTTTAACTGCTGTTTGCTTTGAGATGACTTAAGACCACTATGCAAGATACATGATGAACTAACGGGAGCTTTAAACGGTAGAAGAAATGGTGCGTCATCGCACGATTTCCAAATAAGTAGGTAGTTATTTGGTTTGTTGTCGCAGTCAGTCGCACTGTTTAGTTCTGGTGAGACTTTACTAGACAAGGCCTAGAATGAATTTATTATTAACACAAATTTACTGACAAATGTGTGCTATTATGTTCTAGTTATTTTATTAATATTTATGCTTTGTGACTGGCGTAGCGTAGTGGTTAAGTCCGCTAACTACGGAGCAATAGATCGCGGGTTACAAACTCACCTCGGCCCGCATTACTTTTCAAATTCATTTTAGAATGTCTGTGAAAAGTAAAACAAGCGATCGAATGTTTTAGGGCTATTTATGTTTAAATATTGTGTGTGGCTGTATGAGATGGATCTCTTGTTCAGAAAAAAATAAAATAAAATAGAGTAGAACGACATCCTGAAAGGGCAAATTTCCACGTGTAAGAGCAAGAAGTCAGAGCTTACCTGGCTAAACTCTCTCATACACTGACGTCCTCATTATATCTTACACCGTGCTAGTTTTAAGCAACAATAATTGATATTAATCTACTTATAGCTTCTTACGCGACAATCTAGATATAAATCTTCTACCTGTCATATTTTCTTGATTAGGTATAATAGATCCAATTCTTTCAATAATGGATGCATATTTTTTGTGGATTTCAAATTTTGCAACAACTAAAAAAAATTTTTAGCCACATCCACCTGCGCCTGACCATAAAAAGCATGCCTCAAATTGCGTAAACTAAGCTAAGTTAGTGACTGTAGACCGCCCTTCCATAAAAAACATGCAAGCAGGGAGATATTTACTGAGAGACTGAGAGACCATGCACAGGATAGATGCAAGAGTACAACGAGATCTCAAATCTTTTGGAGAAGTTATTCAAGTTTGAGATGGGTCTATTAATTAGTTTCGAGAGCTGAGTTCCATTTTTTAAGATCGGATAGACTTTGGCCATCTTACCACACGTCCGGAAAGATTGAGGTCTAACGTCAACTGAGAATAAACATAATTTGAAACCATGGGTCAGTATGTCATCGGTGGATGATGACTGTGGCTAATATACGCTGTTAAAGTGCTCTTTTTTAAATATTGAAAAGGCACATGCACTGCAGGGAAATCCCTATGGTGCTCTGGGAGCGGTGCATGAGCGGATATATCGATTCACGTTCACTTAGAATCTGTCAGATTGTCTGGAATAAGGTGGTGCGAGAGGTAAAGAGCTGAACCTGAAAAGGATCAGCTACTACTTCGGCTCGACGTGTATTTCTGTCAAACCTCGTTCTAGTGGGATCAAACGGGACACGTCTGTGAACACTTCTCATAAAAATATTTGGCAGGTCAGCTATTTTTCTTCGAGGTTCAAGACTATCTAGATGTTTTGTCATCTACCGTGTGAGCTGTACTCCAAGGAGGCTTTTATAAGAGGAGAAGCAGTTCAGGCGTATAAAATTTCTTTGTGCGAAATAGTGTTCCAAGTTTTTGAAAAGCGCTCTTCGCCAAACCCGCAACATGATCATGCCAAGACTTGTTCGCTCCAAAGTTCACGCCAAGCAAATGAAGAGATAACGAAGGAAGAAGAGAGTGTCCCGGCATTACCGTATTTAGCTCCATAAAGTTTACTTTTTTGGAGAAGATGACAGACTGTGTTTTTCCAGCATTGAACTGCACCTGATTTCTATCGCCCCAAGATAGAATCTCTTGTAGATATTTGTTAAGTATTGAAACTTCTTGCCCGCTGGCGCAAAAGTATTCACTATATCAACAGGCATATCATGCGCGTGACGAGACTGTTCTGAAGACTATTGATGTAACTTTTTTACGCATTCCTTATCCTAACCTGGATCACACTTCGAAGCTCTCTAAACTTCTGAAGCTTGGAAAGTTCCCCCGAACTTTTGTAAGGGGATAAATATCTATATTTAAGCCTGATATCTTTAATGATTTCATTGTTGTACCAAAGAGGATACATGTATGAACTTGAATTCTTGGTGTGCACAGGTACATTCCAATCAAGAACCTCATATATCACCCCATAGAAGTAAGAACTGCATATCTCCATCTCACTCATTTAATTAATTACGTAATTATTTAGGAAATTATCGTTTGTGAATACGGGAAATAAACTTATTAGCTTTAAATCTAAATAATCAGCTGTCTTCTTGTCTCCACACACAGATAATACACCACTTGTCTATACTTCACTTCTGTTTTCTACTTCACAATTCACTGTCACTAAATACTACTACTGACTACTCTGTGGAGACTAAGAAGTGGAGAATCGTCTAATATTATTTTCTCTTAGCTTTTCAGACGCCCGACGTGGATTTGCTAACAGGTCTCGTCTGTGCGTCTTGTATTGAGGGCCCACAGGGCCTGTGATTCCCCGCTCCACAACCGGCCGAGATCCGACATCCGCAAGAATCGATCGCGTGTTCTGGTACAGCAGAACAAGTGACGCGTACCAGCGAGGTGTCGAGGGTTACTGAAAGCAGCAGCGACCGGGGCGATGACGCGCTCTTCATCACCAAGAGCTGCAGCCAATCAGTTCTGGGCCCTAAGCAGGATCCGCAACGGGGCTCTCGGATTGCTACGACCTGCCCGTCTAGTGGGAGGAGCTATATGGAAAGCCATTGTTATTATTATTATTTTTGATTTGTTGTACATAATTAACTGGTGTGAATAAAAATTATTTTAAAATATCTTAGTAAAGGGTTACTTGGGGACCGAACCAAGCACAAATGTTTTAAGCCGAAATACCCGTTACAAGAAAAACAAAAGTTTACTATGAAAACTCTGGGATCTAGTTGGCTTTGAAAATTTTTGAAATGTCAGATGGATTGCTCTTGACGTATCATGTAAGCAAACAAAAATTATTTATCGATTTCCAAAAATAGGAAATGTCTATTTTTCAGTGTTTTCAGGATATTTCAGGAACAGTCACAGATATCTTGTGTGTTGTGACGGATTCTAAATGACCACAAAGTAGAGCAACTTTTCTCTAATTTAACGACCCTGTATCTCTTAGCGTTTAGGAGATTCCCATGGTGCGCTCTGAAATTAGGAACATCCTGTATGTGTTGGAAAATTAAAGGCGAAAAACTTCGCTCAATCCTAAAATCTCAGCCAATGGTACATGGAAAAATGAATTGGTATTGAACACGTAACTTATATCAATATGACATTCACAAAAGATGAGTTCTTGAGTGAAAGATCTATCCTTAAAGATGAAGATAAAAGATCTTAAATGCAGTACATTTCCGGACACACGTTAATAACAATCTTTGACCCAAAAATCTGTCTTTACATTTCTTTCGCAAAATTAAAGATAAGTACCTATTATGTACCAATACACCCTGTCAGGGTCGTTTGAATGTAAAGGATGATTCCTTACAGTCTCCATGTAAAGAATACGTAAACAATGTAAATATGTAAACAATGTAAAGAATATGTAAACAATGTAAAGAATACGTAAACAATGTAAAGAATGTAAGCAAAGGTCTCATCTGTCGCTGTCACTGCTGTCAGTGGTGTCATTGCTGGAAAAGTTTCACATGTCAAATGTACACAAGTAAGGTTTATTGATGAGGTTTAACTGCACAAAATTGATAAGATAGTTTGGTTTTACCAGTAGGCATACAGGCAAAACCGAAGGAAGAAAAAGAAGAAGAATAAGAAAGAGGTTCGGTAGCTAAGCCAAATGAACCCAATCATTATAAACATTTAACCAGTAAATTGTTTTATTATTTTTTAGTTTATGAATGACGTACTCTATTCAAAAATTGAGTGGACGTGTAGGTAAAATTTTTTACCTTTTAAACCTTATTTCATTGTAAATTTAATTGTTTACAGTGTTTACTTCCTTAACGTTCTTTAAATAAAAATGGTCTGTGTAAACAAATGAATTGTTTATATGTAAAGAATTGAATTGTTTATATTTAATTGTTCACACGCCCATTCCTGCACTCTGTCGAGCTTTCTATTATGTGAATAATATCTCTGGAATTACTCCTTGATAATCATAATATGTGTTTCATCATCATAGTATCATATACGGTGATTTAGGTTTATCTTTTTGTTACGAACTGGACGACTAACAATGCAAAATAAAAATGGAATGAAAGGATCCTTATTGAATCCCTTCTTGGGATTTTCTTAAGAAGTTGCCTTAGAGGAACGTTGACTCATTGTTGTAGCTTCAATTTAAGTAATGACACAGTCCATGAAAAACGTTATAAATTGTATTGATGATGATATCACGTCTAAAGATAACCCATTCGTGCACGACGCCCATTTTAAGTTTAGTTGCTATACAGGGTGTTTAATTTTTGACGGGTGTCATTTTTAGAAGGTGATAGAGAAGCGCAAAATATGTGGACTTTCATCTCAAAATATTTTTCAGAAAAACATAATAACGGAGGTACAAATCTTCAAAGTTGAAATATGAAAACCGAATTCTGGGAATAACTTTAGGGCCGCTTGAGCGATGTTGTTCAAGTTTGGTAGGTTAAACATTTTTTTCTCTCTCAGGCAACTGTAATAATTTTTATTGTTCAAATATTATTATGTGGAAAACAAACACCAATTGACTCAAGACTTCTATCTCCGTTATTATGAATTTCTGTAAAGTATTTTGTGAGAGAAATACACCTATTTTGCAATTCTAGATCACTTCATAAAATGACACTGATAAAAAATGAAATACCCCGTATACAGAATAATAACTAAAACTGATCGGACAGGGTGAAAGCAAAATCATTAACGACAGGATAAGCAAAAACGTTGCCTACAACAAATGTGGAAACTGTGTTTAAATAACGACAACGACCTGTCCCATTGGTTGTGCATTATTATTAAAACCAAAAATTTTAAGGCCTGCCGGATAGTCACCAGGAATCCAATTTTGAGTACGTTATTTCCCGTGACATTGTTCGAGATGTCCTTAATTCTATTGGGGGGAATGCGGTTGGGCTCGATGGTATAGGTATTTGTATGTTGTTTCAGTGTGGGGATATAATAATACCATACATTACATATATATGTAATAATGATTGTTTGTTTTGAAAAATCCAGCTTCTCTGATGCGTGGAACTCGGCTGTTGATGTGCCGGTGACGAGATCTACTTCACCTCTTCAGTTAAGTGATCTACGTCCTATAAGTGTTCTGCCTGCTCTTCCTAAGGTGATCGAGAAGATTATGTACCAGCAGATGAAAGCGTACTTGGAGATGGACCACATACTTCCTTCGTGTCAATCTAGATTTCGACCCCATCACTCACGTGGGACAAACATCATGTCTATCACTGATCACATTTTTGCGGCAAGGGATGAGGGTATGATGACGGCATTAGTACTCTTTGACTCCAGTCATGCGTTCGATAACATTGACCATAAAACTTTGGTCGCTGTTAATTCTCATGTTGGGATTGGTGAGACTGCATCTTCATTACTGACCAGCTATCGCTCTGGTAGACGTCAGCTTGTGAGGATGTCGAACTTGGAATCTTCATTTGGAAATATTACCTTTGGAGTGCCACAAGGTTCCATTATGGGTCCACTTCTCTACTCCCTGTACGGGTTTTCTCTGCCAAGTTGTTTTAAACATTGTTTGAGTCAACTATACACAGATGATACTCAAATCAATAGGTCTTTTTCACCGCATGAGGCCGACAGTGCTGCTGCCGGGATGTATGAGATTATAAAGGCCCTGCTTCACCACTCGCGGAATAATTATCTTCATCTTAATTATTATAAAACCAAGTTATTGTTATTTGAGCCAAATGTTGGAGATACAGTTGTTTTTCCCTCCTCAGAGGCAAGTAGCTTGGACTTGATATTTGCTTTCTTCGATTTCGGTCTCACATCCCACGGTTCTTGATATCTGCTTATTTTAAACTGAGAACGCTATATTCCAGAATGGGGCTTCTTGATCGGAAAACAAAAGCAACGATATGTAACGCCATGGTTATTCTCTCGCGACTGGATTACTGTGACTTTGTCTATGGGCCGAGTATTCTTAAGGAGGATATTCGACGAATTCGGGTACTACAGAACTCCTGCTTGCGTTTTGTTTATGGCATACGTCGACGCGATCTTATTTCGTATAAGCTTAGGGAGGTTTCCTTGATTGATATGGGCGCATGCAGCCTGTCTGTACCATAAAATAATATTATATAAAATTCCACCTTATCTGTCAGACTTGATGTGTCGTACATATGTGCATAATGTCCATTTAAGATTCAGGAGAAACTTTACAAGGTCTTCACTCTCTATTGCTTGTTAAGTAGTAACTTTTTGAATTCCCTCTTAAATCTTGAAGTGGGCATATTCCTCTTTAGGTTTTCAGAGAGGATATTTTATCTTCACATACACACGTCATAAGTAAACAAACGTCTAAATAATTCCAGTTTGAATTTTGGTAGTGATAACGTATATTTCTGACCAACGTTCACATTATGGACGTTCGTGAGATATCGAATTTTATTACACAAGTATGGTGACGTTCCATCACTGATAACCCTATGATAAAAGCCGACAGACAAAAGATATATTCTATTTCTCATACTCAACCATCCCGATTTCCTAAGGCTGTCAGAGACATCAAACTTTCTCAATCCATACACGAATCTCAAACATAAATTCTGGACACCCTGTACCCTGCTCGCTGTCTCACTATCCAGTAATGGGGAATTAATCTCACTAATAAATGGCAAAAATAAGAAATCTCGATTTGTCTGTTTTTTTTCAGGATATTTCAGGAGCAGTCACAGATATCTTGTATGTCTTGACGGACTCGAGATGGCCACAAAACTGCGCATCTTTTCTCTAATTTAACCGACTCTCTATCTCTTAGCGTTAGGAGATAGCAATATAGAGAAATATTGTAACGAGAAAGTCGATATAATTACTGACATTTGCCACTCTGCTATTTGTCTGAAAAGGCTAGTGCTACTGCTGCTAAGTAAAACTTTATTGTTTGTAATATTTCTTTAATGTTTCTCGAGGTATCAATTTAAATACGCATCATAATAATACTGCAAATATAGTTATTTATGTATCAACAATAAGGGAGTTATGAGGATGTTAATTACAGACGGCAAACGTCTGAGGGATTGTTAAGTTGCCCGAGGTTATTAACATCCAATAACTCACATGATTCGTAAATAATTTTATTTCATACAAAATGAAATATAAAAACCAAATCTGTTGGTTTTTAAAATTAAACGAATGTTTTTAATAATTGAGTAAGCATGATAACTATGGATATATCAACTGAATAGTTTATAGAAAATGACATTATGAAATCCAAATATTCAATCAACAATGCAATCCCAAAACCAACATCCAATGGTTACCAGAATTAAACAAATAGTAATAATAGAGGGAGTTAATAATAATAATAATAATAACAATTTATTTGCCCAACAGAATAATTCCAATTACAGGACAAAAGTTATAAATTATCAACTAAATATATATCTACTAAACTGTAGAGATTCTATACATATTATAAGCCAAAAATTACAAAAAAAAACTACAAAATGAATAAACTACAATGAATAAAATGAATAGAATGAATAGCACAGCTGACATGCATCTCCAAAATGCTAATAGAAAAAAAAAAAGAACTAAATTTAACAAGTTTGCAAAAAAAAAATAAAAAAATAAAAAAGTCAAAAAGTCTGAACAGCCGTCCTCATCACATCAGCAAGGCTATCCCCAAACAAATCACA
This sequence comes from Malachius bipustulatus, assembly GCA_910589415.1. Classification (NCBI taxonomy): domain Eukaryota; kingdom Metazoa; phylum Arthropoda; class Insecta; order Coleoptera; family Melyridae; genus Malachius; species Malachius bipustulatus. The sequence continues at coordinate 2,981,691 of OU342633.1, forward strand.
AAGCCCGGACAACTGGTTAAAGCAGACCGACACCACGTACACAGGTGACTTCAACAGCGCATTGGACTTTGCAGCTCTTAAAGCAAGGGTGGAAACGTTCCTTTGAGTTCATGCGTGGGACATGAAGACCAAACAGAGTTAGCACATCAGAGCAATCAATACGGTTGTGAAAGAGACAATACAAAAATTTCACAGCAAGAATTTTTCGACGCTTTTCAATCGAAATGAAGTCAAACTAATCGCAATAACATACCGTGATCGAAACCTCTGACAGGATAACATTTATTGGCCCTTAAATACAGCAACTTCAGAAACCTTCTCTGAATGCGTTCCAACTGATCGCATGACAACGATAATGGGATGACCACCTTTAGAGAAAGAGTATTATTGAAATCACTGCAACTCCTGTTCATGAAACTCAGCATTTTAATAGATGATTTGGTTATCTGAGAAATATGCTCAGCGAAAGAAAGAGTACTATCGAAAGTAATACCAAGATCCCTTATGGAATTAGTACGAATAAAAGTCAGAGAGTCAAAAGAATAATCAAATACAATTGGGGTCATTTTCTTAGTATATGTAACTACTCGACATTTGCTCATGTTCATTTGGAGACTATTGCTCACGCGCCAATCCTTCAGCCTCTCAATAGAATCCTGCAAGCGCCGGGCATCGTCGTGACTGCCAATTACAGAAAATATCTTTAAATCATCTGCGTAAAGCAGCTTGTGAGAACACATTAGAAATGTCATTGATGAACAACAAGAATAACAGCGGTCCCAGGTTAGAACCCTGGGGTACGTCAGATGTGGGAGAGAACGGCTGCAAACTATGACCACCATACAACACATATTGTTGCCTGTCCAAAAGATAGAATTGGATGAAAGACAGTAAACGAGTGCAGAAGCCAAATTGCTCCAGTTTTACCAAAAGTATAGAGTGGTTTATTCGATCAAAGGCCTTCGAGAAATCGGTGTACACCACGTCCACTTGCCCTGATCATCCAGAGCATTCGCAACAAGCTGCGTAAAACACATTAAATTTTTGACTGTCGAGCGTTTTTCAACAAATCCGTGCTGACATGGAGCTAAAGACTGCTTAATTGCAGGATAAATACACGCGTACACCGACATCTCAAATATCTTCGCAAAATTATTTAAAATTGATATCGGCCTGTAATTAGATACAAGAGTTATTAGATACCCTGGTCGCCACTCTTTAGAACTGGACATATTTTAGCTACCTTCCAATTACTCGGAAAAGACGAAGTACTCAGAGACAAATTGAACAATGTCAGCAGAGGTTCACGAAAAGCGCATCTGCAATCCTTTAAAAAAAAATCGGGAATCTGGTCAGCGCCAGCCGTTTTAACATCCCTCAATCCTCGCATGGGTCTATCGACCTGCTCAAACGACAATATAGGAACCTGCACATGCAAAGAAGAACCCGCAGAAGTCCGATGATGAACACCGCCGACATCCTCATCAGAAGACGAGTATACACTGTTGAAATACGTAGAAAAGCTGTCAGCTACATCACGAGGGTTCTCATGAGCCAACCCTTCAGGATCAAATACTATCTTTAGAATCCTAGATTTTTTTTATTTTTTTTTTGTTTTTTTTATGGAAAATGCACATGCACTGCAGGGAAATCCCTATGACGCTCTGGGAGCGGTGCATGAGCGGAGATATCGATTCACGTTGGCCTTGAATCTCTAAAAGTTGTATACTTCGGGAAACACGCCCTTTGGAATGCTATTCCAAAGTGATGCGGTTCTATGCATAAAAGAAGTCTGAAATAGGGTGGTACGAGGTGTAACGAGCTGAACCTGATACGGATGAGCGTCTGCGGCTCGACGTGTATTTGTGCCCGGTCTTGTTCTTGGTGGAATCAAGCGGGCCACGTCTTTTGAACACTTTCCATTAAAATATCTGTAAAACAGACTCAGGTCAGCTACTCTTCTTCGATGTTCGAGAGTGTCTAAATTTTTTGTCAAATCTGGGTCCCCAATCAAGCGGATGGCTCTTTTCTGAATAGAGTCGAGTAGTCTCAGCGTATGTTCAGGAGCTGAGCTCCAAATATGTGAGCAGTACTCCAAGGATGGTCGGATTTGAGCCTTGTATAAGAGGAGAAGCTGTTGTGGTGTATAAAATTTCTTCGTGCGGAAGAGTGTTCCAAGTTTTTGAGAAGCACTCTTCGCCAGACCTGCAACATGATCACGCCAAGACATGTTCGCTCCGAGGCTCACTCCAAGTAAACGAAGAGATGACGCTCGGGTAAGAGAGTGTCCCGCCATCATCATATCTGGCTCCAAAACGTTGGTCTTTTTGGAGAAGATGACTGCTTGGGTTTTTCCAGCATTGAATTGGACCTGGTTTCTATCGCCCCAAGTTAGAATGTCTTGCAAGTCATTGTTAAGTATGGCAACTTCTTGCTCCCTGCGAGTCTGTGCGTCGATGGCAGATGTTCGCGCATCTAACGTATAAGAAGATATGAGGGTACTGTCGTCGGCAAAACTGTATATTGGATTTTTTGTTGTTTCAAGCAAGTCGTTTATAAATATTAGAAAGAGAGTCGGAGATAAAATGGATCCCTGAGGCACATCGGCATTGATGGAAAAGGTCTCAGAAAGAACTCCATCGACTGCCACCTGCAATGAACGATTTCCGAGATAACTCGCAAGCCACAAGCAGAATTTCTCGGGCATGCCATAGGCCTGCAGTTTTGCCAACAGTCCATCATGCCAAACACGGTCGAAAGCTCTAGAAATATCAAGCGCAACCCCTCGAGACTCCCCATGGTGCTCGATTGTGCCGTTCCATAGCTCGGTGACGTAAGTGAGGAGTTCACCAGTTGACCTCTGTTTGCGGAATCCGTATTGGCGGTCGCTGATTATATTAGCTCCTTCCAAGTATTTTAAAAGATGTTGGTTAATAGCTTTCTCCATAATCCTCGATATTACTGAAAGCAGTGCCACTGGTCGATAGTTACTTGGTATAGTCTTTTTGCCTTTCTTGGGAATAGGTTGGATCCGTGCACATTTCCAGCAAGAAGGAAATATTCCCTTTTTATACGACAAGTTGAAAAGTCGGCAGAAAACAGATGACAGCTCAGTGACGCATTTTTTTAGTACGATAACAGGTACGTCATCGGGCCCAGAAGCTTTGTTTGGGTCTAAGTCTAACATAATGCTCTTAATGACCCGCTGTCGGAAAACAATGTTTGACATTTTGGTCTCCACGGCGGAAGTTCTTCCATGAAAGTCGACGGAAGAGTATGAAGAAAAGACTCCCGCCAACAAGTTCGCCTTCTCAGTAGCCGTGGATGCGATAGTCCCATCTGTCCGTGTAAGTGGTGGAATCGTTGATCTGGTGAAGTTCTGGCTGACTGCCTTCGTTACAGACCAAAAAGATTTCGAACCGTTAGGGCAGGAGAGAAGTTTGTTCCTAATTCTTTGGTTGTGAGTTTCCTTGGTTTGATCTATTATTTCTTTGCGTCTGTTTCGAGCAAGGATGAAATTGTGGTGGTTTATGCCGTCGGGGCTCTCTCGCCATTGGCGAAAAGCCAGTTGTTTGGAGGCGACAGCTTCCTTGCATCTTTTGTTGAACCAAGGTTTGCTGTTTGAGGGCTATTTTTTAGAAAAGGGAATGTAGGCTTCCATGCCTGTTAGGATGACTTGAGCAACTTCCCTAGCACAAACAGATGGATCATTAGAGCCGAAACAAACACTCCTCCATGGAAAATCTCGATAATATTCCCTGAGTTCTTCCCATTTAGCAGATCTATAGTGCCCGACTACACTAGGTCTACTTGCTTCTTTAACACTAGTAATTGGTAGGACACAAGATGTGACATTCACCGTGATAGCATATATTTGAGGGTTCGTGGTCAAAAACAGATCCAACAGGCTGGCGAATTCTCCCTCGCGATCGGAAATGCGTGTTGGTTCATCAACGAGCTGGGTAAAACCACAGCTGATCGCAAACGATTCCGCTTCACGGCCTTCTTCATCAGTGAAGTTTGAGTATTTAAGCCAGTTGATGTTATGTACATTAAAATCACTCAAGATGGATATCTCAGCTTTGGGGTAGTTTATCTGTATGAATTCAACAGTTTTTGTGAGGGACAAAAAAAGTGTCCTATACTGTGTATCGCAGGGTGGTCGGTATAAACAACAGATAAATCTCGTTGTTTGTCGGTCTGTTATCCTAAGCCACATGACGTCGAAGTCATGGGGCTCAAAGACTTCCTCACGCTGGCAGGAGAGGTCAATTCTGACAAAAATGCCAATTCCGAAGTTACGTCTAAATCGGGAATGAAAGTCATATCCTGGATAAAGATAATTAACTGTGCTTGATGACACTTGGACTTTTGTTTCGCACACTGCTAGAATGTGTTTATTTGACTGAAGATGTTGATGTACTGAATTTATATTCGTATTTAAACCTCTAATATTACAAAAGTCGACTATAAATTTTTCCATTCTGGAGGTGTTATTATTCTTTCTCTTGCATGAATGTGCCTCTGGATTAGCCCCCGCCTGGAGATCCGAATGGGGGGTCGTTTTAACTCCGGAAAATTTTAACCCCGGGAACGCCATCCATGCATATTAGTTGTTTCTTACCCCAAGGACCGGAATCTCTGGCACAGCAACGAAACGTCAGCTCTTTAAAGCAACTTCACGCAGCCTAAGCCAGAAAGATGGTATCGCACCGGGCCAGGCTGTGTGGGTTCTATGTCCTCTACCATCTGGTTTGCTAGTTTTGGTCAGCCCCGGGGTATTTAATTTCCCAGGTGTCATCTATATGGACGACCTTCCCCTATCCGCCACCCGGGGTGGCTCCCGATGGGGGACTAGCAACCCCGACACGGGATTCTATTCTGCAGATATTCTATTTTGCAATAAATGATTGAGTAATTGAACTTCTTTTTCGTTCTTTTATAATTTGTGTAATGACACATCGAGTTGATTCATCGGTGATGGCGGAATAATAACCCATAATCCCATGCTCGTGTCACTGATTGTTTCCATCAGATTTTACTGATGACTTTAAGGACTCCCCAAGCTTGAAAAAAAACACTAGGTAAATACATAAGTAAATAGGTAACAATTGGTATAATTATTACTTAAGTAAGTAGGTAATTTATAACATGCTTATAACATACGGTTGGCTATCAATCAACTTACGTAGCCGCTAAATGAGCAAGTTACGTAAAAATTACTTTAAAATCATTTTTAATTAACGTTGGCAGCTACCACATTTCAAATTAACATGTTCGATGATTCATGGTTTATATACCTACCTGAATGTCAATAGAATTATCAATTATTATTATTAATAATGTACAAACTTTATTTGATACTACCCTGGTACTTATATATCTTTTTTGCTTTAATTAGATTCAAGGATTCATCATATATCTTGAAACGTCTTTGTATCTTCTTGAAATCTGAAAAGAAATAGATCTGGTTTATCTGAAAAAGCGATTCTTGTGAGAAATAATGCTATCAAAAGTGTGGTAATATGATTTCTTATCAAAAGCGAGACCGGCTTGACTCTCGGGAATGGAATTGTGATCCAGATGAATGATCCTGATATCAAAAGTTCCAGTAAGGTGAGGATATCCTCATTGCTTTTCGCAGTCTCACCCAACTTTTACCAGGAGAGCTTTCAAAACACTTCGCTACGAATAGTTGAAAAATTTTATTTATTCGAAATATATTTAGGTGTTATTAAAATTCGTTATATTATCGAAACATTTTTGGTTATTATTTTGATGGATGATAAATAAAACCCTAGTGTTTTATTTATGAAGTAAGGGTTGAAAACATACATTTTTTTAAAGGTTATTTTTTTGTTTATTTGTCGTGTATTAACGCATAAACAATATTTTTATTGTATTTTTATACTTTTATTGAACAATATTTCATTTATTAGAGCTTTTTAGATGAAATATGAAGGTTATCATTCGTAGGTATTGAATTATAGTTCACAATACCCGGCTCTTGTCCAATCACAGCTACTTGCAATTCATTATACCCACTCGTGGACCAATCAAAAGCTGTAAATTTGATAAACAGAGCAAAACTGTGAATAGGAATAATAACTGACATTTCACAGAATCCACGTGCAGTCAGTATACGCGGTAGGTCCAAAGAGTAAAATAAATAAAATTATATTTTGATTGAAATTTGTTTTTTCTTTACATAAAAAAGTAGAAAGAGAGCTTTGTATATTACATTCGCGATGAAGCTCGGAGCATTATCATAATATCGCGAATAATGGCTTCATAATCGCTCATATAGTAATATACTATTTTTTCTACTATTTCGCGAGTGTTTAAAAAAAGTCAGATGGAAAATTAAACATTTGAATCTAAACAAAACAGAACACCAATTCAATGAGACGGGATGTTTGGAAAATAAAACTCCTAAGTTTGCACAAGAATGTAAATGACCGTTTATGGCCATTTCAGCGTGCTAGATTGAACTTCCTAAAAAAAATTACTCAATTTGCTAATATTATGTTTTCAATAAAAAAAAATTAGATACGATTCTGCGTATCGCAAAATATAAACCTAGCTGCGATCTCAGAGGAAACCAGGCTAGTATCTCCCCTATTGATTAGTGAGGGAGAGAAGAATATATTTCAAATGCTGGACAAATTCTATGGTACCAACAGAATGAAAACTAAGTATTTGTCAAATTACATCATTTCACTTCAGTAACTAGAAAAGCCTTCCATTCCTCCTGGACTGAGCAAACCGTTAGGTAAAACCCCGCCGTGAACAAAACATAAATCGATTTTCTCTATAAAGAGAAAGGCTTCTGTAAAAAATCCAGAAATATAATTCAACATAATTTTCCAACATACAATTCGATTTTCTCCATATTTTGTCTAAGAAATGTAACGAAATAGAGTGATTTCATATGGTAATGAAATACAGAGATATACAGTGCATTTCTATTAAGTGTTGCCATAAGGAATTGCATGTTAAAACTTACACGTCATATTAACTTTTGTTGTCTTGCCACCTAGAAGTTGTTTTCAATTTTAAATAATACTAGGTCATGAAGGCGCGCATACGCGCGCCCTAATTTAAAGTGAGTTGAAGTGATCTTCACAACTAACATATGCCCCTAACATTAATATTGTACAGGCATTTTATGATAATTTCTGGTTAACTGAAAGTCCAGTATCTGAAACTAAGTTAAGGTGCGATGTCCCTTCTCTCCATTCAATTGGTCTGTTCTTCTTCATGGTCTTCCCAACTCCCTTCTAAGAAGGACTTACTTAGTACAGGCCGCTGTAGCCCCCTCCACGTACCATACATTAGGATCTTCCTATTATATTTTCAAGCAAATGTTCGTATAGGTACATGTACAGGTGTTACACCTAATGACGACAAACCTCTTCAGTGCGTTGTTAACCGGTCATCACGCAGTCAGGAAAACATAGTCTTTTCTACTATTTAATTTTTATTTTGCATTTTGAAGTTATGGTATTGAAAAATATGTATTGTTTCGCGTCAGCTGACCATAAATAAGAAAAAAAATTGAAAATATCTCAAAAACGGACGCCTCTGGGCAAATTAAACAAGTATGGCTTTTTTTATTGTAAAAAGACCGTTGATTCAGAAAAAAGTAATAAGACATCAAAAAACCTAGCCCTTACTTTTTTAAAGAGTGAAAAGTGTCAAACGACCCCTGTTTCTACGCCACTGGCTTATTGAAATAAACCGAAAATTTGTCTGATTATTGCTCTTTATAACTTGTTGTTACACACAAAAAATTGTCTCAGTTGGGTTATTGTTTCAACAAATATTAACAAAAGAGTGGTCTGTCGGTCGACTCTTTAACACCCTGTATCTCATCAATAAAGCCTTTTCGAAAAAAAAATTTCCTACATTTTCGTATTTTTTTAACTTTATCTACAAGTCCTCCAATTTATGGTACTCCATTTAGAAACACCTTGTATATTTTTGTTATCAAAAAGTTTCAAGGCTCTACTTAGTCAATAACTGGTCAAAATAATATACCTATTTGTAGGATGTTCATTATTCCTCAACACACGCCACTGTGTCGAACCAGACGCGAACTGCGATACCACATCTGGTTCGACTTAGAAATAATTGTGTGAATCAAATCGAATTAAACGAAATTGTTTAGTCAGGATCAGTGTGGCATCACACCGAACAATACTTACTTGACAAACCATACAATACCTTGGTTGAAAGTGTAGGGATGCTCACATATACTGTAATAAGTATAGTCCTCTATCAGGTAAATGAACATCAAGTTTGTAAATATTTCTCCATTTGACCTTTGCTGTGTAATGGGAGCCGAGATTCCTGTATAGAGAAGTGAATCTGGGAAACACTCTGTATCTCGAGATGACAACTCAAATGTATTTCGAAGAATTTGGATTTGATTTTTTTATAACTAAGATTAGTGTAATAGGAGAGTTGTCTTTATTTATTATTGAAATTCGATAGTTGTATGTGAATTAAATAAATCATAAATATTTTAACGCTGACCTTTGACAAGGTTGTTACCCGGCTATGCTTGTAATACTAAATATTCGTCAACACATTTCCATGTTAAAACGAAATATGTCGAGCTTAAAATATGGAAACACTGTTTTGCTTCAAATTTGCGGAGATGAAAGTTTATCTTTCAAATTAATGAAATAAAATCACCCTCTCTGTTTTAATTTACTTCGCTTTGATTCTCTGGAGTTTACAGAGCACCGCAAAGCCCACCACGAAACATCCTTTTACAGAGAAAGTGTTTATCAATTTTGCAATCTCTTCATATTTTATATCAGCGTATTCGACAAGTAGGTACCTCTGATGTAAACTTGTTAAAATAATTAGACTTTACAGTTGAAAAAAAGTTTTCTCTTCGACCATTTAGTAATACGTTCTTTATACTGCCAATTTCAGTTAACTAATGACGTACACATTCCCCATGCGATGGATGGAATGTTCATTCCCTCACCGCTTGCGATGAGGGAATGTTCTAGGCCAATCACTGCTCGGCATTTTGACAACTTATTTTCGGAATTCAACTCTGTGACGTCAACCGGTTAAGATAGCGCCGCGGCCACCGATGTCGCTGCCAGCGCACCTATCCTAACCTGACAGTCAGGTGATAATAACCAGGTTAGATAAACACCTATTCATGAAAATATTTAACAATATACAGGGTGATTCATGAGTGACCTTACATAGACCAATGGTGATAAGCGGACTTCAAGGCGGGTCGAAAACCATAAAGGAAATTTTTTTGTGTGATTGGTTAAGAAGTTACAGGGTGTTTTATGTCTCAGGTACAAAACTTTGATAGGCGATATTTCTGAAACGGCTGGAGATTTTTGTAGAAATTTACTAGGAATGGTGCATTCCGGAAACTCATCAAAACCGCATTCTGAGTTAATTAAAAATCCAGGACCGGACTTGAAAATTTTTGCCCCCATGGTCTTTGTTGAAAAAGTTTATTTTCTGACCGTGCTACTGAAAAACTGTCATCGAATTTGAAAAGATAAGAAAAAACTCTATAGAAATCATTCCTCAATTTGAACGGCACACCCAAACCGTCTCGAAAAACAAATGTCAAAGTAAATAAAACTTCTCAGTAAATTATCGTTTTCGAGCAGACATATTTTACTTAATGTTCGTCTGAATTCCTTCAAATTTATTTTTTGACTTGTTTCTGTGGGGAAAATGTCAGTGTAAATTAAATGTTATCAATATTAATGTTATAAACGGTTCTCAAAATGTCCTTTACCGACTTCAATACATTTCCTGCAGCGTTTCCATAAATTTTGGTTTGCTTTTTGAATTATTTGCCTGTTGTTTCTAATTTCATCAGCAACTACCAGTATTCGCGTCCTGAGCTCCTCTCTGGTACTTACTTCCGTTTTTTAGACTTCCTGCTTCATATGGCCCCATGGGTAATAGTCTAAAACAGTGAGGTTAGGGGACCTAGGTGGTCAGGAATGAGGGCCGCCGCGCCCGAACCAACGATTGGGGTACTCATTGTGGAGATGCTCTCTGACTTGTCGAGAAAAATGCGGTGGTGCCCCATCTTGCTGGAAGGAAAGAGCACGCCTGTTCACGTTCGCCTCTGCAAGCAAGCTGGGCAAAATGACTTGTAGGAAAAGTAAATAAATTTCCCCCGTGAGCCGCCCAGCAAAAAATGGGGTCCTATTAGGGTATCATTTGCAATGCCACACTGCACATTTATAGAAAATCTGTTGCGAGTTCTTCTGAACAACAGAGCGCGGATTTTCATATGCCCATAGGTGGGAGTTTTTTTTTTATTCGTTACACCATCCCGTGTGAACTGAACTTCGATCAGTACACAAAATTCTCTACGCAGTCCATTCAATGGAACTTCATTGAATGGTTGAAGCCTCTGTACGCTTTGTATACGTGACAGGGGGATGGCATCCGCTCTTCTTTTTTTCAAAGTTCGCCATACTCTTGATTGAGAAATGCTCAGTGCTTGCCCAATTCTTCGCGTCCTTGTACTTGGATTTACTGCCACCATCTCCACGATGTTTTATGGCTCAGATTTTCCAATTGAGGTTCAACATTCCTTTGAACTCAGGGAAATATGCCGTGGTTTCTAGAAAATTGGAAAACAGACGCGAAACGTTACATGGGCCGGTGTTCTTCGATTGTGATCTTCTATGGTATTCTCTCGCAGCTGCTCTTGAATTTCCATTACAGAAACTATACACAAAAATATTGTCTGGTATTCGTTATTAGTGAAATGATTTGTGATTATTAGTGAAATCGGAAAATTTTGTAGTTGACACCTGATTTCCCAGTAATAAAGCTTGGCCTTCTGTCCAACATTTTTCTCACAGAAACAAGTCAAAAAATAAATTTGAAGGAATTCAGACGAACATTAAGTAAAATATGTCTGCTCGAAAACGATAATTTACTGAGAAGTTTTATTTACTTTGACATTTGTTTTTCGAGACGGTTTGGGTGTGCCGTTCAAATTGAGGAATGATTTCTATAGAGTTTTTTCTTATCTTTTCAAATTCGATGACAAATTCAGTAGCACGGTCAGAAAATAAACTTTTTCAACAAAGACCATGGGGGCAAAAATTTTCAAGTCCGGTCCTGGATTTTTAATTAACTCAGAATGCGGTTTTGATGAGTTTCCGGAATGCACCATTCCTAGTAAATTTCTACAAAATATCTCCAGCCGTTTCAGAAATATCGCCTATCAAAGTTTTGTACCTGAGACATAAAACACCCTGTAACTTCTTAACCAATCACACAAAAAAATTTCTTTTGTGGTTTTCGACCCGCCTTGAAGTCCGCTTATCACCATTGGTCTATGTAAGGTCACTCATAAATTACCCTGTATAAAATGACCGGGTGGTGGTGTGATAAGAAATGACCTGAGAGTTGCTCTCTATTCCAGAACATCCTTTATTGATAATTGAAATGACTGGGGATTTAGTAACAAACGACAACGCAAATATCAAGAAAATAAGTTTATTGAAAAGTTTTATTTATTTTTTGAACTAATTTTAATAAATTTTCTCAAAAGGTCGAAGAGAAAATAGCGTCTTCATCTTGCGAAGAATAGCTATTATTCACTCAAACGTTCCAACAGAATTGAAATTGAAATTGAAATTTTCGTTCTCGTGGATAATTATCATTCTTCGCTCGTTGAAAAATATACTATTATCTACTCCTATTAGATAACAAATCAATTATAGGTAAAATTTTAACGAATTAATGACAAGCATTACTATTATTGCCCTATCGAATAATAGATCGATTGAACAATGAGCATTATTTAGTTGTTAATGTCAATTGTTTAACTTTACCGTCCTATTCTGTCGTACGTTTGTCAGATTCAAACTACTGCCTACTGTCAACGTTACGCACTTGCGTTAATTTAGAGTCCGTATAAACGTAATAATACAGGATGTTCTTCAAAGAAAATAATATCTCGAATAATACGCCATCTGATACTCGTATAATACGAAAAAACGTAACAAATGAAACTTTTTTTAATATAAGTAATTTAATTCTACCGGAAGTAAAATTATTTTTATTCAAGTATACTCGTAGATAAAGTATAGTATTCCACTGGCGCATAATAGCTATTATCCACTTAGATGTTACAGCACTCGCCGGAGGCTCGTGCTGCAATTTTCATCTTCGTGGATAATAGCTATCGTTATGCGCTTGTTGAATAATATACTATTACTACTACCACCCTTATTTTCTTGATAGAAAAACTAAAACCAAAGTTGTTGCTTAACTTACAATATTTATTTGTCAAGTATAGCAGCTGTTTCGCTGGCTATATCAGCTTCATCAGCAGATACCTACAGTAAAATGTGTTACCTATTTTTTTATTGATAATTATGGGTACGATTTGCTACGATTTGATATATTATTTTATACGATTTTCTTAGTTCTGTTTTTAGAATGATGTAAATCGTAATCGAAAAAATTCTCAATAAATCAATGTTTTAAATTTTTAATACGACTAGAGTGGGACTAGAGAGAAAATTGACAAGGAGCTGCAATAAAGTCCCGAGAGAAATATTGAGAACAGAATGATGGAAATGCCCTCTTCAGGGATCAGGAAGCGTCCGCTTGGAATTATTAGTTTTTAGTCTCACATTTTACTTCTGATCACAATATTTTGGCCGTTTCACGCGTTTTAGATGGCATTTAAAATTAATTTTTGGTTTTATTCTAATAACTTTATTATGGGAATCGATAAAATTGGTTAAAATATTTCAATTTTATGAATAACCTTTTTCCAGAAGGTTATCCTGCCTTTCGACGTTATACAAAGAGATGAAATCGAGATTATTCTCACGTATTTATTTTGATCTTTTTTGTATCAGTCATCTGATGTTTATTTTATTATATTTCTAACTAGGGCAGAGCTCAAAATTTTATTTTGTGTAAAGTTTTCCAGGTCTAAACGCTCAACTTATCTTCTAAGTTTTTTTTAATGTACTTTTCCCAAATTATTTTTTTTTAGTATTATTACCCAAAGAAAGTAATTTGAAAAACAACGATAAACGGTTATTAAAAAATTAATGTCAACTTCGAAACTTTCTTGTCCTTATCTAAGTTCAGTTTTTGCATCGTTAAAATATTTTCATTAAACTAATCTTTCATATAATTTTCATATAACTAATGATATAACTGTAAAACGGTTGAAGATGTAAACGTTTCAAGTTCTAGTTCATGTAAATGGAAAATTATTAATAAGTACTTAATAATAATTGTCGCCTTGTTTTTAACTTTTAACAGTAATTATTGCATTTGACAACATTGACATAAATGTCTTGCTCAACGCAATGAATTTCTTAATTCATCACCGGTCACTAGTCTGCCAGATCTGTCCGTCTTTCTTCATGTCTTTCTCCCATCACTTGTCTTGTTATACTTCTGCGTAATAAATTAGGTTTCAAAATTGTCAATCTATCAAACACTTAACATACAGAACCTCATCAAAGGATTTAAAAAAAATCATCTAATATATGCCGTTCACTTATTATAAAAGAATTGGGTTATGGTGTAGGGTGATAGAAATCACTGGGTATAACCGCTGTCAATCACTTGCTGGAGTTGGGTTATGTCTCTTTTTTATGAGGTTGAAGTTTTATGACAACGAACAGGACATAGTTGCAAAATGGATTCTTGATATTTTTGCTATTCTTCTTATTATCTTTACGTCTTTATGGAGTTTTTATTTTGGAACCTTTAGTCACGTTATTTTATGATATTGCAATCTTTATCTAGAAAGCAAACTCGTCAAGTCTAATAAGCTTGCCATAAATTATAACATGAGAAAAAAGTTTTATTGTATTTTGATATCTTAAAGGAACTAATTGTAGCGTTGGCCGGAGTAACGTTGTAACTTACATAATTTTTTGGAGTAATTTTTTCGATTCAGCACGTTTAAATGGGCAGAATGCTTCCAGAAAGCTTTAATTGTTGCCTAATTTACCTTAAATAATATTTAAACAATATTTCAAGAATCGCTAAATGAAAAAAACATTCCATTTAATAATGTTGCAAGGTACATTTTTTGAGTCTCATGTAAAAATGTAAGTTACAACGTTACTCCGACCAATGCTCCAATTAAAGGAACTAAATTATAAAATAGATCAAAAATTAGTAATTACTTATTTATTATTAAAAAATAGAACATTAGGTAGGTACTGAATCGGCCAATCGGATATACGGTCATGGTGATTGGCGATCTTATTATTGGTGATTGCCGTTTGGATCCATTCTGGTAGATCCATGTATCGTCCAGGTACACGAACGTTATATTTTCACTCGAATTTTGATATTGTAAGTATTTTCTTAGAAAGGTAATTTTGCATGCAACGACATGCTTTTGTTCACAAAGAATTTTGCGTCCGTTCACATATTCATATTTATAGCTGAGATATTTAAGAATTTTAAATAAACTAGTTCTCCCCTTTTCAAAATCCAAATGTTTACGTTCGTCTTCCAAAAGTTTTCCTAGAGTAAAATGTTCGTTTTTCAAGTTATATTGCCAAATCAGTCGTTGCGAATCTTTCCGAAACGTAAAATTTTCATGATTATTGTCTGGTTTAGGTCGTCTGCCCAAAGGCTTAACTTCAAATTTATCCTGTTTAATTATTGTTTCAATCGCACTTCCTGAATACTATAAAAGAGGAAAATTACGTAACATCATTTTGTTAGGTGTACACTTAATAATACTTACACCCCAAATGTGTTTTACTTTCAATATGACTTGTCGTTCACTTAGGTTGTCATTTTCAGATTTAAATAACTTGAATGCCTTTTTTATACGAATTTTTTCTTCAATCGATATTAGTTTCGGCATTATGAAATTTATAATGTCAAAAAATTAATATTTATTTGACAGTTCGAGAAAAATTTGTCCGAATAAAAATTATCCTAGATAATCTACTAAAACTTCAATTAGACAACAAGGCTGTTAATCAGCTGAGGCAATTTGAGCGATTTGACAAGTGTCGGTGTTTACTTAACCTTCAATACCTCGATCAGCTGATATTGTCAATCAAGATCTAGGGAGTTTTCATTTTTGTAAACCTAAAAACAAAAGTTCATGGCCTACCAATGCTTTTTTAATATGTGAACGGCATATACATATTTAATAAATTAAATTTTTTATCATCAGACAGCCATTTTGAGCGCTTGCGATGTCGTGTTATGTCCCCAAGAACTGGCTCCTGTTACCAGAGTAGTATAATAAATACCTTTAGTCAGTATACACCATGTAATTGTTTTTCATAGTTATTTACGTCATAAGTCCGGTAAAGCAGATGTTACAGTATGAGTGTCATGTCATGAATTTGGCGACGAATACTGTAACATCGCTTACCGGACGTATGTCGTACAACGTTTTATTTCATACTGTGTTATTGTTTACATTCAAAAATTTTTTTATCAACGACAAATTTTGCACTCTCTGCAGTGGCGGCTCTTCAATAAGTGCACATGTGCACGTGCACCCCCAATGGGAAAGTAAAAATGTCTTAAAAGTTTTCTCTAAACATAGGTATCCTGTCCTGTTGAAAGATATAAAAGTAGGTAGTTATTGTATAAAATTATTTAATTTAACTCCATCAGTCCGGCCCGTTTTGATGAATCTGATGTCATAAAACATTAAATAAATATGAATCCAGCAGTTCCGGCCCGGCACTTCGACCGGTTTCCTATGGACAGGCTCTGTGGACAGGCCTCATGTTCGAGCGGGTAAATCCTATAGTAGCGGACGTTTTATTGCTTTCATAAAAAATCATCGTTAGATATGACGGCAGTTCCGATCAATATTAGTGTGGAATACTTGAAAACAATAAAATTTTCTTCCTTATCATTAGAAGGATTTCTTAGGAGTACGATATGAGCCAGAATAGACTAACTGCTCTCGCAATGTTGTCAATTAAAAAAGAAATGATTCAAGATATTGAAAATTTCAACGAATTGGTTATTGAAGAATTCATTTCAAAGAAGGACAGACGTCTTCAGTTCCAATATGTATAAAACTTCCATTTGAAAATAAAGAAAATTTTTATTTTAACAATAAAAACTTATTAAAAAATGTGTGTTTGTGAAAATTATAAACAAAGTGGTTAAAATTATAAAAAGTAACAGGAGGGTGTTTTATTTCAAAAATGTAATGTGCACTCCCATTTTCGTTACCCACGAGCCGCCACTGACTCTCTGTAGCAGTTTAGTTTAATACGGACCCTAGCGTTCCAATGCATTTTACACTAGTCGTATGCATGGCAACTGCTTTGTGTATGCATGGCGTCTGATCTGTTTGACCAATCAAAGAAATTATTTCATTTTGATATCCAATGTGATTGATCCAATATTAGTCCGTTTCCAAAATTTACCGGACTGAGTACTGTAGTGATCAACTTACCGGACTCCAATTAAGAATGCAAGTACCTAAGGTGATACGACACAGTATGAAATAAAAGTTTTTGACCGCAGTGTTTTGACTGGTCTTGTATGTTTATTTTAATTTCCATGTAGTGCTTCGTAACTTAAGTAATAAAAGGGCCTTCAGCCCAATCTATACTATAAGTTCAATATTCCGCAAAGTGAGTCATCAAAATAGTGCAAAATGTTAACTATCAAGCGGCAAAACCGCTTGCTTGTAAAATTTGGAATAATTGTTTAAATTTTAAGAAATTTTGCCGCAAGGGTTAAACTACCGGCAAAAAATTGATTATTTTATTGAGCTACAAGAGCTGATAAGCTTATCTTTATTATTGCTTAAAATACAATGGGTCTACTTTTATTCTCTGTCTTCTTTAATCTACTGCTATACACCTCATCACATACTCTCTTGTACGTCTGAAATTTAACCATAAGCTTACCTTATTTGTTTTCTTGTTAAAAAAGCATTTATCGCACATGCAGTAGCCGAAGTAATTTCAGTAGCGTTTCAAGCGTTGGGTAAAAAGGAGTAAGTGTTGGATCAATTTTTAAAATTCAAATAGATTTTTGTGTTTGAGTGATTATTGTGTTGAAAAACAGAAAAAAAAATGGCCGATAACATGGTTGTTAGGAAAAACAAGCGTATCACTCTGATACCGGAAGTGAAAATTTCAATTAAAAACGTTTTTGATGGTCTAAGAGAAAGAAATCCTAATTTATCCGTGACAGAAGCAGTGTTAATATGTAGCAGCTTAACAAAGTGGGGGAGAGCAGCGTGTATAAAGCTATAAAAGAAGAATCTAGCTCTACTATCAAAGTAGAAACGCGTGGGAAAAAAGGATCATTCTTGACGAGGACACGACAAGATCCATCCGTCGGAAAGTGCATTCCTTTTTCTTTGAAAATGAACTGCCAACTTTGGCAAAAATTTCAGCCGCTATTAATGGTGACGCCGATATGCCAAAAGTGTCAATGCGAGTGCTAAAACGAACTCTCTATTCTAAGAACTTCCAATATTTGATAAGAAATCGAAAGAGTGTTCTTTTAGAAAAACCTGACATCGTTTTATGGCGGCGTAACTACTTGCAACAAATTCGTCAATACAGGATGGAGAATCGCAAAATGTATTATATGAACGAAACATATGGCTAAACGAAGGCCATACCGTTCAGAAGGTTTGGCAAGACCTTAATGTCACCAGCAGTCGAAGCTTTCATGGAAGGTTTATCAACAGGGTTGAAAGCTCCTTTCGGTAAAGGAAGACGCTTAATAATCACGCACATTAGCAGTGATAGTGGTTTTGTAGACGGTGGTGCATTAATATTTGATTAAAAAAAACAGGAGACTATCATAATTATAATTATTTAGTTGTTTGAGTGTAATGAATTAAATAATTTTCAAAATGAAGAGCATACGCTCATGGACGCCTGCTTCCCAGAAGATACTTCTTTCCCATAAGAGAAATGCTGCATTATAACTATGGCCCTTACTATAGAATTAGTCCCTTCATCGTTTCCCGGGGTAATTTTTGATAAAATAATTTCAGGCCCCGAGAAGGAGCGGCATCCACCCCCAAGGTAAAATAAGGTAAGCCTTCAGTGACTGCACTACTGGGTCTTATAGAAAAAATAAAACTGGAAACTAGAAAAGTTTTTAGTATTGTGCCCTGCAATAATTACAAAAATGACGCATATTAATTACTATGCTTAGACAGGGTGTTCTACAAGCTCTATGACAAACTTTGACAGATGGTAGGTTGCTTGATTTTAAACATAATTTTTTTAATAAACATGGGTCCGATTCGTTTTTGTTTAGAAGTTACAAGCATTTAACCTTTATTAACAATCAACAATAAAAATTTAAATTAAATGATAATCACAAAACTTAAGACTATAAAAATTGTTCGAAATGTCCACCCTCAGCTTGAATGCAAGCCTCACATCGACGAACTAAAGATTCGGTCACTCGAAGAATGAGATTTGGATCATTTCTTATTTGGTTAGCTGCATCTTGAATTCTTTCAAGTAACTGCTGATGGGTAGCGATTTCAACATGGTAGACCAGCTGCTTCATGTGTCCCCATAAATAAAAATCCAGAGGATTCAGATCGGGAGAACGAGGTGGCCATGATATTGGACCTCCTTGACCTATCCATTTATTCGGGAAATGTTCATTTAGCCAAGCAGCAACTTCTCTTTCTCTATGTGGTGGTGCACCGTCATGCTGATACCACATATTTTGAATAATATTGAGTTGCACGTCATCAATAAACTCTAAAAGGTCGTGTTCTAAGAAATGTCTATAAAGATCTGCATTTAAACGATCATTCTTTAAATGCTTGTAACTTCTAAACAAAAACGAATCGGACCCATGTTTATTAAAAAAAATATGTTTAAAATCAAGCAACCTACCATCTGTCAAAGTTTGTCATAGAGCTTGTAGAACACCCTGTATTTCAGTAAAATATCTACAAAAAAATCTTTCTTTAGTAGGTTTTTTATTGAATTCAGTAGAATTTAAAAAAATAGTGCCCTGCATTTTGACAGTTCTCCGGTTAAAATGCGAGTTAAATATTATAAATGATCTCACTGAAATCATGGATTAAATTTTTGAGGTTGATTTTCCATAAACCTGGCGTAAATCTAGTTTTAGGCGTAAATTTTCTATTTAACCTGGGGGTTAAAGCAAATAAAACTGGGGTTAAAGTTAAACTAACTTAATTTAAATAATTACTTAAATAATTTACATTAGGGTTAAAATGTAATCCATGTGGGTTGAGGCAAGTATAACCCCGGGGTTATTTTTAACTCCTCATATAACCCCGGCGTTAAATACTGATGAATACGTCGAGCACTACTTCAATATTTTCCCTTGATTTTAAACTAGTTATTCCGTCGTCCTAAATATGATGCGTGGTACGATTGATAACTTAATGGTAATTTTTTGGAATATCAATTCACGCAATCTCAATCCACGAAAATACAACTCGTCCTGACTATAAATTTTTTATTATAATTATTTAGTGTTTTTTTTAATGAGGATTTTTTATTATATTTTTTCTTGTTATATGTATTTAACTTTTTATTTAATTTTTCATCATTCATAAATTTCATTAAACAAATTATTGAAAATTTACACATATCCTTAAGTTTTCAAGATAATAAATAATAAGTTTAAAGCAATATTCAACGGAATATTTTTTTAAATATATCTACCACTGTCCATAAATATTACAAAATTAGAAAATTAGAAAATTGTAAACATTGAAATAATATAATTTTAATAATACAGGGTGTCCCAATATTCCATGGACATAGAGAAACCACAGATTACTGAGGTAAAAAAAAGTCGCTCGGACCAAACTTATCTCTATACCAAAGTGCTTCGTTTGTCCGTTAGATGGCTTCAAAGACTTTTGAAAATTTTAGTTTTTTTGAAATAGCTCAAAGTCGGCTGATTCCAATTCGATGAAATTTGGTAGATAAATTTCTTATTAAAAGTACTAACTTCTGATGTACATGATAATTTGACGGAAACCCGGGAAGGAGTTAAACTACCCCTACCCTCCATTAAAATCGATCGTAATTGTTGATAGGGTAGCAGGAACGCTGTTCATGTTTTTTTGTTTGAAAGATACATCGTTTTAGCCCATTTTTGGTCTCCTACAAAAATCTGTATCTCTCCGAGGTGCTATGTGATAAAATAAATTAGTCGATGACACCTAACCAAAATTTTATTTCATTCTTTTAATAATTTGAAATCAAATTTTCAATTATCAGGTGATTATTTGATCTAATCTCATAAAAGATGTTTAGTATGGTTCGGTTTTTTTTTTGCAGGTGTTTGCAAACGGGTTTTTTCAAACGCAGTAAACAGTTTGCAAAACGACGAGGTTCCAAGAAAAGTTCATTTTTTTGCGCAGGATGAAACTTTCTAGGATCAAACCGGCGCCCACATAGAGCATCTTTCATGAGATTAGATCAAATAATCACTTGACAATAATTGTTCAATTCAATTATTGAAAATTTGATTTCAAATTAAAAGAATGAAATAAAAATTTAGTTATCATCGACTAATTTATTTTATCGCATAGCACCTCGGAAAGATACAGATTTTTGTAGGAGACCAAAAATGGGCTAAAACGATGCATCTTTCAAACAAAAAAACATGAACAGCGTTCCTGCTATCAACAATTACGATCGATTTTAATGGAGGGTAGGGGTAGTTTCACCCCTTCCCGGGTTTCCGTAAAATTATCAGGTACATCGGAAATTAGTACTTTTAATAAGAAATTTACCTACCAAATTTCATCGAATTGGAATCAGCCGCTTTGAGCTATTTCAAAAAAACTTAAATTTTCAAAAGACTTTGAAGCCCTCTAACGGACAAACGAAGCACTTTGGTATAGAGATAAGTTTGGTTCGAGCGACTTTTTTTTACCTCAGTAATCTGTGGTTGCTCCATGTCCATGGCATATTGGGACAGCCTGTATAATTCATAAATATTACTAACCTACTGCATAAATTCCTTTCGTTACTTAAAACGACATCGATTCCCAGAAGAGCAGTGGGATTTCTCAGGTCTTTAGTATCAAATCTGTATCAACGAACTTTTACGCATTTAAGAAAAAGATTCCAAGTTTTTTAATAGAATTTCTGTGACACCCTTGAAAAACTCCTACAGAAAGTTACTAGGTACCCTTATATATAACTCGCAGGTGTTGTAGATATGTTAAAATTCCAGCATAAAGATATTCAACCTGCCCAACTTAAAACGCGTAAATGCGGGCCATTCAAAGTTTGCTTAGGCTTTTATGGGAGAACTTTTCAGCCAAGTCGTCATTAGGTAACAAAATATTTCAAAGATATACCAAGCAGTTTCATCTCCCTGTGCTATACCGTGAACGGCCAAAAGATATAGTAATAAAGCTGCGCGGAAATTTTAAGATAACACCCATTTTCCAACACAATCCCTGTTATTGGGTATTTGAATGTAAGTGGGCGGAAGTAATGAGGATAGCCGACGTCAGATGCACACAGCACAAATTGAATCCTGGACAGGTCGACACATCAGATAAGGTGGCCTTATCGATACACTACACGATAACATGCCTGTGGTCGATACACTGAGTATCAAAGTTCTTGACTAAAAATGAATGTTCTGTAATTAATGTTAAAATACGGAATTTTATTACTTTAGTGAGTCACTGGTGCTGGTAACACCAGCTTGTGAATTTGTTTTCATATTTTTCAAAATTTTCAAAAGACTTCTCAAGTAAAAAATGATTAATTTAGTATAGCAATTCAGATGCTTGATCCCACCAAGAACAAGACCGGGCAGAAATATACGTCGAGCCGCAGACGCTCATCCGTATCAGGTTCAGCTCGTTACACCTCGTACAGCCGTATTTCAGACTTCTTTTATGTATAGAACCGCATCACTTTGGAATAGCATTCCAAAGGGCGTGTTTCCCAAAGTATACAACCTACAGAGATTCAAGGCCAACGTGAATCGATATCTCCGTTCATGCAAGGCTCCCAGAGCGTCATAGGGATTTCCCTGCAGTGCATGTGCATTTTCAATAAAAAAAAAAGATTATAGCTCAATCGACTTAGGAGAATCAACGATTACTCAATACAAAAATTATTATTCGTAATAATTCAAATTCACCTACGTATTTTCTAGCCCGTCTCCGATATGCTATTATCTGCATCTGATAGCGGTTCATTATCACTACTACTGTCGTCACTTTCGGTATCTTCGTCATCGTCGACGCCTCCCATTTGAATAACTAAATTCTCCACCACAATGTCCATGGCACCTTCTTTGGCCATAAGCTCTTCTTCAAATTTCTTGGCATGACGGCACTTATTTGACCACTTTTCAGCTGTGTAGGCTGCGACAAATTCGTCACATAAGTCCTGAACATGTAGATAATCGTGTGTAACATTTTTTTCTGAAACATAATGTTTCATATCCGCCCACACTAGCTCGATTGGGTTTAGGTCTGGATGGTACGGCGGAAGACGTAAGACATTGTGGCCATGCAGCTGTAAAATTTGGTCAATCTGGAACATTTTGTGGATGGGCTTATTTAACTTAATTAATCTATTATAGAGCTCCGGCTTAAATAGACCTTTGTCAAAAGGTATTTGCTTATCCCACAACCATTGCTGCATATCTGCCTTTTTACTAATCGAGGTGGGTGCCTTATTAACTTGCACGTTATGATATAGTGCAGCGGTTCCTAACCTTTTTCAGCAGCGGACCCCCAAGGAAATCAAGATAATGCCAAGGACCCCTGAGTGAAAAAAAGGTGCAATTTTCGGACAATATTATATTTTAGTATTCCTTCATTAAATTAAAAAACACAAACTTTTTCGTAGAAAAACATTAATGAGAAGGTTGGTTCGTTTTTTTATTTATTTTTGTTAACGCTCTAAGTTAAGTAAGATAGATGCGTATGGGACCGCGGACCCCCAAACATATGCTCGCGGACCCCCAGGGGTCCGCGGACCACAGGTTAGGAACCGCTGATATAGTGCGTTATCGATGACGAGTACACTTCGGGCTGGTAAATTTGGGATAAGTTGTGTCTCTAGCCACTTCTTGTAATTTGTAAAATTCATGTCATCATGATAATCACCAGACTTTGTTTTTGATTTAAAGCGCACATATGCATTGGGTATGAAGCCATTCTCTCCGCCTGGCATGGATGATGACAAGTCGTTGTCCTTTTGAGACAGGTTGTTTCAGACCTAGAGACGTATCATCGTTCCATGATTTTTTATGGGAAGCATGAATATATGTTTCATCCATATATACAATGTTTCTTCCTTCAGACCTATAGTCTCTCATACTTCTTATAAAAACTGAAGTCGCAAGAAACGTATTTCCTGCTTCTCCATCAATAAACATAGATTAGTTTTTGTTTTGCACCAGTGGAACCCTAATTCATGGATAATGCGCCTTATGATTTCTTTTGACCCAGTGTACCCACTATCTTCACAAAATTTCTGAGCTATTTTTTTAGGACGGTGTTGTTTTTTCAGTCACGTGAAAATTATTCTTCGCAACAATCCTTGATCAAAACCATCGAGGTCGGTTTTTGATGCAGGTCTATCCCTTTTTGTACTGGGCGATTTAATACCGACTTGTTTACTTTCACCAATAATAATTCTTCTCACTGATCTCAAACTTACCCCTGTTGCCGAGAACACGCGTTCTTGTGCCTTCTCGATTGCTATAACAGGCCCACCATTCACTTTTTCATTAGCAAAATACATGAAAACATTATTAATAATTTCACGACTTTGGCCAGAAAGTATTTTATTTTTAATATATGAAGATTTGGTCGCCATAATTAACAACTCACGAGCACGTGGTTTAGCTCCATATTTTTGAACCTCGCTGCACTATTTGAATAGAGAAATGCTGGGTTGTAAAGTTGACAGTACGATCCGATAGCAGAAAGATAACAAAATTATTATTGAACGCTCCTTTCGCTCTCTTTGCTTGGCTTACCGAATTAATGACTCAAAAACACCTCTATTATAATCAATTTATAAACAATACGTTTTTTATAAATGCTGATAAGATAAGACAGTACCGAAATTAAATTATCTTTCCTGCTGCTTGGTAACCCTTGGAGATCATGCAGTGCAGTTGAAATGTTAATAGGCTGGCAAATTTAAGAAGCATGCCTAATCGTTTGTCACGGAAAATCTCCTAATCTATAGGTACTTATACCACTTAACTACTATAATAACACAAGGCTCCTGAAATGCGTGTAGGTACCTAAATAGTTTTACAAAATAATCATGACAGTTCGTTTTGTTTTATACAAAATTTAACAATTCTGATTTGTTACCTACCTCCAGCACGAAGTTATGATTTCGTAAAACTACTTTTCTTTTACGAGTCTCGTGAACTTACTTACTACTCTCTTACATTACAAATTTATTTGTAATTTTAGTAAAAAACAGTCTTTATTTTTCAAGATCAGATTTAAAATCTGGCAACAGCGGAAATTGTTCTACACTACCGACTCTTGTTACACTGTGAAACGTTCTTTGTGACAGGTACGCTAGGCCCATCCCATAATTTCCGCGCAGCTTTATTACTATATCTGTTGGTCGGCTGAATAATAGGCATTTTGCTCCATGCTTTATCTTCCACCACTTACTATTATTAGCAGAATAAGGCAATGCGCATTTTTTCAATGTATACAGGGTGTCCCAGCTTATTCGAAGCGGCCTCTGTAAGCCAAACGATGGACTTTTTCAAAAAACTTTTTGAAAATTCAAGTACAGAATCACAATGGCCATAATTTAAAATTATTTTGGAGTATACAGAGTATCCCATATGAGAGTGGCATATCAAAGTTATGTTTTTTTAAATGGAATGCTCCTAGGTTATTGCATTTTTAGATTGTCTGAGAAGAGAAAATAAGATTGGCTTTTACAGTTGGTGTTAAAATTCAGAAGTTTTTGAGTTATAAACAAGTGAAAATCGTCATTTTTCAAGTTCAAGGCCCTGTATCTCGAAAACGGTTCAAGATAGAGAAAAACGGCTTACACGTCCCTATTTTAACTTTTCATGTACTATCCTATGATGTGGATGAAATGTTTATACAGAGTGACAAAAAATTTGAAAAATTCTGAGACTTCTCCACGCGTCGCCAAATAAAAAAATCAAAGAAAGTACAAATGTTTCTATACCATAGGTAAGTACATAGAAAGTTAAAATAGGGACATGTAAGCCGTTTTTCTCTATCTTGAACCGTTTTCGTTGTACAGGGCCTTGAACTTGAAAAATGACGATTTTCACTTGTTTATAATTCAAAAACTTCTGAATTTAAACACCAACTGTAAAAGCCAATCTTATTTTCTCTTCTCAGACAATCTAAAAATGCAATAACATAGGAGCATTCCATTTAAAAAAACATAACTTTGATATGCCACTGTCATATGGGACACTCTGTATATCCAAAATAATTTTAAATTATGGCCATTGTGATCCTGTACTTGAATGTGCAAAAATTTTTCGGAAAAAATCCATCGTTTGGCCTACAGAGGCCGCTTCGAATAAGCTGGGACACCCTGTATATTTTCCTTTAAAAACTACAGAAAATATATCAATTATTATTATTCATACATGAATTTAGGTTAATTGGTGATTTATTTTGACTGTTAGATGTTGACATTAGGAATTATTTGATAATACAGTAAGTTTAATAAAAAACAACTTTTTTTTCCTAAGCTGAGCTTTAGAACTTTATTTTGAGTTCTTCATCAGGGATATCTCAAAATCTATACGTTATACAATCGTGTAAAAGGATGATATGATACCTTTGATTAACTATTTTTACTGAAGGTAGTGATTTTATGAATAATTTTATTCTTTATTCTGAAGTTGCTACATTAAAAGTAGCGAAACACGTGTAACGACTATAATATCCATCAGTATACAGTAGAATATTTTTTGTGTCAGGGCCATTCCTTAATAAAATAATAGACAAGGAGAAATAAAATAATGAATTTCAAGTAATGATAACAAAATTTATATTTTATAGGATCCTTTCTCTTCACTAGCTCAAACTGCTCGATTCCGATTAAATATTATCACAGATAGCTGGTCATTTAAATGAATCACAATAATTCTTTAACTACAATTTTCAGAAATAAAATAAATCTATTCAAACAAAAGAAAGTCTTTTGCTTTTGGTTTTTCTCTTTTGTCAATTGCTTTTCCTTATTTGTCAAATGAGTTTCTTATTTTTCTATCTATTAATGATTATAGTCATTGATTTATCAATCAATTTCCTTATATGTCAAATTAGTTTCACTTTATGTCAATTGCTTTTCCCATTTACTTGCAGTGACAGTATCATAATATTGGAAAAGCAATTGATAAAAAAGGAATCTCATTTGACAAAAGACAAAAACCAAAAGAAAAAGAGTGTAAATCAAATAGCGGTAAATTTAATTATTAATTATTATTGGAGGCGATCTGGAAAATCGCCTACATTTGAAACATTAGTGTTCTATTTATCATCCATCAGTATGCAGAGATTCTACAAAGTACTCTTTATTGAAAACATAAACCATTTTTACAAAAAACTTTATATTTTAATTCAAAATTAAGTAGGTACACAATTAAGATCGATATAACACAATACTAAATGATCATATTGTTACAGTCTTTTTCTTTTGGTTTTCGTCTTTTGTCAATTGCTTTTCCTGATTTGTCAAATGCTTTTCCCATTTATCAAACGTCAGTGCGTGATTTTTCAATTGAAATTCCTCTTTTGTCAAATGAGATTCCTTTTTTATAAAATGCTTTTCCAATATTATGATACTGTCACTGCAAGTAAATGGGAAAAGCAATTGACATAAAGTGAAACTGATTTGACATATAAGGAAATTGATTGATAAATCAATGGCTATAATCATTAATAGATAGAAAAATAAGAAACTCATCTGACAAATAAGTAAAAGCAATTGACAAAAGAGGAAAACCAAAAGCAAAAGACTGTAATGATAATGTAGATTAGAGTACCTTGATATAAAATTATGATACAGAGTACGAAAACTAAGCTTCCCTCTCTGTCCGATTGCTACCAATCTGAGAGAGAATAGGATATCTGATTCTATCTCTCTTCAATATAGTGACTTTTTAGTTACTTCTCATGGTTTATTTCTGTGCTGAAGCGAACATCGAACGGACACATAGGCGTAACAAGTGATTGACGGACAGAAGATTAAAAATTGTTATTAAATTTTTATTTCAAAATTAATTAATGTGCGTTATGGAAAAAAAACACGGACAGCTGAAGAATGTAAATTTGGCAGTTCGACAATAAATAATTATAGTTGCACGTCACAATGAGTCGCTTCTGCCGAATTTAAATTTTTTGGTGTTGGACGAGTCTGGTGTTTTTCAAGCGTTTTCTTTAGCACTCGCAATTAATATGCAGCCGCAGCCTCAACCATCAATAATATATATTTTTTTTAATAAAAATCATTCTCAAGTTTTTGGTCGTCCAACAAATATATTTTTAATCCGAGACAAATTCCAAGTCATAATTTAGTAACATCACAAGTTAGTCCAAGTTACCGACTTCAAGAATTCCATCACGGAATGTTACTAGGAATTAACCTTATAGTAATAATAATAATTATTTTACAAATAACTGTCAGAAACCAAAC
The DNA here is from genome assembly GCA_910589415.1 of Malachius bipustulatus. Taxonomy (NCBI): domain Eukaryota; kingdom Metazoa; phylum Arthropoda; class Insecta; order Coleoptera; family Melyridae; genus Malachius; species Malachius bipustulatus. The sequence goes on from OU342633.1 coordinate 3,009,374, forward strand.
TTCATTGCTGAAGAATTAAAACGAATAATTATTCACATGATAATTTCAACCCTTATTTGAAGAAAAATTGTAAAATTTATATAACCATGAGTATGATGAAAACGAATATCCCGGAAAGAAATATAACGATATCGAGTCTGATAAAATTGAATTTCAATATAATGTAAATGATGAAGAAAACCATAATTTTCAGGTAGGCCCCTGCAAAGAAACGCAACCCTAACAGAAGTCAATTTAACTAAGCGATAACTCCTTGTATATCGAAATTAAAACAGGTAACAAAACTGAAATTTTTTCGTCCTTGGCGAATAATTTGTTTCGTATCCTCTAAGACACTACCGTTTCCTACCCCTTCCTCTCCTTTTACACATCAGGAAGAAGATGGAAAAGGACACCTGACCGGAGGACCACACATACAAAGAGTCGAGTTTTAACATCGAGACAGAGTAGAGCTCGGCCAAGAGTACCGTTCGTACCTTCATCGACGTTGGTTTTGACGCGTAGTCCCTTACTAGAAAGGGAGCCGCTGATCGAGCGAGCATTTTTCGTTATCGTTATAATAAAATAGGGGAACAATCGTACCTACATAGTGACGTACAGTGAAACAGTAATAATAGTTACAACATCTCGCAATTAAAACAAGTGCTCCTTCTCGTCGGACAAGACACAAGTACACGGTCAGTAATCTGATAACTATTAATTGATAAAGTTGTGTTCCTGTCAATCATTGGCAATTAGCCTGGTCCTTCGATCCCCCCCCCCCCTAAAGTTTGATCCTTGTCATCACGTGGCGCTTCGTCATTACCATCTCGGCTTCGAGCCGCATTAATTTAGCCCTACGACAGGATCGTCGTCGTCGTTAACAGAAATTATTAATCGATACAGGTGGTATGACGATTTTAATAAGATCTTAAATTGTTGGGAAATATTACCCAAATTGCATTATATCATGCAAATGTTAAGAAAAATTAGTGTAGGAAGTAGAAACATTCAGTATCAAGTAGACATTTCTACATTTCCAGAATTAATCATGATTTCCGATATTCAATTTTATTTTATTTGACTTTCTTGAATTTTTTGATGGGATTATTATAGGTCTTAAAGATTTATTGAAGATGAATTTAAATATTGATTTAGCAAACGAGAGGTTAATTAATGACAATGTCATAATTCCTATATAATTCAGGAAACCCTCCGATATAAAATTTAAATTATCTCTAGGACCAACGGAACAAATCTCGGAACAAAAAATACTGAAAGAATTGCCAGTCAGCGTTATTAAATACGGTGAAATATTAATGAATAAAACTATTTTAGGAGATATTTATATCCCAGAAAGTTTGACCATAGCAAAGTCAATATTCACTACCTCATATTTATCTTCGAATTATAACACTCATCAATTCGAATTCCTTAATAATGACGATAAATAAAATGGCCATACATCTTCAAGATATCAAGTTGAAGAACAACAGGATATTAAAACTTTATTACGAACAGAACATATGAATTTAGAAAAAAAATTTAAGATTTAAAAGAAAGAAATAAAAAAAACAGAATATAATCAAACTTTGCAAACAATATTCTGATATTTTCCTAAAACCAGGTGATCCTCTGAGTTGTACATCTAAAATGAAACATAAAATTAAACTACGGTCAAAATACCCGTTTATGTAAAATCATATACAGGGTGTATGGGAGATTGATGAGATCTTTTTAGGAAACAAAGTAAGTAACGTATGTCCTAAGAGGCTTCACTTTTCAACTACAGAGTGTTGAAGTATCAAGAAAAAAAATCGTTTTTTAATAATAACTTTGATAAGAATCAAGATATTTTCCTGAAAATTTGTGTACACCTTCCAGGCATCAAGAGGCATTTCCCAACATATAACTTTTAGTTATGGTAGCAGTGGCGTTCGTGCAAGTCGCGTTACACTAAATATTTTTGAAAAAAAAAACAATACGCCTGCTTTTTTATGAAAGTAAAATTATTTTTCAAATCCTCTTTCATTTCTGAGTGAATGATCGTTTGACTTTTTTCAACCGATGCAAGGTTTTCTGATAAAAAAAATAGAATACATGTTTAGGTTGCCTCTTTCTGAAACTGCTACAGAACTGCAGGCGCAAGTTCGATTCAATCTGTACTCCGATAGAAAAAAAACGTATTCTCATATATCTGACTCATAGAAAAATGGCTTGTGGATAGTAAACGTCGTCTAACGTAAATAAAAGCGAAATTATCGAATTTGTGAATCTATTTTCATTTGTAAAATCCAACTCTATACTCAAACACAGGTGTCTAAACATATGATATTTATTTTTTCATCAGAAAACCTTGCACCGCTTGAAAAAAGTCAAGAGATCATATTTACTCAGAAATGAAAGAGAATTTGAAAACTAATTTTATTTTCATAAAAAAGCAGTGACGTACTACTTTTTTTTCATAAATATTAAGTGTAACGCGACTTGCACGAACGCCACTACTGCTACAATACCTAAAAGTTATACGTTGGGAAATGTCTCTTGTTGCCTGGAAGGTGTATACATATTTTCACGAAAATATCTTGATTTTTATCAAAGTTATTATTGAAAAAAACGATTTTTTTCTTGAAACTTCAACAACCTGTAGTTAAAAAGTTGAACCTCTTAGGACATACGTTTATACTTATATTTTTTAGAACTATTTTAACAATATGGGAAGCCATAAAACTCGAAAAGGATGGAAAGATGTGTAATTTGCATAGTCCAAACCAACCATAGTGTACCTGAAAACATGTTGAGGGCAATAAATTTTCTTAACAATTGAACATGATCCCTCAAAAGCCCACCTGCCAGATAAAGTGGTGGTAAACTGTGTGTAAGAGTGAAATAGGTCTGTTTTATGGCTTCCAATATTCTTAATAGTTCTACTATAGATACCTACGCTTATGTGCATAGAGAAGTTCGAAGGCAAATCAATGAAATGTTAGATAAAGGTATAATACTATATAATACTGTATAAGCTTCTTGCAGCCCGTCGTCATCACCAATATGGATTGTTGGGAAGAAAACTAGATGCTTCCGGACAAAAAAAATGGCGTCTAGTAACAGTTTATCGTTAACTCTGGATGAAAAGACGGTAGGCGTAATCCCTATACCGAACATTACTGACATATTAGATAAGTTAGGGAGAGCCCAATACCTGAGTACTACCCTCAACTTAGAAAAAATTAAGGAAACCAAACATCTATCACAATCAAAAACAATTCTTCAAAATCGAAAAAAAAAGTTTTATCACCGAACGACGTCGTGTGACGTCGTAATATGACGTGATATTGCTTGACTCATGGTTATTTATGACATTCGGTTGAAGAAAGGTTCTTTTTCTCTAAAACAGAAGAAGAAAATTTTAAAGAATTATTTTTTTTTCAATGTGATAGATTTTTGGTTTCCTCAATTTTTTTAATACAGAATGACATAAAAATACAATTAGACAAAAATACAATAAAAGAAAAAAAAGTTTACTACGAAAATCTGGAATCTAGTTGGTTTTAAAAACTTACAAATGTCAAATAAATAGCTCGTCAATGACGTCCTGTGTAAGCCTACCAAAAATTATTTATCAAGTTCCAAAAATAAGAGAGATATGGCAAAACTAAGAAATATAATATTTTTCAGTTTTTTCAGTATATTTCATGAACGGTCGCAGATATCTTAGTATGTCTCGACGGATTCGAGATTACTACAAAATAGAGCAGCCTTTCTCTAATTCAACGGACCCTTTATCTTTATATGCTAGCGCTTAGGAGATACCAATGGTGAGCTCTGAACTAAGGGACATACTGTAGTTAAAGAATAACATTCTTAAAAATACAACCCTAAATAACAATGAGTCGAGGTAAGTACTTTCCGATTTTTATAGGAAGGGGAAAGTGTACCTACTTGTAATTTTACGAAAACATATATGTTGTAACTCTTTATTTTCCTAAAACAGCAAATTGAAGTGTCGGACCTTCTGAACCACCTGCATAACGAAAGCCAACGAATTAAGTTACCAATTAGCACCCGGCAATAGCATGCTTTTTAACCTAGATAACATTTGTGAATTTCCACCCGTATTTCCACCTTTCTGGTCGTCTGATATGATAACAAGTTAGCTCACCGTCATAATTCATTGCGGAGTGGCCTCGAGGGACTTCAAGAGGCCCGTTTTATACAGCAACTTCCTGCAAAATTAATATCCCAACTTCGTTCATAATGGCGGTGATGAATGGTTCGTGGTCAGCTAATACGTTTTTCATTTTAATACCTTCGCATGTAATGCTTAAAACGTTTATCTCCTGAAACTGCTAAAAAAGGTAAAAGCTTATTTTTGGAATCATTTACAGTTCGTCTGTAACCTCAATTATTATTGAAGTATCCATATTTATTTTATCTCCCTCGTTTAATTTCGCCCTCTATGTTGTTGAATAAGAATAATAATTATTCAGTCGATCCGATACTTATAAAAAGAAGTCCTTTATTATTTATTTTATGAATATTTTATAAAAAATGCAATAATCAACGCTTTTCATCTATGACGGTTTGATAATATTCAATTAGCTCATTTTAAGTTCACTATTAGGGACTTAAAATTTTTTTTTAAATGAATCCTAAAGTGTGAGTTACAAGTCATGATAAAGTTTGGCCCCATATAGTATTAACTATTCTTTAGGCTGTTCCTAAATAAGATTGAGGGGGACAAACTCTCCTTACAAAAAATTCAAAATGGCACACTTTTTAACACTTATTTTTTTGTCGAAAAATTATTATTTTTATCAAAACTCAAAAATACTGAACGTTACACAAAAACATTGTATAATATAAAATGTGCTAGGTATAAATTATCACTTTGCCCCTTATGACTTTTTTGATAAATCTAATAGGTAGTCGATGAGAAATTCAAAATTACCGTATCTTATTAAAAGTCCGTAAGAATGTAGAAAGTTTTTATCTTTCAATTCAGGAATAAAAACCTAGGATACAGTATAAGTAGGTAGTTCCAGTGGCATAACTATAAATTTTGGGCCCCCTGCAACATTCGACAAAGGGCCCTTCTTAGTATTACAAAGTGGTGGTTCGTTGATATCTGCAAACATGACGGTGTTGTTTGAAAAGATTGACGGATCCGTCAGGTGGACAAGCGGGTGGTCCGAGCGGTACGGAGAACGGAGAAATAAACAATTGATTTTCGATTAAAACGGCTTACATGTCCCTATCCTAATTTTTCACGTGGTATCCTACTATGTGCTTTGAATTTTAATTATTAAGAAAATTACCAGATTTTTAAACACCCTGTATAAAATTTCATCCACACAATAGGATACTACATGCAAAATTATGATAGGGACATGTAAGCCGTTTTCCGATCTATGACCCCGGAAAAGAGGTCACATTAGCAGTTGATATCAAGTCCTTACGGGCTTGGTTCTATGTTGTCTCAGGAAGGTAACCACTTGAATTTGCTTCTGTTTAACTGACCACTAGCCAACAGTGATATAGGTGAGATAAACCTGCCCTAGGTACGTAAAATAATTACAATTTTTCGTTTCTTTTCTCATTCATATCCACGGGATAGTCGGCCTGAGTATAATATGTATAATAGGAATCTCGGTCGCTCGCCTTTTTTAATACAGGCACGAGAGGCAAGCTAAAACATCAACGAAACGGAAAGTCCCCGATGCATTGTGTTACGTAAAGAATCACGCGAGCAGGCCGTGATAGAAAACAACCGCCGAAACGTTCCCGCCGAATAAGACAATGGTGCCTGGTCGAAATCCGGCTATAAAAGCACGCATCGGATGTAAACCCAAGTAGCATTTTTAGTGGAGACAACGTGAGGGCCACTGCAGAAGATACATTAAAAGTTCCCGCCACGAGTGGTGGCCACATGAAAGCAACGGTTCTATAACGTGGTTACCACTAAAATGGGGAACAATTTTTAAGTGGTTATCTAGTTCCGGCGACGTGATTAGATCTGACCGTGCCATGGTTTGGCCACATCACGGTCACGTGGCCACACCGTGGATGTATGGTGGTGGGCTCTATCCCTTGTATCTTCGCGTAGTCCGCGCACATACTAGTTGTTGTCGTGTTTTCGATCTCTGTCTTACAGCCGCAATGTCATATTTTTACCATCCTATTCCTGTCGTATTTCTAGTCTTGCTAAACAAAACAAGATCGGGACGGCATGGAAAATGAAGAACTCAACTCATTCTTTAATCTACATAGGTATACAATAATTATTACGGAGGAGCGTGCGTCTGCACTCGCCCAACAAATTACAAACGAACGCAACTTTATTGTGAAACATTTATGTAATAAATCGAAATCTTACTAAGCGCCGCCATAAAAACGACATTTAAAAAAAACTTGAAACGTAATTTCACGTACGGTTAGTGTGTGATAAGCTGTCTGAGGCAAGAAGTTATTTTTTATCGATAAAAAATATTACTTACAAGAAACGCAAAAGCAATTTTTTTTAATTTTGTGCCATATTGATCAAAATTTACTATTTATCAGATCGTTTACAAAATCTTTGCGGTAATGGCGGCAAGAGGTTTATCCGTAAATATGGCCGCCTTAGGAGAATATAACTTATAAGTGGCGTTTGTCGCATTTTACGACTATAAAGGGTTCATCACTCAAACCGTAGTGGCAAAACTGAAAATATTTCACTTCTAGGTGGCTTTCGAATAACAAGTGGCCAAGGGAACTATATGAACTAAAGAACAAGCCAATCGATTTCTTCGTCACATGAAAGTGATTTCGAACAGTTATTTAAACCATTCTGTCACTACAGGAAGCCACCTTGATTTCCAATTTATTTGCAATAGTACCTACCTACAATAATTATTACTGTCGTTGATAATAATGGAACTTGAAAAATGAATGAAAATAATTTACGTAGGTATAGGTAAGTTTAGGTTCTCCGTGTTCTACTTTAAATAAACGAAATGAATGGTCGAAGTACTACATGATGGTTGAAATTGTTTAGGTGATCGTGGTTTGTTTACAAGACCACCATTTTAACCGATGTATTTTCCAACTGTTGTTTTTATTTTCTATAAAACGTTGTTGAATGTCGAAAACTCCTTTTCTTGCCTGAGATTTTATTATCCATTATTATATTAATGTTGAAAAGGATTTTAAAACCAACATTGACACTTTTCTACAATATACCTACCTAACCCTACTTAGTCTGATTCTAACCCTAAAACAGTCACCAGTAGGTTATTTTTTCTTAAAAGTTATTTTCGCAAGTTCTTGCCACATTTTGGTGGCTCAAATCTTATTCAAATTATCAAAGTTACTTTTCTTGGTGGCAGAATTGTGACGATCGGTGCTGCATGCCACTAGAGTGTGATGAATCTTCAAAGATATTACAGAAGTTTTGAGAACGATGCGGCCACTTAATATATCACTTCAAAGCTGTCGCCACTTTTAAGTGATATTTTAGTGGTCTTTGTTGGTGACTGCAGCTTTCACTTTCCACTTCATAGTTGTAGAACTTTCAAGTGGTTATTAGGAGGAAAAATAACGTTTTGAGCACCTAAAGTAGCACCAAGATGTTATGAGACTGTCAAGTGGCCACGCTGGTATGAATGCACCGTGATTACCACTATGAATATAGGATATACAGTTTTTTCTACTGTAAAGTTTTAAATTGAGTGGAAAATAAGTGATAATCACTTTCTCAAAGTTCCGGTATCAAATGAGAAGGTGGTTGTACCCTCTGATGCTACTTGGGAAGGGTTGGCCAGTCTTGCTTCGACTTCACTCGTCGCCAGACTGTCTATCTCCTCCGCTATCTTTTGGAAACTCCTAGAGAGTATCGCATAAGTAGCCTTCCTTCCTTGTTGTTTTTGGAAACCACCCTGAGGGTATCGCATAAACAAACTCCTATCTACCGGTGGAAACTCCTAGAGAGTATTGCACCGTTTTTCTTTCTGCATCCTACCGGTGGAAACTCCTAGAGAGTATCGCACTATTTCTCTTGTCTGCACCCTACCGGTGGAAACTCCTAGAGAGTATCGCACCGTTCCTATTTTTTTTGATCACTAAATAAAAGTCGATTAGGCACCTTCCTGTTTTCGCCCACGTTGCTAAAATTAAAATTTTCTCTTAAAGAACAATATTAGGAGTATACGAAGAAGCGAGAAATTACTACGCTGACACATTAAAAACCCATTTTCTAAGTCAATTCATCCATAAAGATTCGAATTTAGTTTCACTAAGAATCAAGGAGAAGAGATCCGTGATTCATAAGGACAATTTCTGCCTCTAGAAAATAACCATGTCCGACCGCAAAAGAAAGAACCCCAATTCAAGCACCGGTCTCAATCGCCAGCACAATAATAAGAAAGACGGCCCCGATAAATAAACGCCCGACCAATGTTAACGTTAAAATTATAAACCGACATTAAAATACATAAGGTAAAGGAATAAATTCACTGCATAGGAAATCGAGATGTAGCTAGGAGGAAAATCAAACCCAGGTCAGGAAGAAAATAATCTGTGAAGAATAAAAGCGGCACATTATTAGGAATAATTCAAGTTAGGCAGGAAATAGAAATACTTCAACAAATAAATTACAAATTCGCTGTACAGGAGATAGAGCTAGGAGGAAAAGTAGGAAAATAAACCCAGGTCAGGAATTAATAACCTGTGAATAAACAAAACGGCCCATTATCAGAAATAATTCAGTTAGGGAATTGACCACGAAAATAATACACAAATCATCCGATTTATAAAAGAGTCCGAGTTTATTTAGCGCAGATGTAGGATCAACCGGATATTAGAAAAGAACCTGTCCCTTTTAAATAATACGACATTTAGAAAGTGAAAGGAATTCCTTTGCTATTGTGTAACACCATGAATGAAGAAAAAATTATAAACCGACGTTAAAATATATAAGATAAAGAAATAAATCCCTGCCCTCTTGCAATCATGTGATCGATCACAAATAAGAAGTTTCCTATTGCCCCGCCAAATAAATCAAGTAGATGTACAAAAGTAATAGTAGTGCCTGATTTGGTGAGAGCGTATTTAGTGAAGAGTGGTATTATTATGCAGTGTAAACTAACCATAAAAGGAGCTTTGTATTCTGACGAAGCGACGAGACTCGAGTCCGCAATATCTATTCAAGGCCAATAGTAGAAGTTATAGTAAGGAGCCCGGCAGGTAGACGGGTGAACCCATGTTGTCAAATCGTCAAAATAAACCACAAGTCAGGAAATTTCACGAAAATTGCGTAAAAACAAAGTATGATGCAAAAAGTCAAAATAAAGTAAATAAAACGATAGAGTAGTCATAGCAGCGCTCAGGCTTGTTATAAAGTGCATGTCACGAAAAACGATGCATTAACGAGAAACGTAATCACTAAACGATTTGGTTATCCCGATTCCTTTTGATAGGTAATTCTCGACAACACGGCTGGGAGATGCTGTTGGTCATCTGCTTCAGAAGCTACGCCCGCAATAGCTGGTTATCCGAGTAGGTTAGCCCAATTTTCCAACACTCTAATTATTGCGTCTTAGCATTAATAAAGGAGTGGGGTTTGTAATTCGATCAGAGGTGATCATTATTCTGTTAATAAAGTCGAAACGCTCGAGAGATGATTGTGTTCAATATCGCAGGATGAAAAATATCCCATAAAAAAGGAATTTTTTATTAATAAACCAGAACTTCTAGTCCAAGGACTATCACATACCTGAATATTGCTGGGAGGTAATAAAACATTACTTGCTAAGAAAGCTATGCCCGAATAATGCAAGTTCAGAGTATATCTACGAATAAACAATTAAGGTAAACAGGTCTCACAAACCTGAGGTAAAAAAAATTAAGCATATCTTGAGTAAAACACAAAAGCGCTAAATGAGCCTAGTAAGCTACGACTTCTCTAACGTTTAGTACAAGCGGCAACGCAGCACATTGACTCAAAGAATGGATGAAAGTAAAAGTGGTTCTCCCAGCTACCAGAAGGGACCCTTTATATTCGAACTCGAGTGTTGTTGACTCACAATGTTTAAGGAAACATGTAATTTACCAATAAATAAATCAAACAAATTGTTAACCAACTATAAAGTAATAGATAAAGGATTGTAAATATGGGACTAATCCTGAGTTTGAAACATGAAATAAAAACGATTCCCTCCATCCTACAATTAATTTGTTAATTATTTTGTAAAAAGAAAACGAAATCGAAATCAAGGAATTTAATTGAACGTTAGAACGCAAAATCCTTTGCTTCCGGCATACCTCAATAACGAATCTCGATACTACGAAACACAACGTTCGGTTCTACATCCAATCCTAGACGATCTCAAGGCAAACTTTTCTCGGAAATAAATGGGTAGGGGGGCGGGGTGTTACATATGTAACCATATAAATAATGAACTATTAGCAGTAGTATTTGGCATTTCAACTATTACCTTTACGGTAGGTCTTTCAAAATACATTCCGATCACCGAACCCTTATTGGCTTGCTGAAGAAGCCTTGACGGACTATCGCCATAAATACAGAGATTGGCTATGAAACTTCTAAAATACCAGTTTTCTTTGATGTATGTACCGGGCAAAGAGTCGGGACCCATCCAAAAATGTTATACACACAGAATTTTTGGAAAACTATCTTAGAGTGTACTCTGTGGTGACAACCTCACCGCAAAATGTTTTGCAAAAAATAAAATACTATGTCTTAAATTCTTGGCCAGATCACAAAAGTAATGTATTACCTGGTGTTAAACAATACTGGCATATTAAGGACGATTAATTTTTGCATTAAAATGTCCTCTTCTATAAGGAACGAATAATTATTCCTGCAAGCCTGAGAAAAGAATTCCTCAATGTAATTCATCAATCTCATCAAGGAGTCGTGGCATGCAAAAATAAGGCACAGCAAGGAATATACTATGCAGGAATGACAACAGATATTGAAAATCTGGTGCTAAGCTGTAAAATCTGTCAAATGTACGCAAGGAGTAATGTGAGAGAACCTCTTAATCCACATGAAATTCCTTCCGGTCCGTGGCAGAAAATAGGGATAGACTTCATGTCTCTAGATAATATAAACGTACCTATATTATTTATTTTTATTTTTATCTGCATCCTTCAGCCGATCAGGAATCTCGACTGAGGACTTATTTTTAACAAATGCAAAATAATACAAAATGCTTAATGCTTAATATATTATACAAAAAATGTAAGTCTATATTTGGAATACGAAATATTTTTGTCAAAAACGGACAGCTTAAAATCAAATAGAATCTCTCTCTCTAAGAACTTTGATTAATTTTCTATTACCATTAAACAATAATTTAAAAACTTGCAAGTAATGATTCTAACTGAAACATGATCTGAACTGGTATAAAATAGATAATAATTATAATATTTCATATATCTTGAAGGCAATGTAAATAAAAATGACGGTGTTGTAACGTATACATATAAAAAATGGATTAAGATACATTCATATGGTAGTGAAAATAAATAGCTCGGCTGCCCTCCAGGTTGCTATTACCTCTAAAAATAAAATTAATTTAGTTACAGCAGTTTATGGGTCACCCTCAACGGATGCTATGGAATTTATTGTTTCATTAAAAAGTTATTTGCAGACGCTGAAATATGAAGGGTTCCATTCCGTTTGTTTGATCAGTGATATAAATATTAACATCTTGGAGGTGGATGGTAATGTTGTTCAGGAGTATTAAAATACAATGAATAAAACAAGCTTCGTATCGTTGATAAATAAACCTACAAGACTGAAGGCATAGGTACTTAGACCACATATTTATGAAGCTTCGGAACGCAAAAACAACATCGGAAATATAGGCACATGTAATAAAAACTTGTATCACAGACCATGATTATACTATGACAAAGCTTCCAGATCCGGTTACCAAAACTTCGAAAACTAACAGAGGAAAATATGCTGTATGGACTATAAAAAATTACACAGCCTGGTTGCTGGTGAAAATTGGAAAGGGGTTATCGATGATAAAGATGAGGTGGAAAGTGCCGCATCGAATTTCGTAAATTTAATACAGGCATATGTAAGTTCAAGATTTATTATTATTTTTGTTGAACCACTTAATTAATTATATGTATATTATTTGGTCAGCTTTCTTAATATTTTGGGTTCCAATATAAATTTGCCACTGAAGGTTCTTTGCAGAACAAATTAGAAAACCTTCGTACAGCATACGAGGAGAAGACTGAAGACAGGGACGGTACAATTTCGTTCTTATTATGTACTCATCAGCATATCATATCAGTCAGACCCACGCCACATATACTGTACGAAAGTTGAAAGTTATATATATTTTAACTGGTCTTTTCTGATGCTAGTGACCTGCAATTTTAATGAATTAGTAGGCCACCAGAGGAATTCTAATTTGTTCTGCAAATAAAGAACCTTTGGTGGCAAATTTAAATTGGAACCTATTATAAATTGAAACTAATATTAGAAGCACAGTAGAGGGGATACAATAGATCTTTTAGGTCGCAGTAACTTAATCACCCTCAAAAATACAAACACAATAGATACAGGGAAACTGTTGGGAATCGGGTAAAAAAGACTCGATTACAAAAGATTTGATAAACGCGATTAACACTAAAAATAATCTCTTCAATAGAACGAAATCCGAACCCGAAATTGAATAGCTTATTGAATCATATAAAAAATATAGAAATGTACTGACGTCGCTAATTTGTGAAGAAAAAAAAAATCATGTTATGATAGACTTATTAGAAAGTCAGGGTCATCCACAAGAGAATTATGGGAAGCTACAAAAGTGGTCAAAAAATAGTTAAAAAAATACTTTGTCAATAAACTGAAATTGGAAAATGGGGAAGAAATTTCGGGTATTAAAGAGATTCAGTTCATACTTCCTTGAGGTAGATAAAAAAAACTCGCAGAAACTATCAAATGAATACCACACAATTCCGGTGTCGAGAGAATAAATAACACAAATATACTTATTTCCTGCTGATGAAAGCGAAGTACTTGAGCAAATAAATAAATTGAAAGATCGTAACCCCCTTGACTATGACGGCATTTCAGCGGTAGTACTAAAACAGATTAAACATTTTATTTGCACTCCCTTAACGCACGTAATGAATTTGCTATTAAAACAGGGTATCGGCCTCTCAGATTAAAAAAAAAACAATAATTACCCAAATTTTCAAACAACGAAGCAGACATTCTGCAACAAATTATAGACCCATATCGCTAATTACCAATATAACAAAAATATTCTAAAACATCCTCAAAGATAAACTGATGGGTTATATTGAGACGCACAATATTATCTCGCGCTTTCAGTATGGTTTCCCGGAAGATAAGTCGACGATGCTATTGAACAACTGACGAGCGAGATTGGTGGTGCGACGGACGATGGTTATCCGTCAGCCTGTATTTTCGTTGAGCTAGCCTAAGCGTATGACACCGTTGATCATTCCGTATTACTAGAGTTGCTCGAGGGTGTGAGCATTAGTGGTGTATCTCCCAAACTGATTGGTAGTTACTTGAGTAATAGGCCAAAATCGGTTAAAATTGAGAAACTGCCTAAGCAATGTGGGATATTTTACAATGTGGGATTCCCCAAGGAACAGTATAAGGCCCTATAGTATTCACAAAATACGTCAACGATTTGTTGAATCTTAAAACCAAAGGGAAAATTCTTTCAGTCGCAGACGATACCGCAATATTTTACAAATCAAACTCATTGATGGAACAAAAATTGAATAAGAAGTTAATAACAATAAATTGGAGTAAGACTTCATATAGTAGTGGCTTACCGGAATTTAACTTTTTATATGTAAAGACGGATGTTCAGACTTGTAAAAATGGCAACGAACAAAATGAAATACTTAGGAGTTATAATAATTTATTCCCATTTGCGTTGGAATCACCATATTAATTATTTGGCAAATAAATTACCTCGCTTGCTATACAGATTTGGAGAATGTAAAAAAATATTCAGACACCTCGCAGCTGAAAATACTGTTCCATGCGTTGGTCGAGTCCCACTTGATTTACTATTTATCTGGTTGGGGTGGGGTAAACAAAAACTATCTGTCCATCCTGGGGGTAATTCAACATAAATCCCAAAAGGTCATTTTAAATAAAGATAGACTACACCCTTCCGACCAGTTGTACAAAGAACTAAATGTCTTGAATGCGTTATATTTCAAAGCCATTGTACTACGACAACTTTCAAATCGAGATAAGATAAAAAAAAATTGAACATACCCAACCTCATTCCTTCGATAATACAACTTCACCCCTACCCTAATTCACCCCTAATACAACAGAAAAATTGGTAACTCCAAGAGCTTCAAAAACGATTGGAACTACAAATTATGCATATCTGGCTCCAAAGTTGTATAATAATTTCCCTTGAAATAAAGGGAGCAAGCAGTATCGGACGAACGAAAAAAAAAAAGTAAAATCATGGATACGAACCCTTAGTAATATATTTCTCATGCATTGAGTTCAGACTAGGTCTGCATGTCGTTCACGGGTTGTTCTCGGTAAGAATTGTTCTAAAAAAAATAATAATAAATAAAGAAACAAAAACAAAATGTATATGAACATGATGTTAATTTGTAAATTAGTATGATTTATGTGCGTGCATGGTTTGTTAAAATATGAGTAATGTTGCTTACATGATGTTCGGGATAGACTTGCGCATCAAACAAGCTCTGCTTCTGATGCGCAATTCTGTAATCTTATACTGGTTTGGAATTTTGTAGATTTAAGGCTGAACGTAAGGGTTTTATGGCTTATACATATATTTCTGTCAAATAGCATACTGTACATGTTTTGCAGAGTGTTGATGTATTTATTTTTATTGGCGTGAAATAAAGTATTAGTATTAATATTATTATTATTATTATTAACATTAGTATTAATAATATCCAGGTTCTAAAACATGCTAAGACTAATAAGTTGCATAAAACATTTCGTTATTTACAATATAGATAGTAGATAATTATTCCTTCAATATCCTAATTTTCGCTCACTTACTTAAGAAGTGGCATTCATTTTCACTAATATAAATTAATTAAATTTATGGTAGGTAGGCAAAAGCGGCAGTCTTACATGAATAATAGTATACCAGACAGCATTTTTATTTATTTTGGTAACTCGAAGTCCAATAAACGACAAAGTGAATCATCGCATCAAACGGGGGACAGAGACGCGCGGAGTAAGAAATTTCATAGTCGTGCATAATAATCTGATATGGGATGCACTAACTGAGAATACTGCAGAAAAATAAAGTGTTTATATCAGATAATGACATGTAATGATAAGAAAAGTACATACCCAATAAGATTATTTCTAAACTTCAGATGAACTATCAGAATAACAATCAGTTTCGGAATCACTATCACTGTTCTCTTCAACAACAAAACTTAAAGGTTCAACAATTACTTCAACGCGTACATCCAGATCCCACATACAAGATTCTTCTTTAAAAATATGCTGGATACATTTTTGCCAATTCTCAGGTGTCACATGACCTAATGCTTCATTTCATAAGATTTTTATTTCTGACATCTTGAAGGTTTTATTTTTCCTTGCTTCCTCAGCTTTTACTTGAGCCCAGATTAACTCAATTGGGTTCAAGTCACAGTGACAGGGAGGCAAACGATGAGTAATAATACCATGTTTCCAAACCAATTCATCTACAGCATACTTTACAAAACTTTTCTTATGAAGACGAGTCAAGTCCAATAATTGTACTTTTAGCATGGTTTCTTCGTGGGCAATATCTTTAATTTTCAACCAATCAATTATTTGCCCTTTTCTCCAACTCGACGTTGGCAATGGCTCTAGCCGTCGACTGTGATATGGTGCATTATCCATCACCACTACAGAACCTGCTTCCAACTTTGGTATAATTGAAGCAAACCACCCTTCAAAACGCGTGATAGTCTCCTGTTTTTTTTTATTCAAATATTAATGCACCACCGTCTACGAAACCACTATCACTGCCAATGTGCGTGATTATTAAGTGTCTTCCTTTAACGGAAGGAGCTTTCAACCCTTTTGATAAACCTTTTTTCTACTTTGATAGTAGAGCTAGATTCTTCTTTTATAGCTTTATACACGCAGCTCTCCCCCATTCTTGTTACGCTGCTACATATTAACACTGCTTCTGTCACGGATAAATTAGGATTTATTTCTCTTAGACCATCAAAAACGTTTTTAATTAAAATTTTCACTTCCGGTATCAGAGTGATACGCTTGTTTTTCCTAAGAACCATGTTAACGGCCATATTGGTGTATAGCAGTAGATTAAAGAAGACAGAGAATAAAATTAGACCCATTGTATTTTAATCAATAATAAAGATAAGCTTATCAGCTCTTTTAGCTCAATAAAATATCAATTTTTTGCCGGTAGTTCGTACCTGTTCTAAACTTACCACGTAAAGTTGGTTGCATACAACGAACCTCGTCTTTATTCAAGCAAGGGTAGCATAATGCAATACCATCCTATCCTTTTCCCCTTATCCTCTCTCTCTCTCTCTCGCATCCCCCTGGACAACTGAGAAGAAATTAACCACCCTCTCTTCTTTTTCAACTCTCGCCACGAAAGGTCGGGCATCTCTACTCAAGACTCTGAAGTGACGAACTCTCGCTCGTGTCGTGTCTCAACGAAAACTCTCTCTCGTGCTTCGCGAACATTTCAAAAATAAAAATAATTAACCGCTCTCTTCAACTCTGTAACCGATAATTAAAGCAAGTGAACTCAAGCAATCCAGTGCAAGAACACCAGAAGGACGACTTCAAGCCACCCGCACCTATACACTCACCAGGTAATTTTGCATTTTCTTTACTGCCTTTGCTTGGTATTTTCAATTCTAAAGAACAAAGAAACGCTTCAGTACCCTACGGCAAAATTTCTTAAAATTTAAACAATTATTCCAAATTTTACAAGCAAGCGGTTTTGCCGCTCGATAGTTAACATTTTGCACTATTTCGATGACTCACTTTGCGGAATATTGAACTTATAGTATAGATGGATGCGGATGAAAAGAAAAGGACAGAGGTCAGTGACCTTAACCCAAATAAGAAGGAGAAGATAAAAATACCTGTTGATATGGAGTCTGTATAGAGAAGTGAGTTCCTACCTATTTCATGTTAAGATGACCGCACAACATTAACAGGACCAACAACAAACAAGGTCGGAATTAGAGAACATTTATTTCTCGTCGGGGTACAACGAGAGCTTAAACACAACTGGTCCTATTTCTTTAACAATATTCCTATTTTACAAAACATACGGGGATTCCTCGGTGAACCACTCAAGAGGAATTATTTATAGAAACAAGGACGTCCGATCTCGGTCTCGTGCTTTAGTCCTAGAACTAGATAGCCGTTCAGCCGTAACACTTATAGGTATACCTAATTTTAAACCAACTCACCAAATTTAAAACAATCATAGCATAGATTATGAAGAGTTCATAAAATGTCAGAGGTTAGAAACCATACTTGCCATACTTTAAATGCATAATATTCATAATTAATTTGTGTCATTAATTTATTGCTTGTTCTAGACATTTTACAATACTGTGGCCGCAAAGACGCTAAATAATGTGTGACTGTATGCACTTTTCGAGACATGAGTTGCTTCTGCTGTAGGGTATGTCAGGTATAGTTGGGCCACTTTTATAAGTCGACATGATGCCATTCATTCAAAATTATTAGCAAAAGTGTTAGGAGACGGTGGCAACCGTCTCGGGAAGCCTGGGATGATAACAATTAAGATGATCAAGGACACAGCAGGAATGTCAATAGATCATTAGGAGATTGCACAGCTGGTGTAATGGTGTGAATTACCGATGTGGTTATAGCCACATCTAATATAGACAATGGAAATAGAAAGGGAGCTCTCAGTTGATGTATAGCTGTGATCAAGTCAATTAATAAATGTTATTAATATTTGAATTACATTTGAATTACAATACAGGGTGTTTGGTGATCGGACGTCTAAAATTAAACTAACAAAACCTTATTAGATACATAAAAAAGAATTTCCAGATAAGGCATTGATTTTTTTGCCTGAGTAGTTTCGACGAAGCCCTTCCTAGAAAAAAATTATTATTTTTTAATAAAACAAATAAAAATTTAAATTTTAATTTGGCTGACTAAGGTCCGGTTGTTCGTACGTCAGTTAAAAATTTTGAGATAACTACTGATTTTAAATTGCAAATTTTGAAAATACGGCGAATATAATTAATGATCTTGTCTTTTTAATCAGTAATTAACTCTTCTTAAAGCGAGCAAAATTTATTTTCAGAAATATCAGATCAATGGTTTGATAATACAGGGCATTTTAAAATCAGTAGTTATCTCAAAATTTTTAACTGACGTACGAACAACCGGCCCTAAGTACTGAAAAAACTATAGTTATTTATTATACAAGAGAAAAAAGTGATAGATTTTAGCTCGAGATGTGATTTCGTCCCCGACGCGTTAGCGGAGGGGACAAACACATCGAGAGCTAACATCGCACTTTTTTCTTGTGTGTAATATACAATTTTTTCTGCGAGAAGAAATATCAGTGTTAGAATGTCGAAAAACGTAGTTAGATAACTGAAAATTATGTCGGAAAAATGATTTATGTTAAACTTGGATTTTCAAACTGTCTTTTATCGTAATTGACGTTGCCTGGGTAACGAAACGATTTAGTTACATAAACGTCATAGGTATTAATGTAATTAAAATTGAAGACAGTTTTGCAAAGATTCTTGTTAGTTTTCGATGAGTGAATTTAATAATATGGATAGTGATTATTATGAAAATTCCCTTAATAATTGCTATTTGGATAATAAGGTAACTTTCCGTTACGTATTTGATATAAATTTAATGATATCTGAGTGTTAATAGTAGCTATACCTAAGCCGCCATTTCGGGGATAAAGTACTCATTTTTTTCCCTGCTAATTCATTTTTTTCCCCGATAAGATGCAGCTCATATAATGAGACATTTTTCTACCTGTCAACGGGGAAAAAAGGTCAAACTTTTAGCCCGTCGCAGAAAAAAAAATTTATAGATGATTTAGTTTTACATTTTTAGAAATATTTCCTGAATGAAGCCTGATCAGGAAAAAGTTATTATTTTTTTTTCTTATGATGCAGTTTTGTACATGAAATTTTATTTTGACTGTCCGATCACCGAACCAATTAGCATTATTTGTTGTAGGTATTTCAAAATAAGAAGGAATAATGTTAACTTGCTAATAATTTTTTTTTAAACTAGAGAGTTTTTTTACATTAAATAACACAAACTGAATTATTGATTCTTAAGTAAACTATGTAACTGTCAAATGCTCGGTATACCATAAAAGCAACAAATAACTCCAGATAAAGAAACTACAGCAACCCTTGCACATGGCTAGCATACTTAAACATAAGAGCTGTAACGAAATCCAAGGCTTTCGTTGGTAATTATTATTTATTTTCATTATTAGAGGGGTTTATCAGGAGTGATACAGTTTTTACGACAGTGATTAGCAGGTTATCTCCACCAGCACCGGCTATATAAAGAGCACCAGCTGAAGACTCGGTAGAGTGCATCGTGAGGAATTGACTTGCGAACAACTCTCTCTCCTGGGTGAACTGAGCCTGGAGATCAGCTGGGGCATGTAGTGAGTGCCCCATATAATATACACAGTCGGATACAGTAGGTCGATGAACTGAGTTGACCGAACCGTAGCCCGGCATTGGAAGCGCGACCAGAGTGAAGTGAGCTCTGGCCGACGACCGATCAGTATAGGTAATCAACCGGCGCTGTATTGAGGTACCGGCTGATCCCTTCAGTCCCTACCCGGCCTGTATTGAGGGCCTGATCCAGTAACAGCCGTCCCGAGGTCGTATTGAGGCATCGGGAGCGGCTTTTGTTTCAGAGAGCGCCTGCCGACGAAGGTCATCGCCCGGACGGCCCCGAGACGCGTATCTTGCATACGGTCGGGGACAGCACAGACCGTGCGACAGCGGCGGCATTACTGATGGTGAGCGGCGAGCAGCGAGGACACCAGCAGCAGCAGTACCGGAAAGGCCAATGGTAAACGAGGCCGCCTTCGACGCGGTTATCTGAAGCCAATCCGGTCACTCCCCAGAACGAGGGCCGCCCTCTTTCTATCACTCAGAGGACGGAGCAACCCTAAGATCAGTCGTATAAATGAATAATGATCGATTTATTGTAAATATACTTCTTTCGTAAATAAACCATAACAATTTTAATCGACTTGTCACGGGTACAAAGGGGCAATCATCCACTCCTGGGAACTCACCTCTACCCACAGAAAAATCCCGTTACAGAGCAGTTAAGTGACATGGGTGGTCGCTAAAGAGCGTTTAGCCTGTGCGGCTGCAACTGCGGTGAATGAAGCGTCCATAAAAAATAAATAATTGACCTGATTTCCATTACAAAACCCTTCCGATGTTTCTTCTTTAGGCTATAAACTAAGCTAGAAAAATCGACAACATTGAGTTCAAGTAACAGAATAATAACAGTTTAAAAACAATTAATGGTGAGCTAAATGCTCGCCTCACTGATGGCTTGCAGAAGGTCATTCAGTAAAACATGGGGACTCAAACCACGCATGGTACATTGGCTGTATATTGCCGTGGTCAGACCCATACTAACATATGGCTGTCTAGTCTGGTGGTTAAAGATCAACCAGAAACAAGCCATTATGAAAATTCAAAGTGTTCAAAGGCATGCTTAGGCATCACGACAGCACTGGAGGCCATACTTGACCTACCTTCTCTTGACATTCATATTAAGAGCGAGGCACGTTTGGGCGCCTACAGGCTGAAACAAAACCAAAACTGGGATAAACCTGGGAAAACTGGGCATTCCAGAATAACTGATACCATCGCAGATCCTATCCTGGAAATGCAATCCGATGGTATGAGTACTACGATATCATTTGTAAAACCATTCAGGGTTCTAATGAACTGGAAAGAATGGCAACAAATGGAACACCTGTGCCTGAAAAAAGAGCTGGTCTGGTACACAGACGGCTCAAAAACAGAGACAGGTACCGGAGCTGGAGTGCATGGGGTGGTCCCCGGGTGCAATATTTACGTGCCACTGGGGACTCATGCCAGCATCTTCCAGGCTGAAATAAATGCAATTAGGCTATGCGTTGGAGAGAATACCAGAAGGAACTATCGAGGTAGGGAAATCTACATCCTCTCCGACAGTCAGGCTAGCCTGAAAGCCCTTGCAGCTTATGAAATCAGATCAAAACTGGTCTGGGAATGCCTGCAAGACCTCATTGACTTAGCCAGGTGCAACGTGGTGACACTAGTTTGGGTTCCGGGTCACCGTGGGACGCCTGGTAATGAGGCTGCAGATCAACTAGCCAAGAAAGGCGCTGGGATGAACTACACTGGGCCCGAACCAGTGTTTGGCATCCCAAGGAACACTGTATGCGGGGCGGTGGCTCAGTGGGTAAGAACCCAACATAGAGCACACTGGAACCGTATAACAGGAAACAAACATGGTAAGGTGATGATCAAGGAGCCCTCTCAAAACCTTGCCAGACAGATACTGCAACTAAACAGATTGCAGATCAGAACGGTGGTGGGTCTTCTCACAGGACACTGCCACCTAAGAGTACACCTACATAAACTGGGGATATACAGAGAAGAACCAGTTTGTAGACTCTGCAATGAAGAAGATGAGACAGCTTCTCATGTGATATTCGAGTGTCCAGCACTCGCAAGAACGCGCTATGCGGTCCTGGGACCAATCAGTCCCGGAAGCCATCTGGCGGAAAAAACCTTGGTTAACGGACTGCTGAACCTTGTCAAAAGAACGGAGCTCTTCTAATCAAGGAAAATCTAAATGTGAGAAATACAATAAGCCCGCTGGCTTCAGTGTTTGGGACCACATAAACCATCTCTCAGATTTAGTTAAAATACCAAATACCAAAATACCAAATGCTCGCCTAGCGACCACTCGCGGGTTAAGTGTATAGGTGTTAATAATTTCACAAATTTAATTTGTTTTTGCTTTTGAAATAACGCGGGTATCCCTTGTTAAAGAAATTTTTTGATACTCTGTCTATCCTTTATTAGTTACCGCCAAAAAAATAGTAGGTAGTATTTAAATAAGTAAATTTTAGATGAAAATCAGAGCCCTGTGTAAGTGCTTAGTAAACTATATAATTGTAAAAATTTAGAGGAACAATTTTTTACACGGATGAAAAATTTTACATGAAGTAAGCATCCTGTATCAAGTCACAATTTGAACAACGATGCCACATTGACAAATTTCATGGAACGCAAGGAATGCGCAGAATCTGAATGACTGTAAATCATGTGCTTTGCTAGTGGAAGTTGCTTAAATTTGACTGTCACGTTGATTTCAATTTCAGAAAAATGCAACCTTATATCTCGGTAATTTTTTTCTCGGCTTGGGATTTTTTTTTCTGGTTATTACTCGTACAATGAGTCTAAAAAGCCATAGTCCTTCTCCGCCCTTCCATTGGATCATGGTAAGTTACGTCACAACAACGCCACCGTTTTTTGACTTGTTTCAAATCATTTATTGACGCTCGAAACTTTAATAGTTTATAACAAATTAATTAAAGATAATCGAAGCGCCATATTTTCCACTCTAACATTTTTTAACGGTACTGAATATTTTGATTATAATCTCAAATAAATGTGCTAGTTCCCAAGTTCCCTATTATGGTCAAATTGTGTTTCATTTTACACCACTTCTCTTAAATGTGCAGTATTAACACATTCGCTGCCATGGCGGACACCGGTGTCCGCTGTTATAAGGCCGTACTACGCCAGAGAGGACACCGGTGTCCGCCCGATGCTTTTTGATATTATAGCATAACAGCAAATGCTAAAATTACAAGCAATGAGAACGTGTCCGCTGTGGCATGGACGCATCTCTCGCCACCCATGGTTTCTGAATTCCCCCCTCCCATTAGATTTTATACGTGTGTCCGCTATAGATGTCCGCTTTGGCGCTCAGCTTAGGTGATAACTAACACTGGAATCTATCCGCCGTGGTGGACACGTAATAATGATAATATAGTTTACTGCCTACATCACTTATTCAAATTTTCAAATAGTTCCTTAGATAGGTAGTTTAGGTACTTTTTTCATAGCATTATTATGATTGACAACGAAAAAAAAACTATATTCGATAAGAAAAAATATAAAATAATCAATTAATTCAAACTTAATACATTATGTAAGCCTACACAATCTTGTAGTAAGATTTAAAACAATCCATGCAAGATCTAGGTTGCATTGGACAATCCATGCATGCAATACGTGGTCATTTTTCTGACTTTGTTTTTAGTTATTTAATTTTTATTTTCTTTTGATAACATCCTTTACAACATGCAGTGTCCGCCAGAACAAGCGTGTCCGCTGAGGCGTGACCGCTCTGGCGTGGTAGAGAAATATTTTGTGTCCGCTGTGGCGTATACGATTCCTGAAGGCGTAAAATATTTCTGAGCGCCGTAGAGGACACCGGTGTCCGCTAGGCATTTTTGAAAATAACTTAGAAATGGATAATCAGATTCCAAAAAAGTAAACACATTTCAAAATGATTTTTCATGACTGATAACCTGCCAGTCATGGCCTGTAGGAACATTTTTATGATTTTAGCTTGGCAGGGATTGTGTTAAATAACTAAGCATTCTATGATGGCCTGAACTATATGTATATTTTTCTGGGGATAAATTATGCAATAACGAAGATTCTACCTTCATGTATAAACAACATAAGTACCTTAGGTAATATTGTAGCGTGCAGCAAAAATAAAAGCATGCCCTCCTATGCAGCGCTTTTAAAATATACCTATCCTCGACTGTTATCTTATCGATTCCCGCTAGTTAGTAGTTTGGGAGCAGTATTAAAATGGATGAGCGGTTATTTCACTAATAGGGTTACCGCCGTAAGTAGACCCTAATAGTTGTTTCCGTTATAATTAACAAGCATACAAATTTTCAAAGTCAAAGCTTACCGAATGAATTAATGTTTACCTTACGGAGTCAAGCATAATAATTGTCAAAGTTCTTACAGACATACCTCTCAGATAAACTTGTTTTCGCAAAAACTCAAAAATACAAATTGGCTGTAGTGAAACACCTTTAGTTTGTAACAAGCATATCTAATTAATGAATGAAAGTTAAAATTAAAGACTGTTTTGTTTCACAAAGTATTTTTATATTTAAATAAATAATAATATGTCCTCACAGTTGTTTTGAGTAGCAATCTGCTCTTCATCAGGGGTGTTGTTAACCTAAACTAAATGCTGGGATATCATAATCTTACTGACAGACTTATCAGTGACCTTGGCTATTCATTTAGTTTCTCCTAGCAAATTGGGGCAAAAAAATTCTCAAATTATATTTTTATTGAAAACTTAAGGCATTAACGACATGTTTGCGCGTAAGAATGAGATTTAAATATTTAATTTTCATTATGGTGTATTATAATTAATTTAGAAACAGTCCTGTGGTCGTGAACGCTTTATGACTGACGTGACGTCAGTGAGTACATCTGTTTCATCCTTTTAATTATCTGACATAAATACTAAAGTTAAATACTAAATACAATGTAACGCATTTACGGCGTTAAAGTTTATTTACGCATACCTTACATTAATTATAAAATTGATTTCAAACCCACAGACCTTTGAAGAATGCCAGAGAGCACAATTTGATCCGTGCGTCGCCCTCAAGAAAAGTGTCAATGTGGAAGCAGCGTAGTGAGGAGCTGCGGTAAAAATTAGCATACGATTGTTCGAATATGACATAAGAAGGATTGGTATCTGAATTATCATCTGAATTGGTATCTTTAACAGAAGAAAAATGTAAGAAGATAAACTATTTGCAATTATTGTATGAATTGAACCTTTGTTAATGTATAGCTTTTTGCATGTAAGGCAATGGAAGACATAATGATCAAAAAAATTCTTCCTTCGCAGACCGGAGCCGGAACGTTTCACGTACTCCACGTCTAAGTAAGAAGTGAGGTTATGTTACGTGAGGAAGAGGAAAGTGCAAAGTGGGAGCTGCTTCTTCTTTTGGATTTGAGAATTCCCATGCCCTTTATCATTACACTACTAAATTATCAAACTTTTGATTTAATACCTACTTGAAATTTAATTACGATTGACTTGCATAATCTGTGAAATCGAAGTGTGGTCACAATAATTTCTTTTTGTTGCTAGTTGAAAAGCTTGAAGTGAAATTACGGGACCAGCTTACGTAAAATTATGTTTATTTTACCCAGAATGATTAGACTTGTATGATAAAATTACTTTTAAGTAAAATTTTTGGGAATAATGACTTTTAATTGGTCTATGTCCATTCATATGGATAGCTGTAAATGGTAAGTTTTCCCACTTGTGGTCTTCAAAGAATTTTTTACTTTCAAGGTAGATATAGGAAAATTAATTCCCAACCCTAATTTACTTATTATGGACTGTGTTGCTGAGGTGATCATAATCGCGACTTTCAGGTCCACCCTCCAAAAGAAGTAACGGTAATATAAAAAAAAAATACATTTTTATTTTTAGGGTGGATAAACGAATGCGGTCTAAATTTTTTTGAAAAATTTGTACTTTAGGGGTGCCAACTTCATTGAGCTCCAATACGATACTCCGATACTCATCAATGTGTCATCACCGATCGCCACTGAATCGGGACGGAAGCATCGGGATCCCGAATCATCAGTCCAGTGGCCAATACTATTAAAATCCATTGTTAATTTGGGAAAGCAATCTAAATAACGAATTTATTAAATATTCAGTATTCAGTGTATCCATGTATGAAATGGTGGAAACCGGAATTAAATTTCTAATCAGCATTGACATCGACGAGGCCTCAGGCAAAGAGCGTTTACGAGTTCCTGAAAAGCAGTAGCACAGCACCACCGAGTCTCATGTCTGACTAACACGCATCTACTTAGTTATTTTATCTGTAAGATGGAAAATGAGGGGCAAATTTCGTTGTTTAAGGGCATAGTTTGAAGTAAAACATCCAAGTAAAACAGAGACCAGAGTGCTCGGTGACCGTAAAAGCCGCAAAAAAACTAAACAGCGACTTCAGGCACTGCTTCATTAGAAATCGGGTCACCGGGTGCACCGATGACTGATGTGTGGTTAATAATAACTGAAGTTAGAAATAGGTAAGCAAATGTGGTCAAATAGCCCCATTGCATGTAAAACCCAATTTCCACTCTTATGGGGTGGAATGACCATTAAGAATATGTATTAGAGAAATAAACTTATTATTTCCTAAAACAATTATTATTACTTATTAGTTAAATGTCTTCAAAGTAAAAAAAAATACTAAAATATTACCTCATAAAATCCTTTAAAAGTCGAAAGTTAAGTATATGTATATAAGTATGTTTGACTAAAATAGGACAGCATTTCTTAACTTTCTAAAAAATTGTCAACTTTGCTACTTGCGGGAGTGCTAAAACATAATAAATAGCTATTAATTTGCAAAGTACATTTTATTGGAGACTTGTACACAAATTACACATTAGGTATATTATAGTTAATACAAAACACATATATCTATTACTAGATATATGACAAAACATGACAGTTGATAAATTTATTATTCAGAATCATAGAATCGATTCCGAAAATTAATAATTACAGCACATTTTCTAGACGCGTCTTAAAACTTTTTTTAAGTAGACAGGTATACACCGTTCACATATTAAAAAAGAACTAGGTGGCCATGAACTTTTGTTTTTAGGTTTGCAAAAATGAAAACTCCCTAGATCTCGATTGACAATATCAGCTGATCGAGATATTAAAGGTTAAGTAAACACTGACATTTGTCAAATCACTCAAATTGTCTCAGCTGATTAACAGCCTTGTTGTCTAATTGAAGTTTTAGAAGAAGGGGATTTCTAGGATAGGTAATTTTTTACTCTGATCAATTTTTTTCAAACTGACAAATAAAATTATTAAATTTTTGACATTTTAAATTTCGAAAGAGCAAAATGACGAAAATAATATTTTTAGATGGATAAATCCGCATTAGGAAAGCATTTCAATGATTAAGATCCAGAAAGTCCAAACTTGAGCAAACATTTAAGTCATTCTCTGCATGAAGGTAAAATATATTTGGGATGTAAGTATTAAGTAAAATATGTGTATCTGCTAAATTGCTAGTAATGCGGTCTCTGATAGTAGTCAGACCGTGCATTAGCAAGTATTATTAGACAGGTCAAATGTGAAATTACACCTTTGGACAGCCCGCCTAAAACAGGCACTAGTTATGAAAATATTGTGTTTCCGAAAGATTTGCAATAATCTATTTCCAATACAAACCCAATCGAAATCATGGGGGTATTGCAAACTTCATTATACAAGCACGTAAATTAGCAGCTTCCCTCTAAGGATAAAGTAAAGAATGTATGTCTTGAAGAGCTTTCAAAATGTAAGTCTAAGTACACCTGATATGTGACAAAATTAATATAATCATTGTGAAAAACTTATGTCGGAGGACTGGACGAAACAAATGGACATGGTGAAAATCTTATTAAAATCAGAGCACATCAGAAGATGATTCTGATTCTAAGCAGGATGCAGTAGCGGTTATTGATAATGGGGGATCGAAAACTGAAAAGTATCTTGTGTAAAACATTCTCAAGTCTAGAATCTTTGGCTGGTTTCTGACACAGTAGGTACTATGATACCGAATATCCGACGAATTGACGAAAAATATTTTTCATTTACGTACCTATATTTTAATATTTTAATAAACGCACCGATATATTTTAATTACCGGCTATGTATTTTATTAAAAGTAAATTAATATAATTGATTCAAGTTTTTTATTTTATATTCAAAAAGTACATTTGTGTATTTTCCTAACTTGGCAAAATTACATGATAACCTTTTTCTCAAACTCTTATGAAAAGCTTAAGATTTTAAGATCTTAGATCCAGCGACATTGCGTTCTAGTTAAAGATTGCAATATGTGACTAAATGATTCAAAATAAAAAGCCCCCAAAGATGTAAATATAAATATAATAAGAAGAATACCAAACATATCAAAAATCCATCTGGCAACTATGTCCTGGTTCCTTGCCATACAACTTCAACCTCATAAAAAAGAGACATAACCAAACTCCAGCCAATGATTGACAGCGGTTATACCCAGTGATTTCTATCACCCTACACCATAACCCAATTCTTTTATAATAAGTGAACGGTGTATAGGTACTAATATAATGTAATATGTTTGTAGTCCGAATATGTAAATGAAGTGATAATAATAATAGGTACCTATAATAATACGTCGACTAGAATCCGATTTTGAAAATTAAGTATTAATTAAGGTCTGCATATACCAGTGTCATTTTTATACAAAAGGATGAAGCAGACTACAGATATAAAACTTCGGAATGTTGGGGTAAATTTTGTTCTTTGACTTCTCATTCTTCTTCTCGGAAAAAGTAAATATGATAAGGAAGTGAAACATTTCCATATTATTTAATCAATGATTGCCGGTAAGTTACCATATCACGTATCTAAGTAGGTAGAGGTAGCATCTTAGTTGTATATCCTGCAACTGCAGAAGGAAAAAGACTAAGATGATCGGGAGTAAATACGAACTCGTAAACTCCTAACGTTTGAGGTCGATTTGTTATCAAACTTGACCCATTGATGTTACTGGTAGATAATGAGGTAATAAAATCATCGACTGATTCATCTTCAAAATATTAAATCAAATTTGCCACCATGATCTGTTTGACTTCATTACTTAAATAGATAGGTACTTTGGCATTTTGCTTAGTCTTATAGAAATCACTTTCGGTAATTTTTATTTTATTTTTTAAAATTACAAACTATACGTTCACTTATTATAAAAGAATTGGGTTATGGTGTAGGGTGATAGAAATCACTGGGTATAACCGCTGTCAATCATTTTCTAGAGTTGGGTTATGTCTCTTTTTTATTAGGTTGAAGTTTCATCAAGACATAGTTGCCAGATGGATTTTTGATATTTTTTGCTATTCTTCTTATTTTTACTTCTTTACAGGCCTTTGATTTTGAAGCATTGGGTAACATAATATATTATGATATTGTAGAAAGCAAACTCGTCAAATCTAATAAGCTTGGCATTAATAATAATTTGAGAAAAAAGTTTTATTGCATGTATGTATTGTGATATCTTAAGGGAATAATTAAAGGATGTCTTTAATATAAAATAGATCAAATAATTACTCATTTATTAAGTAGAAAAGTAGAATAGTATGTAGGTATATATATATATATAGGGTATAGGTACTGAATCGGCTACGGTCATGGCGATTGGCGAGCTTATTTGATGTATAAGCAGGAACATGCAAGATAACAATAATAATACTAATAGCTTTATATTATTTATACATTATATAGGTAAGTACGGCAGCTAAATCACTGCTATAATACCTACTACACGAGACGTCTTCACAACACGCGTAGCAAGAACAATATGTATACCTACCTAACCTACATGACAAAATTATTATAATATCAAAAACCTACCAGAAAGTTTATATAAGTTTAAAACTAACAGAAAGTAATATATAATTAATTATTCGAAGACATATAATTATATGTTAAAATGATAAATATCCAATAAATTATTGTAAAATAACGATTCTTGTTAAATAATAGTATATTATGCAACGAGCTTATAATGAAGGCTATTAATACGCGAGTATGATGGTTAAGATACGAGCCGTAGGCGAGTGTCTTAACCATCATAAGAGCGTATTAATAGCCATTATCTGCGAGTTCCATACACTATTTTTTCTACGACACTTTTTTTTTTCATAGAAAAGATTAAAAAATTATATATTTTAACAATGACCCGTGTACAATTGCGGATCATTGAGGTTAAGATAGGTTGCTATTTGTTTACGCATATTACCAAATTTTCTATTCGTCGCTAAGGTTATTCTGCTGAGACATGTTTTAGTATCAAGTTACGCACTACTCACTACTGCGTAATTTTTATTATGCGAAGTTCGAATTCCGAATTTTACGCTTCGATTTTGAGATTAATTAATAATTTTAATAACATCGACAGCCATTAATTACGATATTGTCTACCTGCGCAACGCGGGTCGCAGAGTTGCCGCTTTGAATACTATCACGGAGCACTACGAATGATATAATACTTTATCTTCCCATCTTTTACACGATATACCTACTTATCAAATTAATTAAGGTAACATAAAATATTGATAAATTTTCTTTGAATGTTACTTATGTTCTAAATTAAATAAACGTTCAGAATTTTTTTTCAGAAATACAGAACTTATATCACAAGGCAATTTTTGTCGTGAGTATGACAACTCTGTGACTTCGGTTGGCTTGCGGACCCGATTGTGAGCGAAAAGGACCCGATTCGATTGCAAATGCTCCTCTGCCATTGGATAGCTTGACCAGTACTTTAATGAAAATTTGTATCTTAATGAGACCCATTAAAGCACTGGTGATTCATATTTAATATGCATATTAAAGGTTGGGAGTAGAAAAAATACATTTTAAAGGGATGTGGTTAATTAGATAGGTTCATTAGTATAGTCTGCAAGGCAAGTAAGGTACAAGATTATTCCTTCTAAAGTTCTGAACTTTTAACCAATAGATTATCAAAATTGGAAACACAAACACCTTCCTGCCACAGTGAAAAAGCAACTTTATGTTTTCATGTTAATATTCTTCATTTAGTATATATTTCGTTTTAAACATTATGTAGGTAGGTACTTATTATTATTATTATTATTATTACAAAAGCAACGTTATTCTTATCAGTATAATATGAATTAATCAGCAAGTTTTTTCTTCAGGCATAGGATCTAGAACAATAATGGCTTATTTTTACCTTTTATCTTTAAAGTAACTGGAGTAAATACCTACCTAAACTAACCACTCTTTTAGGGTTAGGATGCGTGGTCAAACCACACCTGAACACTTTCTTGAAATTCTTGAATACATTGCTCATAATCATAAGAACAATAATAGGGTGTGCGTTGATGGAGGCTGTAGGATGTTGGAAGTTAGGGATGTAGACTGTAGAGCCATCACAAGAGAGGAGGTATACGAGTCCAAAATTAGGTACCTACTAGTAATAAAATCTATCTTTTCTTCAGTGACAATCCAGAAAGTTTATAACTTTTTTATACAAATAAGAAAAAAGTGTGTTTTTATTCCTTCGAGGATCCAGGATCGCCGGAAGCACCTCAGCCTCCATGGGCTAATTGCGCTAAACCTCCTTTGCTTTATGCCACCCATTCTGTCAGTCTGGTCCCCTGAACTAGTTTGTACAGCCCCATCATTGGATGATTGTCATATTCTTCCGGACTCATTTTTGGTTGTCCATATATATTTCCTGTCTTCTGCGGTTCTCAGAGCTTCGCATTTACACAGGACAAGTTTACAGTTCAAGCAGGGCATTAGAAACCAGCCAAGATTTTGAATTTGAGAAATATTAAAATTTTGGTACAAAATTATCCCCTATTCCACCTCCATTGAATCATCAGAAATATCAGAATCGGCGCTCTGATCTGAATCAGATTCCTCTAATGATATAATGACAGGTGGAATATTTTCAACCGAAAGATTTCCCTTGTGTTTCGTCCAGTCCTCCGAAATAAGTTTTTCACAATGATTACAATAATTTAGCCACATGTCAGGTGTACATTTTGATAGAGCTTCAAGCCATAAATTCCTTACTTTATCTGGAGAGGAAAGCTGGGAATTTATGTGCTTGTTGTAGTAAGTTTTACAGTACCCCCACGCCATTTCAATAGGGTTGTATTGGCAATGGTATGGAGGCAGTCTAAGAACTTCATGACCGTGCTCCCTCAAAATTTCGTTCGTCACGTATCGTTTGTCTTATTTGTCTTGCCTAAATGGTTTAATTAAATCCCATAAATCTTTTTTTGTAACTTTACCCTCAATTTCAACACCGCGCTTAATCAACCAATCCTGCATCTCATTCTTCTTCCAAGAAAGTGTAGGTGTTTTTTCCAGCCGCACCGAATGATACGGTGCATTGTCCAAGACAACCACACATTTACCTGGAATTTTATTCAACGCAGGGATTAATTGATTAATTACCCAATTTTTAAATACCTCTCCGTTCATAGTTTTATGATAGTCTCTGTCTTCGTTTCGTGAGTCCAGTAGCAAGTCACACCCCCTAAAAACCCAAAACGACTTCCCGCGTGTAAAACTGTGAACCGTTTTCCCTCAGCAGATTTAATTTTAGATGGGTTACTTTTTCGATCAGTGTCGTGTACCCATTGTCGGACTAAGGATCCATTCTGGTATATCCATGTTTCATCCAGGTACACGAACGTTACATTTTCACTCGAATTTTGATACTGTAAGTATTTTCTTAGAAAGGTAATTTTGGATGCAACGACATGTTTTTGTTCACAAAGAATTTTGCGTCCGTTCACTTATTTATACTTATAGCCAAGAGATTGGTTCCGGTGTATTATCACTCACTCTGATTTTTGGGAAAATTTCTATATAGGGGGCAAGATTACCTTAAAAATAGACGATATAAGCAAAAAAAATTGCGAACGGTCCATAAATTTACAAAAAAAAAAAAACACTTTAAAGCTCAACTTTTGGTCCAAATTGATGATCGTTCATCACGATTTTTTGGACAAAATATAGCGCTGTACTGACAACACTCCATAAATAGTAACTAGAATACATTCTCTGAACTTGTTTTACCAGTTTCATTTCTTAAATGTGTAGGATAACTTCTAAAAATGGTTTTTAATTTTCGATGATAATTAATTAAACTGACATAACATTTAATGAGTTGAATAATTCACAACAAAGCCGTGAGGCAATAATCGAAATGTCAACAATGGCATTCATGGACACTTCAATAAAATATAATGTTTTGCGACGTTGTCACGTTGTTATGGTCAATAATATACCTATTATTTTAAAATTAAAAACTCATGTTTTATGATGTGATTTTTTATAAGAGGAAATAAATCAAAATCAAAAATGTGTTTTATTTAGTTAATTATGAATTGGTACATTATCAGTCTGAAAATATTCAAACATAATTTTAATAACCAGTCTTATGGCCCATTATCTATTTGACGGCCTCTGTAATATTTTCCTTGCCCTCTCGCATGGACCATTTATAACTTTTGATGTATTTCTGAATAGAAATATTTTAAATTTTAAAATTAAAACAATAACCTTCGCAAATTACACCAAATATTTTTATTTCACAATAAGATGTTAGTAATAAATAATTGATATGACAACGCTGCACAACATGATCATTCTCAGTTCTACGAATCTGTCAGTTTAGTGAATTTAACTGGACATGAAGTGTCATTTTTGGGCAATTTTGCGATACTTCAAACTCAATTTTCTCGATATTTTATGAACGGTTCGCAATTTTTTTCAAGATATCATCTAAATTGAGCGTAGATTAACGACTCATGCAAAAAAAATCCAAAAATCAGAGTGAGTGATAATGCACCGGCCCCAAAAAGAGCAATAATTATATATGTAACATCAATAATTTATCGGGTATACAGGGTAAGTCATTGATATGGGAAAGCTCGATTGCACCTACACCATTAAAGATATCGAAATGAACCAAAAAGTGCTGTAAATGGGAGGGTAAAGTGCAGTTTGTAAAATTATTTTCAGATACACAGGATGCAATATAACTTTGTAATTTTAAATAGGACACCCTCTATATTATTACATCTTCAGATTATTTGAGAAAAGTCAAAAAGAATGGTTTGTAAAGTTGAAGTTTGTAATGAGCGATTTATGAGTTATAAACAAATGAAAATCGCGATTTTCCATTTTCAAAGCAGCTTATATTGAAAACGGGTCGAGATATGGAAAAACGGTTTACATGTTCCTATCTTAACTTTTCAAGCGGTATCCTATTGGATGGATGAAATTTTTATACAGAGTGGTAAAAAATTTGATTATTTTCATCACCCGGTATAAAAATTTCAGCTACATGATAGGATACCAAATTAAAAATTAAGATAGGGACATGTAAACCGTTTTTCCATATCTCGACCCGTTTTCAATATAAGCTGCTTTGAAAATGGAAAATCGCGATTTTCATTTGTTTATAACTCATAAATCGCTCATTACAAACTTCAACTTTACAAACCATTCTTTTTGACTTTTCTCAAATAATCTGAAGATGTAATAATATAGAGGGTGTCCTATTTAAAATTACAAAGTTATATGGCGTACAGCGATATTGGGCCATCCTGTGTATCTGAAAATAATTTTACAAACTGCACTTTACCCTCCCATTTACAGCACTTTTTGGTTCATTTCGATATCTTTAATGGTATAGGTGTAATCGAGCTTTCCCATATCAATGACTTACCCTGTATACGTAATGATACTTGTTAAATGTTCTTCTTTGTTTTGGGTTTTAGGTTCGATTTTAAAATACTATTTTTACCAATCGGTCTCGAAACGTTTCATTTGTATAAAAATATTTTTGAAAAATAGTATTTTAAAATCGAACCTAAAACCCAAAACAAAGAAGAACATTTAACAACTACTAAGAAACAAGGTTCAATAAAAATAATCAAACGTAATGATACTTACACCCCAAATGTATTTCACTTTCAAAATTACTTGATGATCACTCAAGTTTGCATTTTCAGATTTAAAAAGTTTTAATGCTTTTTTTATCCGAAGTTTTTCCTCAATAGATATTATTTTCGGCATTTTGAAATTTATAATGTCAAAAAATTAAAATTATTTATTTGTCAGTTTGAGAAAAATTGATCAGAGTAAAAAATTATCCTAGATAGATTTCCCAGTACTAAAACTTCAATTAGACAACAAGGCTGTTAATCAGCTGAGACAATTTGAGTGATTTGACAAATGTCAGTGTTTACTTAGCCTTTAATATCTCGATCAGCTGATATTGTCAATCGAGATCTAGGGAGTTTTCATTTTTGTAAACCTAAAAACAAAAGTTCATGGCCACCTAGTTCTTTTTTAATATGTGAACGGTGTATAAGTCTGAAAACTGACTTAATTTGATCTCTTTAATAACCTTCAAATTCTACTTGTCATTTTTAGTGTCATAATGTTCGATATTACAACGTAGCATAAACAAATAATATATGACCTTAGCAGACAGTTAGAAAATAATTTAGTTTAGATCAGTTTCTGTTCAACGTCCTTATGCCCAGGAACTAGAATCCCATCCATCTCGCACCTCGCGACACTGCGATACGCAAGTGGTGGCCGCTGCGCTGTGGTAAAGTATTAATTTAATGAAATCGTGCTTCTCAGTAGTTCCATTGTTTCCTGCGATACAAAATAAGAGGCCGCTGCATCGCAATTAACATTGTACTTGCACCTCCGGAAGCGGTACACGAGCGGAGATATCGATTCAAACGTTGTTGTTTGTAATCGTTGTAGGTAGTATTCATCTTCATCATTAAATATATCTCTTGGGAGGCTATTCCAAAGTGATGGACTTATCAAAATAAAAGAATTTAAATAAGGTGGTCTGCCGAAGAGTTAGGGGGATTGCAGAACTGGACATGATATGGATGAGCAAGTCTTGTATTTCTACCTTGTGCACTGCTCAATTTGCAAAAGAATTGCGGTCGGCTTCTAAATGTTCAACTGCTTCTTGGGAGGAGACATAAATAAAGTAACATAAACACTAGTAAATGATTGTTCACTAGTGTCTAATCTGTTACCTGGGATAGAGATTATAGACGATAGAAAACAGGAAAAGAATAATTATTATTGTAATTTCGGATGATAGACTTCACTTCAACTCCATCATGTCGTATGTCCATAAAGAGTCCATTATGAAAATATAGGAATCTTATAAATAGTAGTGTTTTGAAAAGATAATTGTTATTTAGTATCTCTTTCATGGTCCCTTTGCTAAAAAACAGTTATTATAAAAGTGCGCTTACGTTTAATATCAGAAGATATTGGACGGTATTTGCGTAAACACTTGCCCAACATGAACGACTAAAATGACCTAACCTTCACATGTGAAATTACCTTTACGAGATAAAATTCGGTTTGGTTTGGCAAGAAGCTAATAAAAACTAAGAACATTACGCTGATGGTATCGTTAAATGATACATCAAACTACTTAAATAAATCAAAAAGTTAGTTAAATTTAAAAAAAAACTCTAAAATATATTACTTTTTTAATTTGACACTTTTTACGAGTCACTCATGATATTATAGTCGACATTGTCTACATGTTATTTTATCTACTGCATCCCTGCTTCATTCCAAGTATAAACGTTAATAACGGGTAAACAATACCGGAAAAGTTATAGGCAGAACCGTTGATGGGTTTAAATTATTCGCCCAGATATTGACGTGTGAGGGCGATGTGGGGTCGGTATGATGGTCGTAAGTGGCTTATTGAAAGAAACACTTTTATTGGTGGGTTGAAAGGGAAGAGGATCTAGCGCCATTGCCAACCTTGTTGAAAGTCTGGTTATGGTATCGGAAAAGTCGTAATAGCAGTGTGCTAGTAAGATCCGGTCTCTTAAGACCACTCTTCCTGAGTTATTTACAAAAACGGTAAAAACCTTTTCGGAGAGGGATAAAACAGGATATTAATGGTCTTTTATATAACCGAACCGTGGGAGGGCGTGTGGCATCAGACGTACATAGCTTCATAGGTGGTCAGACGTGGATGTCAAAAACGTTCTAGTTGATATTATGCCTAATGGGAGCGGTTGGTTAACTGACCTTTAATGTGTGAGCGCGTTGTTGAGTGTAGTCAGCCGACGGCAGAGCTGAGGAGTATGACTGGAAAAAATCGCCCGAAAGGCGTATCGGGCAGGCGTATACCATTTCTACAGGGCTGGCGTTCCTTTACTGCCGATCGAAGCCCCAGAAGAGCGGCAGGCAGGTGTTTGGTCCAGGTACCCTGTGAATCTAGTAACCGGCAAGTTGGAGCGGCCTTTAATAAGTTTCGATGCCAGCGTTCGACGCGTCCGTTGCTCTGTGGGTGATATGCAGTCGTGCAGCTTTTCATCCATAAGGCGTGTAAAAGCCTTGAATAGGTTGGAGACTAAATTTCATCGGTGAATCGTGAATTTCCAATTATGCCAGAAAACTTGAGCAACCGTGTCAGTTTACTGTTCTGAAAGCAAGAATGCTTCGGGCCATCAGTGGGTAAAATGGTCGTTGCAGGTTAGCAGTAACTAGCACTCATGCGATGATGGTAGAGGGCCGCCGATGTCTAGATGGTTCCGAGATGAATTCAGAAATGAACGAGAAATGTTATTATGTTATTATTATGCCACTACAATTGCATAGTTTTAGTTGTGGAGAAAATATAGTATTGCGTATTGAAATGTGTCTTATTGAAAAATGGAAAAATAAGACACTCGAAAACTTTTGAAATATAATTCTCATTCTGTCTTATTTATTTAATAAGACAGGTATTGTATTTGCATTTGTATCTTTGAGGGTGATCAGGTCACTGCGACCTAAAAGATCTATTGTATCCCCTCTACCGGGCTTGGACGACATTCCCTCCTTTGTTGCCAGGTATTGCATTGCTGAGCTTGCTCAGCCATTATCAGAAATTTACAACAGCTCCTTTCAGACTGGTTTATTCCCCGAAGATCTCAAAGCAGCGTTAGTTAAGCCTATTTTTAAAAAGGGCGACGTCAAAAACCCTGAAAACTACCGACCGATTAGTCTACTATCGGTATTTGATAAAATTCTTGAATCCCTTGTCTCATCTCGTCTTATTGACTTTCTAGACAAAACAAAGATCCTTTCCCGCTCCCAGCATGGTTTTCTTAAAAACAGATCTACCCAGACGGCTCTTGTGGAGCTTACGGACTTCATATCTCAAGGTTTGGAGGAGGGGATGCGCACTGTGGGCTGGCTTTTGGATCTCTCCAAGGCCTTCGACAGTGTGTGCCACGAAGGCCTCCTTCGGAAACTGGAGAATGTCGGAGTTCGTGGATTGCCCCTTTCTTGGTTTCCCAGCTATCTACAGGGAAGAACACAGGCGGTTCAGATTACTGGGTCTGATGGCCGACCTGTGCGGTCACCTTTTGCTCTAGTCTCCTCTGGGGTGCCACAGGGTAGTGTTCTCGGTCCACTTCTTTTTCTTATCTTCATTAACGATCTGGGCCTCAAAATTACCTCCCCAAATTCACTCTGTGTTAACTATGCTGATGATACAACAATTCTTATTAGGATAAAACCAGGCGACCTTCCTAGTCTGATAGATACCATTCAACTCCCGTTGAAAAGAGCAAGTTTATGGCTCAGGGCCAATGAACTAAAACTCAACTTAGACAAAACTGAGCTGATTGATTTTCACTCTAGCCGATCACGTCTTCCACCTTTACCCTCCATACCCACCGATGGTGCCTTGATCGAGCCGAAGGACGTGGTGAAGTTTTTGGGCTTCCACATCGACCAGAACCTAAACTGGTCGGCTCACACAGATCATTTGTGCCGTCGTCTTGCTAGTGTCTGCTTCCTTCTTAGACGCTATCAGCACACGGTGTCCCCTGAGGTTCTTCTCTTTGCTTAATATGGGCATTTCATCAGCCACGTGAACTATGGGCTGGCCGTCTGGGGTGGGTCTGAGAGATCTCTGCGAAGGGTTTTTCTTCTTCAAAAGAGAGCGATTAGGATCCTGACAGGCTTGTCAATACAACAGTCATGCAGAGGCCATTTCAGGCGGCTTGGACTTCTTACCGTGCCTGCTTTGTATGTCTTCTCTCGGCTCAAACTGATCCACAAAAATCAGGATAGACTTTTACCTTACCGATTCACCCATCACTACAGTACCAGGTTCAATTTGTTTAAACCTCCTACACACCATCTGTCGTCTTCAGAAAGGACATTCACGTACGCATCTATCAAATACCTGAACCACTTCAAAATAGATCCTGCAACTGTTGGGTTCTCAGCGTACAGTGCGTATCTTCGGAAACATCTCACGGAGTTGGAACCCTACACTACCTCTGATATACTGTCCTTCCACCCCCCATCCCTACCTGCAGTCTGATATTAAAACACCTAAAACTCAAAGCCTTGATCCATCCTTATCATAGAGATGGAACTATGCCTCGATCGAGAACTGATTTCTTTGGTGTCTCTGCGCGTCTCGACCCTCACTGTTCCCGGCGTTATGTTGACATGCTGTGTGTTTTAAAAAATTTTTACTGTTTGTCTTTATGTTTGTTTTTATAATTTCTGTAATGACGCTGTTGTACTGAGCAATGACTGTTGTAATTCAAGTACAATAAAGAAATTTGTAATTGTAATTGTAATTGTAATTGTACTGTACTTCGCCTGATGTGGAATCTCTTTAGTGAAGCACCCTCTCCAAGTCTAATAAGACAGGTAATACTATCAATAATTTTTATTTTAATATCATGCAATCGAAAAATCAGCTTCAATAAATAATTATTGTCTTGCTGTGTTGGCATCCAACATTACAAGAAATAACCTGTTATATTTACAATATAAAAAAGTAAATTTTGTGTCGAATCAATATTTATTACTAGTTACCTACATTTTTGTTATGCTGTTAGTGCTAAAATCGAAATTGGGAGAAAAATCTGTCACAAAAACTGTCAATAATAATTTTAGTCTAAGATTCGGGATTTTTTGCTCCGGGTTTGACTGTTACTTTAATTTTGCGGGTCATATACGTTCAATAACGTCATCGACGATGTGGATGCTGGGATTTATTTATAGGAATTGTAGGGATTTTAGTGATGTGAACTGTCTCAAATTATTATATTATTTCCTTTGTAAGATTTGCATTGGAGTACGAATTATGCATTGTTATGCATTGTTCTGGTATTTAGTCAGTTCATATCGATAAAATATCTACAAAAAGCTCAGAGTAGTTTTTTGAAGTTCATCTCACATTTAGTTGATGGCTGTAATCCCGAGCGTGGGTGCCATCATTCTTTGCTTCTGCGCAGATTTGATACGAAGCCTCTCTCTCTGAGACGCATCTTGAGTGTCAAATTTCTTTATACAGGTTGTATCTAAAATGAACCGATCAAATTCAGAGGGTGATTGATGAGATCATTTTAAGAAAAAATGTTAGTATAAACGTATGTCCTAAGAGGCTTAACTTTTTAACTACAATGTGTTGAAGTTTCAAGAAAAAATTGTTTTTTTAATAATCACTTTGATAAGAATCAAGATATTTGCGTGAAAATTTGTGTACACCTCCCACGCATCAAGAGGCATTTCCAAACGTATTACTTTTAGTTATTGTAGCAGTGGTGTCCGTGAAAGTCGCGTTACACTTAATATTTTTGAAAAAGAAAATAGTACGCCCACTGCTTTTTTTATGAATCAGACTGAGCAAGGATATGGATGAGGTAACCTTGGTACAGAAATAAAATATTTCACGATTCTTTTTTCAAGCCTTTCGATTTTCGTGCCCTTAACATAAGTAAAAATTATTGTTGATTGGTCCGTATTCACGATTTGGATAAGATTGATAATCTAACAAGTGAACTTGACAGCGGAAATTAAACTCGAGCGAAATTAGCGGGCGCTTCACAACAATCCCATTTTTAGTCCTTTGTTTTTGCTACAACGGTTCACTAAACTGCGGATATAATTCAACAAAACCAGTTAGTTATAATACTACTATACCCAGTGAGAGCTACTTTAAATCTGCTCGCTCGCATTGCATGACTGATAAACGAAACTCAACTACATGAAATTTGTGATTTTCATCAAACAAGAATTCACTACCTATCGGAATACAGTATTGACATGCTATTTGGTATATTCAATGTAAATCTTACTCGGAAATATACACTTGAATTTACTATCTGGCAAGATCTTCGGAATCTTCTTAATCAGTAAGACTGAAATCTCGAAATTCATTATGGCATCAAAATCATCCGTTCTTTCCCCCACCGAATTCTTGGAAATCTGAGTTGAGAGTTCAGGATGTTTTGAATATTATTTTTGTTATCCAAGATCCAACAAAGGTAACTCCCGGATTGGACTTACCAAGAAAGCTCTGGTAAGTATAATAACCAGTGCGGTTGAGGTACCCATCGGGCAGCACCAAGGTGGCGGATAGGGGAAGGCCTTATGATGAACGACAATGAGTATGGTTAGAAGCGGTGATAGAGCTTTTCGGATTTAAAACTCTAGACTGGCAGTTCAAAAAGCCCTGCCGCGGACCACCTCCTCCAACCCAGTTGTCGTGTCATGGCTAAAGGTCTGCTCTAGGTGCAACGGCGGCGGAGAATGTCGGAATGTGAGCTCTCCGTTAAACCGTATATCACTCTGTGTTGTGGGCATGTCTCGCTCAAAGGGAGATATGGGAGTCTATTGCCCGTATTCACAAACGATAATTTCCTAAATAATTACGTAATTATTTAAATGAGTGAGATGGAGATATGCAGTTTTTTTTGCAATAGAATGAGATGGGTATAATTGATTACGTAATTATTTAGGAAATTATCGTTTGTGAATACGGGCATATGACTTATAGGATTATGATATAGGTTGTATGTCTTTACAACCGTCCGGACTTAGTGGATGAGGCACCACTATAAAAACCTCCCCAATCTCAAGGTTTTGCGCGCGCCGAAGAGATGCATGACCGTGGGTAGTTCAGTCTTAGCGGCAAACATAACCTCGGCCTCACCCCGTTATATTGAGCCTTACTCCTCGCATGTGGGCTCTGCGGGGAGTGGACCAACTTTTCCCAGTCACTGCTGGGACATCCATGGAGTGTTTAAAGCAAATTTGCTCTGACAAGGAGAGACGAAACCTCGATCTCCAGGAAACTGAAGAAACTATGGAGGTCGGTTCTAATCTGACTCCAAGAAACAGCGCGCTTCCGCCGGATCAGGAGGAGAAACAAATCTCCTCTGAGAAAAAGGAAGACGAATACCCTGATTATAAGCCTTCGGGAGAGACTTTCTCACATCGGAGG
The DNA here is from genome assembly GCA_910589415.1 of Malachius bipustulatus. Lineage (NCBI taxonomy): Eukaryota > Metazoa > Arthropoda > Insecta > Coleoptera > Melyridae > Malachius > Malachius bipustulatus. Next base: position 3,051,397 of record OU342633.1, read on the forward strand.
ACCTGGATACGTTAGGAAGAGTCAAGATAGTCAGCTTCCTAAGAGGGGCTGACCTGATAGGGTTAATGTAGCACGACTAAATGTGAGCCACAATAGACCTACGGTCGCAGTGGAGGTGTCACCGTGGGCCACTCAAAATAAATATAATCTTATCTAAAAGTGTAATAAACTGAACCGTTTTTTAAGAACTGGCCATGGACGCTGTAACTCAATGCTATACAAATTGATGACAGTTCCAAAACCAAATTGTTTCACTAGTGACGAAGTTGGGGAAACATATAGTCACGTTGTAGAAGAGTGTCCAGCAACTAACAACTAACATGACATCCATCGCCTTACTCCAGATGCAACAGATTATTTACAAAGTCTAAAACCTCATGGACATGATGGCGTGTCTAGGTTTTTTTATGGGGGTTTTCCCATGTCACTATTCCTCTGGTTCCTGAGATCGTGCACTCAGCTGCTGTAAATTGACGTGAATGGAGAAGGGATGTACTGCTCGACAAGAATATGTTGGCGGTTGTTAAAGGAGAGAGAGGTCCTAGAACGAGACAGAAAATCACCCCACCACCTTATCTCTTTTAGTACATTCTTCTATGTAATAAATTTTGAACAATCTTTTGACATTGATACTTGACGTTTATATTTTATTATGTTTGTGACAGTTAATTATTGCAAACGTACCTAGTGCAAGCTTTTGAAATGGCAAATTTTAACAGCCAAGTTGCTAATAAAACTTTCCGGTCAAAGCCGTGAAATTATTAATAACGTTTATAAATATTTTCTTACTGAATCTAAAAATATAGTGGTCCTATATTACCAATTTATTAATCAAGTTCAAAAACAGGTTGCTGCTGCGACAGGCGTTAATCAACGGACTGTTCAAAGGATAGTGGTGGAAACAAGCAGAATCATCGATGGCCAAACGGATAAATTTACTTCTTCTGGTAAAAAAAGAACTAAATTAGCAACAAAAAGCAACTTGGATGACTTTGATCAATGTTTACTGCGTCGAATTATACACAATTTTCATACAACCGAAAAAATTACTCCAACGCTCAAGAGGATCACTGCAAAATTTACAGAAGATAACAAGTACAATGGATCAAGGGACAGTGTCAGAAAGGTTATCCATAAACTGGGCTTTCGGTGGAGAAAAACAAGATCTAATAGAAAAATTTTGATGGAAAAGCAAGAAGTGCGATATTTGCGTCTTCAGTTTCTTAGAAGGATGAGAAATTATAGAGCCGAAGCTAGAAATATAGTTTACATGGATGAAACGTATATCCATTCTTCTCATGCTCATCAAAAAGCGTGGAGCGACGCCAGTGGAGAAGATTTGACGCAACCCGTCTCCAAAGGACAACGGATGGTAATCATTCATGTGGGTGGAGAAACTGGTTTTATTTCAATGCTTACGTGCGATTTAAGTATTAGACGAAGAGTGGAGACTATCACGATGATATAAATTATTCCAACTACAAAAAATGGATGGAGACCAAGCTTATTCCAAATTTACCGCCTCACAGCGTACTTGTGATTGACAACGCGCCATATCATAATGTGCAGTTAGATAAACCACCTAACTCTGCTTCAAGAAAATCAGATATGCAGTATTGGTTACAACAAAAGCAAATACCATTTAATACGGATTTCCATTAACCAGAAGTGTATGACCTCATCAAATCGAATAAGCCGAATTTCAAAACCTACGAAATTGACGAAATTATGAGAAGACATGGACATGATGTTTTGCGACTGCCTCCTTACCACCCAGATCTCAATCCTATCGAGTTGGTTTGGGCGGATATGAAGCACTATGTGGCAGACAGAAATATCACCCGAAAGTTTGAAAATGTACAGAATTTATATGACGAGTTTTTTTGTGGTTATACGGCTGAGCAGTGGAATGCCAAGAACACCATTCGAAAAAAATTGAGAACGAGTTAATGGTCAGAGAAGGAGCTATGGACGTAACAGCTGCTCAAGTTGGAGACACCATTCGTAACTTGGCAAGCAAGAAATGTAGGGATCATTACGGCTTGAACGTTGAGTTGATTAAGGGTGTCTTAGATATTATTATCCACCCTTTGACGAAGCTGTTCAATCTATGCATCAAGGAGGGTATATTTCAGAAAGCCCTTAAGATATCTAAAGTAATACCTATTCACAAAGGTGGTCCATTAGAGGACCCTAATAATTTTAGACCTATAACAATTGTACCTGTTTTCTCCAAGATATTTGAATTGTTATTAAAAAGTCAGATAACTCATTATTTTGAGAGCTTTGGCCTCTTTTTTGTTAACCAATTTGGTTTTCGTAAGAACAGGTCTACTGAACAAGCTGTTAATAAGTTGGTACAGTATATCGTGGATGGCTGGGAACGAGGATTTATAGCAGGTACATGTTTCTATGACCTGAGTAAGGCCTTCGATTGTGTCTCATCAGAAATTTTAATAGCTAAACTGAAATTGTATAAATTTGATACGATAAGTTGCAGTCTGGTAGACTCGTTTCTCTGTGACAGAACCCAATATACAGTGATTGACGGTGTTGTTTCCGAGCGCACGGGAGTCGTCAGCGGAGTGCCCCAGGGATCGGTGCTCGGTCCGACGCTCTTTCTTATATTTGTAAACGACCTTGTTCGAGCAGTTGATGACACTGAACTGATTCTGTTTGCTGATGATATCAGTGTGCTGGGAAGCAACTCTAAGGAGTCAGACTTAATGGAATCTTTGAACAAGTCTCAGGACGCTTTGTTTAGGTGATTTTCTGTGAATCACCTCAGCCTTAACTTAAGCAAAACAGCAAAAATGCTTTTCACTCACCGAGAGCTAACTTTTGTCAATCAACCCGCTGTGAGATTTCTCGGGGTTCTATTGGATCCTACCCTTAAATGGGAGGGCCATATCTGTCACCTTGCATCGGTTATCTCTAGGAATTTGTTTCTCATTAGAAATCTTGTCCCTCTCATGCCTGGGGACGCTCTTCGTATGGCTTATTTCGCGTTGATTCAGTCGCACCTGTCTTATGCTTTGACGGCCTGGGGTCACTCATCTCACACACATAGATTGTTTGGCTTGCAAAGAATGCCTAGGCTACGCGAGTCTTTAAATTCCCGTGCTTATTTAAGATTTTCATTTTTTCATATTAACTGAACGCAGCCAAATTAGCTTCTAGTTCATAATAAAATTTAAATGTCAAGTATCAATGTCCATACATTTTACAAAATTTATTACTTATAGCGAATTCAAGTTGGCTGCACTTGCTCGGAGCGAGATCGATCTGTCTCTGAATCAGTTCTGCCCAGAATTCTGCTCCAGTCCGGAGCAGAACTTTCGCATTTCGACTCTGTATGGAACCGAACTGTGTCAGGGCAGGCCAGAACCAGAGCCAGAGCCAGGAGCGCCATGCACCGGTGCAGTGCAGTGTGCAATCCAGTTTCCCTCCAGTCTGCGTTTTCATTATAGCCTTCTACCTATCCCTATCCTATACCTATCACGGTTGTTTGTTGTTATGATGTTATTCTTATTATAACAGAGTCGTGGAACTACAAGGCGTGATCCATTTTAATTATTGTAATAAGTTGTAATTCATACAATACGTAAAATGTACTTATCCACAAATTTTTGGTTTAAGAAATTACTAGGAATCAGTATTTAATTTTCCCGCTATTTCTAACCTCTAAATTTACGGGAGTGCACCGTTGCACCGTCAAATTTGACGGTGCAGTTTATTTTGCTCCGGGACAGTTCCGCCATACGACTCGAACATATTTTCCTATGCACTGCCAGAGAGCAAGTGTAACTCGAACACAATTACGATATGCACCGCTAGAGTTCACTTTAACTCGAATACGATTACGAAAAGCACTGGAACGGAGTCCTACAAATCGAACACGAGATTCCGTCTCGGTGCGCACCCGGAGCAGAAAAGTGCAGTAACTCGAATTCGCTATTAGAATGTAGTAAAACAGATAAGGTGGTGGGGTGATTTTCTGTCTCGTTCTATCACTTCTCTCTCCTTTAACAACCGCCAAGATATTCTTGTCAAGCTGTACATTTACACTATTGTATGTGGTTGGAGTTTCATTAAAGGGATTTCCAGCATATGAATATGAAAGTTAGGCCAAGTAAGATAAGTAAATGCTATTGCAATTATTGCATTATAATACCGATTATTGCTCACTTCCATCGTTGCACGTGATTATGTAGTCATAGCAGCTAAATATACTGGTATAATTAGTCATTTCCCCACTATACTTTTTGTAAAGTGTTACTGTACAAAAACCACAGTCGTCGCAGCAGAGATGACACTTACGATGAATCTAATCCTAATCTACTGTAGCTATACATTGACAGCTGCCAAGACTAGAAGATTTTTTTTAGAATTAAGCACCATTAATTATTTTTTTAATATCATGTCCAGAATAAAATCTTCTACACCAAGTGACTTTAATTTAAAAAATTATTAGTTTTGCTTCATGACAATTTTTGAAAATGGTAGTCACTTTTGTAGTGACAATTATTTTCAAATTTTTGCACTCAATATCTGGTTTTATGGATATCTGTGGTTTGTTGTCATATGGCTTATTTAATAACGACAATAACATTGAAGTCAAATTCGACAAATTCAATTTTAAGATTTTTTTGTAAAAACTACCCATTGTACAAAAGAAGATAACAAAAAAATGTAAGCTTTGTCAAGCTAAGATGAATTCGAGCCATTTTTGTCCCACACTTTTGCCGTTATAGATTGAAAATAAAGCGGGGGGGGGGGGGGGGGGGGCGTAGCGTCGAATGTTTTTGTGAATACATATTCGTAACTTTGAAACGACTGCACGGATTTCAACAAACTTGGTACTTATTGATTGTGTTGTATAAGAGCCTGTTGTTTTCTAATCGTAGGTGTCAAAACGGTTCCTAGGTAATTGGCAAATGCTTGACATTTTTCTCCGTCTGTTGTATGTGTCATGTGTCGTATTACCAGTTCTGATTGTTGGTATTATATCTTTTGTTTTCTGAGTATTCGTTTAGTGGTCTATCCCGTGATCGGAGGGTGTCATAGTCTCTATGTCTTTGAAATGACAGTATTTGGTAGTTTTTTAGCTATTTTTTTACGCGGCATTAAACTCTTTTTAGGAGGCTTTTCATTCGCTGGTCCTTGGTTGTTTGCCAGTCGTCTTTTTTCATTTATCATACCGAGAATGTTCTTTGGAGGGATGTGCTATTGTGATAAGGTCTTTTGGTCTTATCTGTTGAGATTTTGGTTGCTTCTTTTATGTTTCCTGTAATTTAGGAACAATTATTGTTCCTATAGCTATATCAGTTGCATAAGTCTATCCCGCCCTTGATTAAGGTTGGTGCCGGTTGTCTTGGAATTATGACTTTGTCAAATGTAGTGAGACTGGAACGTAATCAGAATCCATTTCGTGTATTACTCTGTGGAATGGTTTTGCGTAGTTCTTTTGGACTATGATATCTAAGTTGTCTGGTTGTCTATCTAGTATGGATAGTATGTATATTCTTGAGGAGCTTCAAATTATTGTAGTGCGTATTTTGTTTCAAAAGATTGCAGCTTTTCGCCACGTGGGTTGTGTGAGCGACAACCCCAACTTTGAAGTTTACTATTCGGTTCTCCTACTATTCGGTTTGGTTTAAATCAGGTAAAGGGTTGTGAGCTAGATTTCGTTTTATTAATATGACTACGCCTTCTGAGGCCACTAAACTATTTCTATCTTTCCCATATACGAGTATGTTGTATCCTGGTATTGTGAATGCTTCAATAATAGCGAGTTGTGTTTCGGAGATGATGCTATATTAATATTATAGCGGGCTAGAAATGCAATAGACGCTTTTGTTATTTCGGTCCATCAGAATTCTAATTAAGGAGTATTATATAGGATTTCCAATTTAAGTGGCAGTATACGTGGGGATCTTCGAAACGCTAAGAGATACAGGGTCGATTAAATTAGCGAAAAGCTGCACAATGGTATGCCTAATAAGAATCTGAAAAAAAATTGAGAATATTTTCAGTCGTTGCTGAAATATCCTGAAAACTGAAAAATCTAAATTTTATTTTTGTACCATATCTTTTTTACTACGGATAAGGAATTGATAATTTTTGGTAGGTTTACATAAGTCATCAAAAACAATTTCGCATTATAAAAATTTTCAAAGCAGACTAGATCACAGAGTTTTCATAGTCCACTTTTGTTTTCCCTATAGCCGCCATATTGTTTTTTTATGTCGTTAGGTATAAAAAAATCATGGAAACCAAAAAAATCTATCACATTTGAAAAAAAGTTTTATAAAATTATATTCTTCTGTAAGAAAAAATATAACTTTTTATACCGAATATCATATAAAAATTGAAAAACCATAAGGCATAAGTAATATGACTTTATAATGACGTGATTGAGTGAAAAACTCACTTCTTCTTATACCTTCATCTTCTTATACCTTAAATGCGCGAACATCTGTCATCGACGCACTTACTAGCAGAGAGCAAGAAGTTACCGTACTTTTAGCAATGACATACAAGAGATTCTTGCTTGGGGCGATAGAAGCCAAGTTCAATTTAATGCTGGAAAACACAAGCAGTTATCTTATCGAAAAAGGCCAAACTTCTGGAGCCAGATATAGTGTTGGCGGGACATTCTCGTACTCCATCGTCATCTCTTCGTTTACTCGGAGTGAGCCTCGGAGCGAACATGTCTTGACATGACCATGTTGCAGATCTGGCGTGCTTCTCAAAAACTTGGAACGCTCTTCCGCACGAAGAAATGTTATACACCTCAACGCTTCTCTTCTTATGGAAGGTTCGAATCCGACCATCCTTGGAGTACTGCTTATATGTTTGGATCTCAGCTCCTAAACATACGCTGAGATTACTGGACTCCATTCAGAAAAGAGCCGTCCACTTGATTGGAGACCCAGAGATTTAGGTTTAGAGATTTAGAGACCAGTAGGTTGAGATAATAACCAGCATTTTGGCAATTAAACATTTTCCACTTTGACATATTAAAAAGCAAACACTATCCAGTCGATAACTTCCATTCAAGAAAACACTGAAGAATAGCTTAATAAAATTTAATTTAAACTGGATATTGAACCAACAAAAATGTACCTAATGCTATTTTATAGTAATTGTTTAATATATCCACCATTAACCTGGATACTTCTATCAATACGATTCATGAAAGAACGTCTCGTATTAAACAATACCATCGGATCAAAAAACTCTCTTGCAGCTCTGATTTCTTACCAAAGTTGGGCTCGAGTATTCATATAGTTTTTGTAAACGAGTTCTTTCATGCTACCCCATGTACTGAAATCCAAAGGGTAATTATCTGGACTGCGTGGTGGCCATGGAAATTGACTACCACGACCAATCCTACGTTCAAGAAACAGGGTTTTTAGGTAGTCTCGTACTCGCATTGTGTAATGTGGTGGAGCCCCATCCTGAATGAAACACATGTTTTGTATCAAATTTAGTAGTAAATCATCCAGGATTTTAATAAATTCGTTTTCTAAGAAATGCGAATAATTAGTATCACTTAATTTATTGGGTGACTTGTATGGTCCTAGAAAATGGTTTCCGCAATAACTCCACACCAAACATTAATTTTGAATTCATGCTAAAAATGACTTTCCCTTGTTTTATGAGGATTTTCAAATTACCAAAAGTGATTGTTTCTCAAATTGTAGATACCGCGACGAGTAAATGTAGCTTCGTCTGTAAAAAATTGTCTGTTCCGAATATTTCGAGCAAACTGATATCTTAATGGAAGATCCGCAGGCAATAAATTTTGCACAGGTGTAAAATGGATAGGATGGAATTTTTTTTGCGTGCAATACTTACTGATTCATGTGGTTGCAGACAGTCGCCGTAAGCTTGTTTGTGGATCATTTGCAATGCGAACTAATATTTCGTCTTCGTCATCAGCTGTGATAATTTTCGAACGACCTAAATTATCACGTTTAGCGCTAAGTGAACCATATTCGGAATAGTCGATTACCTACCAGGTTGCAGTCTGTTGGGATATCGTCGCAGGTATTCTCGTTTCGCAGTTTTCATTGAAGTTTTGTTTGCAATAAATAAAAATCATATCTCTCTTATCTGAATTTGAAAAATTATTATCGAGATAGCCTGAAGGATAAAATAGGTATGTGTTCATTTACGTTGTCAACATGACCTAAGTAACGCCCTCTATAAAGTACATCGACACATATATCAAATTATGATTTCTCATACCGTAAAACATCTATCCCAAGTTTTCACGTTCGTACCTCTACAATTTTTCAAAATATTTTGAAAAGCAAATTTTTAAATCTCAACTTTGCCACCCTATATCTTTTTTGTTATCAAGATTTTGTTAGAGCAAGTACGTAATATTTTTAAAGCAAGAATCTCCCATTTCACCACGGGTTATTACTTACGGGACATCTGTAATATCCAGCGATGGTTGCAGCGTGCCTTGCACGCTACGTTTTCTTTTTCAAAATTTTAATTCTCGATTTGGAATATTTTTATAAAGTTCAGAAGAGTTATGATTGACTGTACATTTTTGCTGGTGTAAGAGGCTGTATTAGGCAAAGATCACGAACGAACATCTGGCGGCTATTAAGAAATTCCTGCTTTTGTTATTTAAGCAAGACGTAGAAAACATGTCTGGTCGATTTTCTGTCCCGGTTCTGGGTTTTCAGAGTTTGAAAAGTATATCATCTTATGCAAATTAATTTTCCGCGTCTAACGAGACCACTCTCATCTTGCTACTCTAGATTTCCGATTAGTTATCCAGATAAAACCTAAAATATTATTTCTTTGGGTGTGGGTTAAAATAAAGGAAAAGATTGTTGAGAAGACCCATAAAGAAACATATAAAAAACTTGCATTTCGTTCTGAGACACGACAGGCCTCGAGTATATGCGGATTCACGATTGTGAAGTTTAAGTTTGAATAGAGGGAGAACTGGAGAGACTGGTCGTACTGTCGAGAGTGTGCCGACGTATACGAGAATCGATATGACACCGTCGCGTGCGAGTTTTAAGTGTTGCATACCGTCAATGATGAGGTTTGGGTTTGAAAGTAGGTCACCAATTTCGGTTAGACAGTGGTTAGTGCGCTTGAGTAGCGTCATCTCAGAGAAATTATAAGTAGAGGTGGAGGACGCATCAAATTCATTTTTCGGTCTTAATTCGGCAGATCATGTAGCTTGTCTACAAATTCGTAAATTAATATTAGTCCCTTGTGTGAGTATATCGATAAAGGGTGGAGTTATTTCTGTGAAAGATGCAGTCTTACGTAAGTAATCTTCTGAATTTAATTTTGGTCATTATAACTAATGTTCGCTTTCTTGTCTTTACAGACAAGGGACTTACGTACTACTAGACTTAAGTTTTGGACTTAGTTTTGGGACTTAGTTTTGGATGTAGTCTTGGACTTACTTACTTACTATTGGATTTAATTTTGGACTTAATTTTGAACGTAGTTTTGGACGTAGTTTTGAACTTTAGTTTTGACTTACTTTTGAGCTTCAAGTTCTAGAGTGTTAGGTCCCGACTTCCAGTTTCGATTTTTAACTACTAATTTCCGATTTCCAGTTTTTGATCCCGAACTTTGAATTTCTAAGTTTTAACTTTTGATTCCTGAATTTTAATTTCGAACTTCTAGTTTCTGAGTTTTGAGTTCCAACTTTCAAACTTCTGATTCACATGAAAGTTTACATAAAGATTCGATCATGTGGAGGCTTATATAGGTAGGTACCTACCTAGGTAGGTATACTAACCTGTGTGAAGGGTTATATTTGAAGAAGCTTGGAGAAATGAAGAAGAGTGGTGGAGTTTAGTTTGGAGGCATGGGAGGTTTCATCAGGCAGAGGTCCTAGCGCTTTTATATTTGGTCGTCACAAGGTTGAAGGGGGAGCAGCCCAGCTCATCCGGCACCTAGAGCACCAACCAAGGGGTGCTAACACCAGTACAAAGGCAGTTCCAGTAACCATGCCGGCCTATTCTTTGATCATCGCGCTTAGGTTAGAGGAACCTTAGTTCGTCAGTTTTGAGATGGAGTTTTGAATAATAAGGTATGTCTTTATGAGTGAATAAACTTTTGCTATTTTCCAACCACCAAGAAAATTAAATAAATTCAAGTACAGTGTTTAATTGATTTCATCACCCATGACTTTCTAAGTGAATCTGATTTTTGATAATATGTTATGAACTTTTATTGTGGTCAACAAGTGACTAATGTAATGGTTATGTGTAAAAATAATTTATTAAATTTATCGTGTGTGTTTAGGATTTTGAGTTAGAGATGATCATTTTGTAAATTAAATTTTGAATTTCAGATTTTGTAGGTAGATACCAGTTTTTATATTGAAACTTTTGCTTAAGATAAATTTAAATTTTTGAGAGATAACTTCTGATCTAACTCTGAGTTCTATTCAGAATCATACCTATGTGTTATAGTTTAGAAATTGTTTAATAGAATATGAGCTTTAGAAATTTTATCTGAGCTATTGAAATGATATAGGTACCTATCTTGAATTTTAGTTACGTAAGTTTGATATCATTGGTAATGAGGTAATATTTATGCTTGAATGTTTGAGTCAGGATTACTGATTTTGATTATTAAATTTATTGTTTAGGTGTAAGATCTATTGGTGATTACCAGTCTATTGTACTGATGAAATTGATTTTAATAAATCTTTGTATTAAAATTCAACGATTTTAGAGTTTTGAGAATCAACCCTCCTCATGTTCTTTTAAATCATTTATTCAATAAGTAGAGCAACATCAAGAATAAGGTGATATATTCTGGTATATTTTGGTGAGGTTTATCATTTTTTGTTATTGTTTTTAAAATTGTTAGGAGTTACTACGGGTCCAGTCTGGTTCGGTGAATGCTGGATTTTCCAGAGGAAGGCCACATTTATCTGTCCCGGACTGGATAATCACAACGAACTTTTTGTTTAAGTTTGGTTTTTGGTTTGATACTTTGGAAATTTAGACGATCACTTTTCAAAATTTAAAATTTATTTTCTTTTGACATTTAGAATATTTGGGTGGGGCATTCGAAATTTGATATGTTCCACTCGACAGGCCAATGTGGCTAATGTTACAAATTTGCCTAGTCACATTGAGATCTGTCAATAGCCACCTCCTTCTTTTCTGGGTTAAGGTAAGTGAATAATTTTTTTTATTATTCAACTTTTTGAGTGGGAGTAAGCGAGGGGGAGGAAGGCTCCAAGTGGTGCCGTGACCAGGATAAATCAATCTCCTTATTCTTTTTTCGAAAACTTTCTCAAACTTTGAGAAGAATTAATGAACATGAGGTGTTGGTGTTTTCATAATTTTTGAAAAAAAAAAACTTTTTCAAAATTTAGACAAGTAAAGACAAATACCTTTCTTAGTTGCGTAAAGTTTACAGATGGACTAAAACCAAAAGGTAAGGTTTGAAATTTTCAACGAAGGACTTCGAGGGAATTCAGACCTGTGGTATTTGAGTCCGTGTTGTTTTCTTTTGACGTTTCAGCTTTTTAGGTTCCAGCCCAGACGGTGTGGTAAACCTGAAGATGTGGTTTTCGAGTTCGATAATTTTTTAATTTTTCAGCTTAGGTGGAGTTACAGATAGAATCAGCAACAATCTGATTTTTGAGATTTTGGTTTTGGATAATTCTGTTAGGTCAGGTCAAGTCAACGAAGAAAGGGAACGACAATTTCGTTTTCTTTGTTTCAGGTGAAGTTGGTTGAAAAGTCTTGTTTGAGAATTTTGAGGTAAAAATCTTTTGAGATAAGTTGTGAAAATGGATTTTATTGAGGAAAATACTACAGTCGGTTTTGAGGTCGTTGATCTCAAGGTAGATGAGATTAAGTATGAAATTTTATTAAGAGGAGAAGTTCCACATTGGAACGGAAGTTATAGGCGGACCCAATTAAGTCAACTTTTGAGAATAAATGGAGGAGTCACTGTGACTATCTCTCCTTTCGATTTTAATGAGGATTTGAGTCAAGTTTTGGATTCTATTTTGGATATGACTGAAATATTACACGATGAGGTAATTATTTCCCCTCAGTCTAATGTAGCTAGGAGATTTTCTTCGAGGTTAGCTCATTTGTTAGGAAGGATAGATAGGATGAAGGTCACTTCCGATATCCAGACTGCTAGTCGAGATCAGGTTAGAGCAGATGCTCTACGATTGCGAGACGATTTAAAAAAAAAAATTGTCGGTGAGGTAGTCAGTTCGAGAACAGAAATCCCACAAAGATCGCAGGCCTCTCTTTTAGATCAAGCATTTGATAGGCTATCTTGTCATAATGCTTCAACTACTCATGAAGGTAATCTTCATACGGTTTCGAGAGTCCCTTCGAATCTTCCAGAAGATCTATCGTTAAGAAGGTTAGGCTTAAGAAGCCATAACACCAATCCGTTTTTAGATTATGACCAGGTACCCTTTGATTATGATAATCAGGCACATTCGAGCAGTTTTGTACCCCCAGTGAGAAATCCATCACCCACTTTCTCACAGTTTAGTCTCAATTCTCAAGTTCCATCCATCCAGTTAGTAGCGCCTATAGATAAGGTCATCCCGGTGTATAAATGGGGATTATGTTTTACTGGTAAGGAAAAGGGAATTGAAGTTATAAAATTTTTAGAAAGGGTACGCGAACTTAGTCAAGCTAGGGGAGTTCCCCTTGATACAGTTTTTAATAGTGCAGTCGATTTATTTAAGGAACCAGCTCTCTCATGGTTCCGAAGCATTAAGTATCAGTTGAGGTCTTGGCGAGACTTGGAGGCAAGGATTGGTAATACTTTCATCCCTCCAAATTACGATGAAGAACTCCTAGAGGAGATTCGCTCCTTTAGGCAAAGGAATGATGAAAATGTCGTTACGTTTATTGCGAATTTAAGGATGAAGTTTTCACACCTTTTAAATCCAATTTCTATTCCGGAACAGTTGAAGATAGTTAGGAGAAACCTTCTACCCGATTTGAATTCGAAGATATGTTTGATTGATCTGGTTTCCTATGAGCAGTTAGAATGTCTATGCAGGCAGATCGCGAAGAATTCGGTGATAATGAGTGAAGTAGAGGGTAAGATCCGTGTAGGTAGACCCCAGGCAGCACCTGTGGGAACGACGGTTAGGGAAGCGAAGGAAATCCCAAAGGTTAAAGTAGAGACCCCTCGTCCACCTCTTCCTCCCCGAAGATTTGCGAATGCCCCAAATCAGTCGATGAATAAGTCAGACCGACCCCCAGTCAGCTCTTTTTCCTGTTGGAATTGTGACCAGGCGGGTCATTCATTTAATTTTTGTCCACATCCACTTGAGAAATTTTGTTTTTCGTGCGGTTTGAAAGGAGCAATAGCGCCTTCTTGTCCCCGATGTCATCATTCAGGGAAAGATAATCAGGAAGCAGTTGAGTCCAAGGACGTTAAGAAGGTGGTGGATTGTCCAGAAACTCGGGAGTCGAATTTAGATAAAGAAAGTTCTAAGGCAGATTCAAAAAACGAGTCAGCGAGAGAAGATTTTGGCGCGACTTCTCTCGAGTTTCGAAGACGCCAACCAGGTCCAGAATCAGGTGCGATCCCGAAGAGACGTTAGAATCGAGACAGGTGAACTCGAACCTTTCTAAGCAGATCAGTCCAGTTTTTGAGAGTAAAGATGCAGATAATAGACCGTATATCTCTATTGAGTTAGAGGGTTTTGAGATTCTAGCTCTAGTTGACACTGGGGCAAATATTTCCATCTTAGGTGCAGGAACTGAGTCGATTTGGGAACTGTTGGAATCCAATCGAGTAGTTAAAGATAAATTACCGCGAGTGACTGTAGCAAATGGACAGCCACAAACAGTTCTAGGTACTGTAGTTTTGCCTATTTGTTTTGAGGATAGGTTGATTGAGTTAGAATTTACAATTATCCCTACTATATCTCACGCTGTTATTTTAGGTTCTGATTTTTGCAAGCAGGTTGCGTTGGCTATCGATTTTAAGAATCAAGTTTTTGACATTAATGAGATTTCAGGAGAGACCCCAAATTTAGGTACTTATCTTGAGGAGTTGTCAGAGGAACAACAGTTGGTTTTAGATAAGGTAATAAAGCAGTACGAATTACTTGCTTCGAAAGCTCCCGGTCGTACGAGTGAAATTACCCATTTCATAGATACAGGTTCAGCTAGACCCGTGAAGCAGAGGCAGTACCCTCTGTCTCCTGCTATCACCAAATTTTTACATCAGGAAGTAGATTCAATGTTAAGAGATGGAGTTATAGAGGAAAGTAATTCAGCTTGGTCAAGTCCTGTTTTGATGGTTCCAAAAAGTGACGGTACCTACCGTATGTGTTTTGATGGTCGTAAGATCAATGAGTTGACTGTTAAGGATTCCTACCCACTACCGTTGGTAGATAGTATTTTGAGTAAAGTAGCTGGGTCTACTTATCTATCTTCGATTGATTTAACAAAGGCGTTTTGGAATATTCCCTTGGAGAAAACCTCCAAGCCCAAAACGGCGTTTCAAGTTCATGGTCGAGGTCTTTTTCAGTTTAAGGTTATGCCTTTTGGGTTGTGTAATGCGGCACAGACGCAACAACGGTTAATGGACCACCTATTTAGGGGTACCAAGTTTGAAGATCGAGTTTTTACTTATTTGGATGACATTATTTGTGTGTCCAATTCGTTCGAGGAACACATTGCTCTTCTTGCTGAAGTGTTGGAGATTCTCACTAAAGCCGGGTTGAAAATCAACCTGGATAAGTGTAAGTTCTGTAGAGATTCGTTATCGTTTTTGGGTTATGTGGTAGATAGGAAAGGTCTAAGGACCGATCCAGGAAAAGTTCAGGCTATTGTTGATATGCCATCACCTAAAACTACCACTGAAGTTAGGAGAGTTATTGGAATCCTCCAATGGTATCGAAAGTTCATCCCTAATTTTTCCACCGTGTCTGAGCCAATTACATCGCTTATTAAGGGTCGTAAGAAACACACTCCAGTTATTTGGACGGAAGAAGCCGAAGAGGCTTTCCAAAGTCTTAAGGAATTGTTGGTTTCAGCTCCCATTTTAGTCAAACCGGATCCCAATCTACCTTTCTTCATTCAGACGGATGCAAGTGACGTAGGGGTGGGGGCAATTTTATATCAAGTTAAGGATGATTTTGAGCACCCTATAGCTTATGCTTCTAGAAAGCTTCTCAAGACTGAGAAGAAAAATTACACGGTTACAGAGAAGGAGTGTCTTGGAGTTATTTTTGGTATTGAAAAATTTAGGTGTTATGTCGAGGGCACAGAATTTACAGTTGTTACTGACCATGCCAGCCTACAATGGCTGTATAAAATTAAAGATCCAGTCGGCAGAATTGCTAGATGGACAGTCAGGTTGAGTGGATTTAAGTTCAAGGTTGTTCATCGTCCCGGTAAGAATTTGGTAATGGCTGATTTTCTGTCCAGACATATTTCGTTGATTAATGTTAAATCTTTTACGCCAGACACCTGGTATGTTGAGATGATTAATAAAGTCCGCTGTAACCCAGCGAAGTTTCCAGATTTTGACGTTAAGGATAATATTTTGTATAAACATATTAGGCCAAAACACGACATCCAGTCTAATTTTTCAGACTGGAAAATAGTAGTTCCAACTGAGAATAGGAAAGAGGTTTTTGTTGAGTGTCATGACCATCCGACTTCAGCTCATTTAGGTATTTCAAAGACGTTGGCAAGAATTTTGGAAAATTATTATTGGCCAGGAGTAAAGGAGTCAGTGAGACGTTATGTTAGATCATGTGAGACTTGTGGTGCCCACAAATCCACAAATCAATCTCCAGCTGGTTTAGGAGATAATCAACGTAAAGTCGATTTTCCGTTTCAGTCTATTTCGTTAGATTTTATGGGACCTTTCCCAAGATCTAAATCAGGAAATACCCAATTGTTAGTTATTACTGATTCTTTCACCCGATTTGTTATAGTAAAACCCCTTCCTAAGGCTACTTCGGCCAAGGTCGTGAAAATTTTGGAGAGAGAAATCTTTTTGGTTTATGGAACTCCAGAGGTCGTGTGTTGTGATAACGGTAGTCAGTTCAGGTCTAGAGAATTCAAGGAATTAATGAAAAAGTACCAGATTCCTAAGATCTGGTATAATCCCAGTTATCACCCCCAGGTTAATCCAACCGAAAGGGTGAATAAGGTTTTGGGTAGTGCTATAGAGTCATATATTAAAGATGACGATCACCGAACATGGGACGAACATATTTTCGAGATTGCTCAGGCAATTAATACCTCGGTACATGAGTCCACAGGGTATTCACCCTCCTTTTTGGTTTTTGGACGATACACACCCGTGAATGGTAGTTTTTATAAGGATGTTGATTATAGTTCTTTTGACCCCGTCGATTTTTCCAATCGACTTAAATGGCAGTCCGAAGTGAGCAAAGTTCCTAAACTTTATCCCCAAATCCAGGAGAAAATTAGAAAATCTTTTGAGAAAAATGTTAAGAGGTATAACCTTCGTAGGCGAGAAGTTAATTATCAGGAAGGTGATAAAGTGTGGAAGAAAAACTTCGTTCTTTCCAAAGCGGTCGATAAGTTTGCTAAGAAATTAGCTCCGAAATATGTCCCGGCTATGATAAAGAAAATTAAAGGTACTGGTAAGGTTGTTGTTCTTTCAGATCTGTCAGGAAAAATCCTGGGAGATTTTCACGTAAGTGATATTAAACCATTTGTTGAGAGTCAAGATAGCCAGTGTTAGTGTAGAGCGCGCTTTAGGGGTGACCTAGTTGTGTTGTATTCAAGTTGGCGCCCCTAGTGTAAAGCTCCGTTCACACGCAAAGGCAGTATACATCCTATTTGTTGGTAGTTTGAGAATTTAGAAAGAATTCGTTTAGTGTGTCGATAGTAAGTTTTTCAGTAAATTTAGTTACGGTTTTGGAGAAAAAGTGAAGGTTGTTTAGAGTCAGGAGTTTTCGTAGAGGTTGAGTCGAGTTTAGAGAAAATCCTTTTATAGGTACTTAGGTTAAAATAATTTGAGACTGGTGATGTTAGCGTACAAATTAAATAAATTTAGCTAACCTACCAGTAAATGTTGTTGAGGTAGAGGTTGAGTTACATTTTAGTCATGGCCAGACTAATTTGTAAAATATTTTTAAACGGTCGCGTTAGAGCCCCATGCAAATAAGTGAGCTACGTGACTAGGCGTTGGGTTGAGTTGATTTAGGTGAGTTCTTAATTGAAAATTTCGAGTTTTGTTAGAGTTGATAATTGGCATAATCTAAATATAAATCTGAGCTGTTATCATCCTAACAGTAACTTTCAGGAACGATCCGTTGAGTAGAGTTGAGAATTGAGGTAGTTATAATATTTTTAGGTTGAGATTTTGAAGAAAAAGCTCCTGATGATGAAAATCTTTTCCATTCCTTTGATTAAGGTTAAGTCGAGTCAATATTTTTAGCTAGAGTTTGAGATTCAATAAGTACAGTTAGTTGAGATTTAAGAATTCTTTCAGTTGACACATTATCTCGAAGATCTTTAATGGTGTTTAATTTTGGCGGAACAACATTAACCAGGTGGTTAACGAGTTATGATTGGAAATTAACTATACAGATTTTGACAAGAAATTTTGAGTTTTAAAAGTCCCTTCATTTGTAAGAACTTTTCAAGTTTGCTCTTTTGAGAACATTCGAGTAGTGTGACAGTTAAGAGTAAAAATCTTTCTCTTTGAAAATTTTTATTTCCTTGAAATTGAGATAGAGTTCGTTGGTAGGTAAAACCACATATAGGTCCAACGTTTGAGATTTGATTTTCTTTTTGAAAATTTTATTCTGTAATAATGGAGATAGAGTTCGTTGGTAAGTAAAACCACATATAGGTCCAACGGTTGAGATTTGATTTTCTTTTTGAAAATTTTATTCTTTGAGATAGAGCTCGTTGGTAAGTAAAACCACATATAGGTCCAACGGTTGAGATTTGATTTTCTTTTTGAAAATTTTATTCTTTGAGATAGAGCTCATTGGTAAGTAAAACCACTTCATAGGTCCAATGATTGAGATTTGGTTTCTCGTTTGAAAAATTTTCTTTAGACAATGACAACATCTTTGGGGTTATTTTTGGTACTTTCCACCCTGGTATTACCTAAAGAGAAAGTATCCAGCCATTTTGAAAATAGTTCCAGTGGCTGATTTCTTGTATATATTTCTATGTGCTTCTTTCTTTTTTCTTTTTCACTGTTTTCAGTATACATCTAAGTTCGCTTTTGATCTTTTATCTCTTCTTTAGGGTCCTTTTGTTTGCCCTTTTCCGCCCTGCCCCGTCTAAAGTGAAAACTGACAGTCCTTTTTAGGACCATATAGTATGTTTACCCTTTGATGACAATTTTGATTTGGGAAATTATTTCCAATTTCTTTTAAGTAAAGTAGGGACTTTACTCCCTATATTTTGACGTCGAGTTCCACCTTAATCAACATATTAGTATAATTCTGAAGGTCTAACACATTTGTGTAAGTTTTAGAGTAATGAATTGGAGTTGAGATAGTTTTGAGTCTTTGAGTTTCGGTGTCTGGGTAAGTCTCGACGGGTTCTTGAGTAAGAATGGCCGCACAGTTCCAGTACCACTTTGAGTCGTTCAGTAGAGAAATTTAGTGACGTAGGTCTCAGTAGAGGGAAATCTTGGAAAATTAAATCTGTCTCACTACTGATACTTAGCGTTCGCGTTAAAGAATTTTGAGAAATAAAATCCGAGTTGGAGTTTCAGAATTTCATCTATTCTTGTGCTTTTGATAACCACTTGACTGAATCTTGTTGAATAATTTGGACGTTTTTGGAAAACAATTTTGACATTTTTGAGTATAGATAATTTAGATATCCCAATTTTGACATTTTTGAGTATAGATAATTTAGATATCCCGATTTTGACATTTTTGAGTATAAATAATTTAGATATCCCGATTTTGACATTTTTGAGTATAGATAATTTAGATATCCCGATTTTGACATTTTTTGAGTATGAATATCTTCAATATTTCGGTTTTGATATTTTGAGGTATGAATAATTTTGATTTGGAAGTGTCCAGATCAAAATACTTTGAGTATGAACCATTTTGACATTTAACCCGATTTAGACGTCTTGGAGTTTGAGGTGTAAGTAGAACTCTTAGATTTAAAATTTCTTTAGGCTTTTCTATGTAGAAATTTAGTTTTGGCTCTTTTAGATTTCTCTATGATTTCCTTTGTTAGGAATCATATTTCGCTCCAAAGTCGTTAGGACGTTATTCTTAACTAACTAACGATCGAGGAAACCTTTAGCTTTTGAGTTTAAATCTCTAGTCGCAGGGAAACGCACTAGAGGGGTGTATTTTGGCATTTCCGGCCTCATAAGCGGAGAATTGCCCTGTCGTCTAGTCAGCTGCTTAGCCCCCAGCTGATGAAGTAGGTGGTATTGTCTGGCGACATACCGACCATAGGGGCCGAATCTTTATGGCTTCGTCATCCTGGCAGTATTGCCAACTCACGAGTTTCGGTCACTGAATTTCCTTGAGGTGTTCAGGCAGACCCAACTCCTTGATTTTTGTGTGTAGGACGAAGTCGGTAATCGATTGACGACAGCCGGAGTTTCTCTAATGGAGAACTCTGTTTCACATAGTTTTAGTTTTATTTTATGGATGAGTATGGTGGTGGAGGTTATTGGTTCTGGTATAGTCTGTTCAACCAGAGGTTAGGGAAAATATTTAGCTTTCTTTTGAAAAATCTTTAGTTACAAGGTAGTGTACTAGAGGGGTGCATTATGTCATTTCCAGCCTTATAAATGGAAAGGGCCTGCCGTTTAGTCAGTTGTGGAGCCCCCGACTGATGAAGTAGGAGGTATAGTCATGTGACATGCCAACCACAGGGGCCAATTATTTGAGCTTCGCTACATAGGCAAATATTGCCACCATAAGAGTTTTGTCTTTTTGAGTTCCTTCGTGTTCTCATAAGACTCAACTTACTTTATTGAATTATGTGTAGAGCGGAGTTAGTTTCCGAATAACGGCAGTCAGGTTTTCCTTTTGGAAGCCTGTTTAACCTAGTTTTAGTAACCAGAGTCCTACTGGCGGTTTCCGAGGTCAGGGCTCGCCCATATTGCTTTATGTTTGAAACATGGAGTGTTTAAAACTTGTTCTTTCTGTCTTTTCTTTCGGTTTGTTGGGATTTGTTAATTGTTGACTCGAGAGGAGCTCTCTCGGAAAAGTTTCTTGTGGAGACTTTTCCTTCCTTTTTACAAGGGGGGGTGTGCAGCGTGCCTTGCACGCTACGTTTTCTTTTTCAAAATTTTAATTCTCGATTTGGAATATTTTTATAAAGTTCAGAAGAGTTATGATTGACTGTACATTTTTGCTGGTGTAAGAGGCTGTATTAGGCAAAGATCACGAACGAACATCTGGCGGCTATTAAGAAATTCCTGCTTTTGTTATTTAAGCAAGACGTAGAAAACATGTCTGGTCGATTTTCTGTCCCGGTTCTGGGTTTTCAGAGTTTGAAAAGTATATCATCTTATGCAAATTAATTTTCCGCGTCTAACGAGACCACTCTCATCTTGCTACTCTAGATTTCCGATTAGTTATCCAGATAAAACCTAAAATATTATTTCTTTGGGTGTGGGTTAAAATAAAGGAAAAGATTGTTGAGAAGACCCATAAAGAAACATATAAAAAACTTGCATTTCGTTCTGAGACACGACAGGCCTCGAGTATATGCGGATTCACGATTGTGAAGTTTAAGTTTGAATAGAGGGAGAACTGGAGAGACTGGTCGTACTGTCGAGAGTGTGCCGACGTATACGAGAATCGATATGACACCGTCGCGTGCGAGTTTTAAGTGTTGCATACCGTCAATGATGAGGTTTGGGTTTGAAAGTAGGTCACCAATTTCGGTTAGACAGTGGTTAGTGCGCTTGAGTAGCGTCATCTCAGAGAAATTATAAGTAGAGGTGGAGGACGCATCAAATTCATTTTTCGGTCTTAATTCGGCAGATCATGTAGCTTGTCTACAAATTCGTAAATTAATATTAGTCCCTTGTGTGAGTATATCGATAAAGGGTGGAGTTATTTCTGTGAAAGATGCAGTCTTACGTAAGTAATCTTCTGAATTTAATTTTGGTCATTATAACTAATGTTCGCTTTCTTGTCTTTACAGACAAGGGACTTACGTACTACTAGACTTAAGTTTTGGACTTAGTTTTGGGACTTAGTTTTGGATGTAGTCTTGGACTTACTTACTTACTATTGGATTTAATTTTGGACTTAATTTTGAACGTAGTTTTGGACGTAGTTTTGAACTTTAGTTTTGACTTACTTTTGAGCTTCAAGTTCTAGAGTGTTAGGTCCCGACTTCCAGTTTCGATTTTTAACTACTAATTTCCGATTTCCAGTTTTTGATCCCGAACTTTGAATTTCTAAGTTTTAACTTTTGATTCCTGAATTTTAATTTCGAACTTCTAGTTTCTGAGTTTTGAGTTCCAACTTTCAAACTTCTGATTCACATGAAAGTTTACATAAAGATTCGATCATGTGGAGGCTTATATAGGTAGGTACCTACCTAGGTAGGTATACTAACCTGTGTGAAGGGTTATATTTGAAGAAGCTTGGAGAAATGAAGAAGAGTGGTGGAGTTTAGTTTGGAGGCATGGGAGGTTTCATCAGGCAGAGGTCCTAGCGCTTTTATATTTGGTCGTCACAAGGTTGAAGGGGGAGCAGCCCAGCTCATCCGGCACCTAGAGCACCAACCAAGGGGTGCTAACACCAGTACAAAGGCAGTTCCAGTAACCATGCCGGCCTATTCTTTGATCATCGCGCTTAGGTTAGAGGAACCTTAGTTCGTCAGTTTTGAGATGGAGTTTTGAATAATAAGGTATGTCTTTATGAGTGAATAAACTTTTGCTATTTTCCAACCACCAAGAAAATTAAATAAATTCAAGTACAGTGTTTAATTGATTTCATCACCCATGACTTTCTAAGTGAATCTGATTTTTGATAATATGTTATGAACTTTTATTGTGGTCAACAAGTACGGAAGCGTAGAAGGGCCACACTTATTTTTTTTTTTTTTTACCTAACATTCCGACTTGTAACTCGGAATTCCGACTTATATCTCGGAATTCCGACTTGTATCTCGGAATTCCGACTTGTATCTCGGAATTCCGACTTGTATCTCGGAATTCCGACTTATAACTCGGAATTCCGACTTATAACTCGGAATTCCGACTTGTATCTCGGAATTCCGACTTGTAACTCGGAATTCCGACTTGTATCTCGGAATTCCGACTTGTAACTCGGAATTCCGACTTGTATCTCGGAATTCCGACTTGTAACTCGGAATTCCGACTTCTATCTCGGAATTCCGACTTGTAACTCGGAATTCCGACTTATATCTCGGAAATCTTACTTACCTATATACTCTATAAGCGGGTACGTTTAATTCCATCGAAACTGTATATGGTCGTGTATGAACGGAAGAGTATCGTGTGTGATCTATAGGTATATAAAGTGATTAGTGCAAATACTAAGCAATGGAGAGGGATGAAGAGGTAAATAGCAAATTACTATACGTCTATATATATGTACCTATTATTAAACACCAGACGGTAGAGTGAATAGATTTTATCTGCATTAATAAGACAATAATTAAAATTCAATTATTCATAATAGATAATCATCATTTTTGTGTTTTATTTTAGATTGATAGTACCGATAGCCTGGTGATTAGATATTTCTCGTTGGGTTTTCAACAAAAAGAAATACTTGTATTTTTACAAGCTTTGCATGGAAAGACAATGTCCCATAGAACATTAAAGAGATTATTAAGTAGGTTAAAGCTATTTAGGCGTAAAGATTATTCAAAGATGGAGGATGTGGCAAAGTTTTTAGAAAACGAACTCAATAAATCAGGTCAACTTCATGGATATAAGTGGATGCATTTGCGTTGCTTGCATAATAAATTGGTTGTTACGCAGGAGGTTGTTAGGGACCTACTAGGTCTACTGGATCCTCGTGGAGTGGAATTACGTCGAAAAGGAAAGCTTCGTCGTAGACAATATGACAACAAGGGTCCAAACTATCTATGGCATGTAGATTCTTACGACAAGTTAAAGCCGTATGGTGTTTGTATAAACGGTTGCATAGATGGGTTCTCGAGGCATATAATTTGGTTAAGGGCGGGACCAACTGCAAGTGATCCTAAGGTATGAAATTAACTTCTTTTTCCCTAGACAATTCATATATTTTATTTTAATAAAACATTTCTAGGTTATCGCAGGGTATTTCTTAGAAGCAATAAAATTAACAGGCGGTTGTCCTAAAACCATAAGATGCGATATGGGCACC
Source organism: Malachius bipustulatus (assembly GCA_910589415.1). Classification (NCBI taxonomy): domain Eukaryota; kingdom Metazoa; phylum Arthropoda; class Insecta; order Coleoptera; family Melyridae; genus Malachius; species Malachius bipustulatus. The sequence goes on from OU342633.1 coordinate 3,074,732, forward strand.
GAAAATGGAACAATGGAAAAGATTCAAAAAACCTTGCATGAAATATTTAACGAATCTTCAACAGGCAGGCCTTGTTTTCTATATGGAAAGAGCATGCACAACCAGCGCATAGAAGCCTGGTGGTCAATGTTACGCAAACATAATGCACAGTATTGGATGAATGTATTTCAAAAATTAAAAGAGGATAATACGTTCGACGGTTCATTTTTAGATAAATCATTGATTCAGTTTTGTTTTATGCCATTAATACAGGTAAATTCAACTTGTGTACTAGGTCCATGAACAAAGTTTCATTTGCGTGTGTTCTTTTCAGGCAGAACTCGACCAAGTTTGCTTGGAGTGGAATATTCATAGAATCAGAAAAACAAGAAACGCAATTGCACCAGCAGGAAGACCAGCCATAATGTATGAGATCCCATCTTTGTATGGAGCCAACGATCACCTAACACCTACTCCACTGTTTGCCATTGAGCAACTTTCATCAGAATGCACATTCATTCAGACACCATGTGATAATGATTTCTATGATTTATGTTGCATTTTAATGGAAGAAAATAATCTAATGAGATGTTCTGATCCCTATTCAACTATAAACTTATATGTCGATCTAAAAAACAAGTTAGTTCCCTTGTTTCAGTGAATTCAACGTAAACCATGAATTAATTTATGAACTTCATTGTAGAGGAAATAAATTTATAAAATACTTATGACAAAAAATATAAGAACAATGTAAGACATAATGACAATAAGTTACTTGAATTTGTAAATTTATCTTCGGAGGCCTATCATTAAAACATAACTGATAATATCTACATTGTTTTAATTTAACCACTACACATTTTAAAAATTCATCATGCTAAACCTATCATTTGACATTCCAGTGTGTGGATGACTGTTTGCCGACCTTACGAAACTATAGAGTTTCGTAACTATAGTTTCGTAAGGTCGGCAGTAATAAACTCAACATACAAATAAATAAACTTCTTGTTCTAAACAGTTTTATTAAAAAAAGAGAAAAAGCAACAAGACAAATTCTATATAAATATAAAACAAAAATAGAATTCTGAAATACAAGTTTTCATAACAAACATAACAATAAAACTCTTCTTAAATCGTCAGTTAGGTGTATCAAAGTGTGCACCTGGTTAAACAAAATTTAATTCTTCATGGCTGCTTTAATAATATCAATTCCTGATCAAACCAAATCCATAACCCAAATACTTGAATTAAGAATGGCATTTATTTCACTTCTGAAATCTACATAGTTCTCATAAGTCGAAGGCAGCTGTAGTAGCCCAGAGCATGTATGAGCAATGGGTCTTCTTTGTACACCGGTTGCTTTGGTAAACGCTATCAAAATGTTCATTAACGGTAGGTCCGATCCTGTACAAAACCTTAAGAAGGCCTGCCTCATTTTGTTATCAGCCTCCCGCAGGTATTTTTTTACATACGAAAAAACGAGTCGCTCTTCGTGGGACAATAATAATTCTTCAACCTCAGTTGATATTTTTGACAGACAGTTTTTTACAGTTGGCTTCAATGTCGTGTATAGAGCATAAATTTCCTCAAAATTAATACAACTTGAATTTCGGAAACGGTTATTAAAACATTTCACTACAAAAGAAGGCTTTTGTATCAATTCTTTATGGGCAATGTCTCTAATAAGTGTCTTAATATTATTTTCAGTTGGTACCCATTTGCCCTCATATGAATTGCAAAATTCAATTAGGTCATCCAAATCTACACTTTCAAAATTATCAAGGGCTCCTCTTAATAAATCTTTGTGAGACTCACATATAAATTCAAAAAAGTTACTTTCCAGCTCATTGTCCTCTACAGATAAACCGAGACAAGCTTTCATGAATACTGCCGACAACTGTATTGGAAAGTATTTGACAATTTCATATCCTTTTATTAAAACCTCGCCTATGGAAGACCATTGCTTTTCACCAAAATCATGACGAATGTATGGAACTTTGACACCAGCACCGATTGTACATTTTTCATAGAACTCTGTCCAAAACTCGGAGAGTGTGTCTCTCAGGACTCCACCCATATCTTCAGCTGCTTCAATTTGCCCATTAGGTAAGATCATTTGAATTGTTAATTGTCGACTCAAGCCCATAGCCGCTGCTTCCATTAAATCTTTCAACACCTGGCCCCGATGAACGGTAATAATTTGCGCGTCTTCTTTAAACTCTGATGCTCCATTTCCATCAAACATATCCAAAAAAGTCGGGTGAAAATCATTTTCCTGAAAATTATCGTGCATTAACTTGAGATACTTGGACGAATTTTGTACACTTTCATGCACAAAACCGATCATCCATCTTAACATATAGTGTACTATATACTTACATCTAACAATGGAACAAAGTTGCTTAAATAAGCACCGACAGATTCTCCGCTATCTAATTCCACTCTTGCAGATACGTCTGCTGCAATATTTCCATTTAAGGCCTCCGCTGAAGTAACAATCGTTGGAGTCCCTGACCGAGGTGATCTCTCGCGTAAACGGTAACTTCTTCTTCGGGTCGAAACCGAAGTTGCTGCTCTTAAGTCGATATCAGCTTCATCGTTGTCGCCAGATCTCTCGTGTGATTGTAAACTTGTTGAAGTAGAAACCTGAGCTGCTGGTATGAAATCATCGTCTTCGTCGTCGTCGCCACTTTTGCGGTTTGTGGCTAAATAAAACCGCAAAGTTGTCAAACCAGACAACTCATACATTTTTTCAATGGTTAATGTTTTATCAAAAGTATGACTTTTATAATCCATCAGTTCCACTTCAAAATCGGTTATTGCACCTTTAGGAGATATGCCGTTAGGGAAAAAAAAATTTATTGCAATATCCAGAACTTGCGAACACCGACTCGTCTTATCAATGCTTACACGTCTAGTACCACCTCCATTTCGTGTTCTTACTTGCCTATAGCAATTATCATTTTTGGACATAGAAAGCCACCCAATTTCTACAATGCGGGTCTGCTTACTGCTCTTTTTGGTAGTTTTTTCTACTTTACGGGGGAAACCTTCACCCTTTTCCTCCATTTTTGCTTTTAACCTTTCAATGAGGCTTTGTTTTGGACAAGTAACTTTTCTTTTTGCAAAATTTTTTACCGCCAATCTATCTCCATACGCTGGGATTAGAGTTTTCAAGTCTTCGTCTGACATGACACATACCACTTCACAATCAATCTGTAAATATTAATAACATCATTAATTCTTTTATCTTTATCATCAAATCATCATTATCATTAAATATTTTATCTACAACATGGGCAGGTTGCATAAACCGTAATTAAAAGATTTGTAGATATTCACTGAATTTAAAATGTCCTGTATTACCAAAATACCTATAGGTCATATTAATTAACGATTAAAAATAAGAGATCAATTAATATATTTTCGCCATATTTTCATAGTAAGTATGCATTTTAAAATCAGTAATTATCTCTCAGAGTTTTAATTAGCGTTTGTGCAACCAGCCCTTTTAAAGTCATTCATTTTTTTGCCTCTAACTCTTAGTTCAGCCGTAATTAACATAATTAATTTACATAACTAATTATTAACATAATTAACATTAACATAATAAAGGTAATTACCTTTTCTTCAGTAAAACGTTTGATTGTGTCTTCAGACAGACTCCTGGCTTTTAGGAAATCTTCGAAAGACATATTGCAGTCCTGAAACATTATAAAACAAATATTCACTTTATTTAAAATAGCCGAAAGAATTAATTTAGTGTTGTGCATAATAATTAGTCAAGTCTTACATAAAATAATAGTACTTTGAATTTGCGTTAATTTGAAGTCTGCTGAAATTTGTAGGGAGTGCCATTGGAACACTTCAAGTCAAGTGTTAAGAACGGAAGAACGATGGGATTCCCCTGACGGTTCAAACCACTTGCGTTCACGTGAGCTGATGCTGTTACGAGTTTAAGTGGGGGTGGAAACGGATTTTTGGACTTATCAATAAAAGTGTAGATCAGAGGTGAATAATGGTTGTGACAAAATCTGTAGCTTTTGAGTTTTCTGCAATATCATACATGTTTGTGTTCCAAAAATATTTTGCATGCTTGGTACAGATGTAGACGGTGGCAAAAGTCGACAGGCGCCAATATTTTTGATTTATTTTTTTAATATTGCACATAACTAATTACCCAAATACATATAAGTCACATTTACACATTTATATCAAACTCATCATTCGGAGGTTATCGGAGTCGCTGATCAAGAATCTGAGATCAGATTTCCAAAAACCAAAATAGCGGATCAAATATGGCGGAGAATTCTACTCCCACCATTCGATTGTTTTATTTTTTGAAATCTGATATCAGATTCTTGATCAGCGTAGAAATGATATGACTTTGGTTAATTGGTACGTGCAATATTGAAAATGTTTCCAAATAATCGGCGCCGGTTGGCTTAAAATTTTCTGTCAAAAATATTTTTCGCCCCTGATCGACCGTTATATTGTGAAATCAAAAAAACCGTTCGTTCAGATATTCAGATATAAAAAATGTAATTTTTGAAATTTTATAACTTTTGAACAATAAAAAATATCAAAAAAAGCGCAAACAAAAGTTGTCGGATTTGTCCTTCTTAACAATTTTTGTAATAATAATTTTTCACGTAGGTAGATACAAGCGATATTCACAGTTTACATGATATCCTCTCTTCAATTCAAGATGGCAGCCATGCTTGCGGAATCCGAGGGGAGAAACTTGGTTGCAGTGTTCTATACCTCAGTCGGCCAAAAGATATACATAGTAATAAAAGTGCGCGGTAAGTTTACAATCCAGGTAGGCAGACCTTATACACAAGAATTATATACACAAACCTTAGAATGCCCTTCTCATTGGTTTACTGGAACCAGGTAACCAATAAATAAGGCACTATCTGCCTACAGATGTGACTACTTGGACCTTAAAAGTTTGTGCGCAGTTTTATTACTATATCTGTTGGTCGACTGAGGTATAGTAGCGGCCCATACCTAGCATTAAAATTTTAGCAGACTTCTAATTATTAACGTCATTTTAGCCCATTATTTTCGACAATTCCACTCATACGTTATTACATCCATTTGATTTCTCAAATATCGCTGTTTGCTATATCGGATATTTTGTAACGGTATCGAGGAAGGTGGAGAGAATGCAAGTGGATAAGTTTATCGATAAAACTGCTTGTTCATAGGTATTTTGCTGTAATAAATAAATAAATATCTTATGGCTGTGGTCAAGCCCAAGTGTCAGAAGTTTTCAAGTAGCCTCAAGGGCCTCTGACGTAACTTAACGACTGCTGTGAAGCAGCCGGGACCCCCTTTTTAACGTACCTCCCGGAGCACGATTTGGATCGGTTCATTTGCACTCTGTTACTAAAGTCACGATTAATTTTATTATTTGGAATTTATTTTATATGAAAGAAAAACAAGTTTCCTCATCTACCGGGAATTGAACCCGGTACCGATGGGCAATTTACTCTCAAAATCCGTTGCTTAAACCACTTGTCCACTCTAACATATCAACATGTTACGCTATTCGGGAATATGAATGTTTGTTGTTTTCAATGTTAACCCTGCTTAACAACTAATTAAAAATTAAAAGATTCATCATGTTGCAATACATTTGATCATTATATAGGTAGGTATAGACCCATAACAAATGACTTGTTTTCATGGAATTGTCTCAACAAACACAACTCGACCTGAAATTTTGCGAGATATTTTTATATTTCTCATACTTAAGTACTTGCATGTAGGCAATTTAACTCCATCTGCAGAAAAAATCACTCGAGCGCATTTCCAATGCAAGTAAGTATTCGAGACCAACTGCATAAAAATATCCGGCTAAATTTCAGCTCTCGTGGTATTGCCCCCGACTATCTGACTGGACTAAATGACAAGAAATCGAATTACTAAAGCTGCCGCACCTATCTTCGATATTATTGTTACTTACTGATGTCTTACCTTACCAGAACAGCTGAAACACTGGTAGATGTTTGATGTTTGCATTAGCTCCTACAGAATTTTGATATGAACGATTTTGTTGCCACTTTACTTACTAAGAATTGCTTACTAAAAGAATAAATTTTAATTTAAACAATGGGCTAAAAACAGTCACGCAATGTAAATAATCTGTTGGTGTTGGTATTATAATCATAAATTATAAGCGGCTAGAGCCTGACCATAGAAAGTCTATTCTGTTCTGTGGCCTGACGGTACGGTACAGGTAGGGTGTAGGGTTAGGGTAGAAGAATATTATTTTCCTCGTGTCCGTGCGACGAACGTCTGGCGATATCCCCGTCCCCGATGATAGCCCTCTGCTGCTTCTACTATTATACGGACGGCCACGCGCGCTTTTACTTGTATCCGTTTTTCACCTCATAGGTATCGCATTTATCGGAGGATATCAGCTCGACCAAAATACCCCGCTTTAATCCAATGGGTCAGCTCGACCAAGCACCTAACTACCTGACAATTCTTAGACCACTTGCTTTGTTGCCAGACTGAACAAAATATCTTTAGCAGTGTTTTTGTTTTATATACTGGTTCATCCCTGCGAGTCCTGCGTCACTTCTATAGCTTATTATGTTTATAATATTTGTGTCGTATATGTATAATCTTTCAGAAATTGCCCGATCGCATGACTAATAATCAGATCGACATCATACTACGCCATCGACTAATAATTTACGATATAGGTACAGTGCCCGCCAAAAATTTCGCACCATATGGGAATTTTTTTTTGTTTTCCATATTTTTTTGAAAATTTTTGTCATAAGTTTGTGCTTTCAAAAATATTAAATTTCAGCACATCATTATATCCATGGTGTGAATTTTAGTTCAAGATAAAATGTTCTTCTAAACTTCAAAATCATAAAAAAACATGATACATATTTCGAAAACTAAACGTTTTTTGCGGGAAATTTCGGCAAAATTCGTTTGATATTCACCAAAATGTAATGCCAGTTATAATTGAGCAAAAAGTTGAAATTCCAATAATTGCAACTTTTTGGCCACCTGTATAAAAAATCATAACTGACATTGCGTTTGGTAAATATTAAACGAATTTTGCCTAAATTTCCCGCAAAACACGTTTAGTTTTCGAAATATCAATGTTTTTCTTATTTTCAAGTTTAGAAAAACGCCATTTTCTCTGGAACCCAAATTCACACCACGGATCTAGTGTACTCAAATTTAATCTTTTCGAAAGCATACTTTGAATTTGAAGTAACAAATTTATATTTAAGTACCTAAGTGTGTTATTTTATATTTTATTGTGACTGACACAAATTCAGACCTTCTTATTAAAGGTCAGTTTGGCAACTATGGAATAAAAGTGTAAGTTAAGCAGTTCATAATTTCAGGAAATTCTCCAGTGTTTTATGACCGGAACGAATGTTAATCCTTGAGTTCGACGTTAAGGGATTAAAATTGGGTATATTGGTCGAGCTGGCATATACGCCCGCATTTATTAATGTATAGATATTACATGATATGAAAATTTGGGAACTTCATCTCTTGTGCTTTTATGAGGTGCATTCATATTAAAGTAATTATTTTGCATAATATACATTTTCTTAAAAAAAATCTGACTAAAAAAGTCTTGGCTAACTCCGTAGTAGGTATATCGAAAAAAGTTATTGTCAAATGTGCAAGGAAACTTTTTTATTTCGAAATATTTTGCTAATAATTCCTTAGCGTATGATTTTTAACTAAGTACCAATGTATGGATAGAAATGTCAGGGACAATATACTGATTGTTGCGATTTAGTTTTTGAGGATTCCTGCTCGCAGTTAAAACTAACAGAAATGGTTTTGGTATTAAAGTAGGTAAAACTAAAAGTATTGCAGATAGCGCTTGATATACCTACCCACCTATCAGAAATTAGTTTAATTTCAAATGATTTTCAAAAATTCTTTAATAAAAATTGAAAAGTCAAGATCTCATTTAAGTTTGAACGACTATATCCCACCCTGTGTAACTGAAACAATAAAAAGTGAGGTTATGGTATAAAATTTGCAATCTATTCCCATTTTTTTATTTTGTTACGAAATTAGAGGTTTCAGCCAGATTTAAGATTATAGTATACTAACATTAACAGTTCATTATCGTTTCTTATCGTTTCTATCAGAGTTCTTTTGGAGGAGCCAATGTAAACATTTACATTTTCCACACACCTTGTAGGAAATATAATTTCTGCTTTTTAAGAATCCGTATTTTTTTCAACTTACCTCATTAATGCTGCTTGACATGTTGTAACACTTTCACAATAACACCTGTTATATACTGATCAGCAAATAATGTATAGGTACCTAATGAGTACGTTTGGAACTGCTATACCACCTATAGGTACTACTCAGATACACTGTATCGTATGGGTTTTCACGCTCTAAATGAGAATTCCGAGTTACAAGTCGGAATTCCGAGATATAAGTCGGAATTCCGAGTTACAAGTCGGAATTCCGAGTTACAAGTCGGAATTCCGAGTTACAAGTCGGAATTCCGAGATACAAGTCGGAATTCCGAGTTACAAGTCGGAATTCCGAGTTACAAGTCGGAATTCCGAGTTACAAGTCGGAATTCCGAGATACAAGTCGGAATTCCGAGTTATAAGTCGGAATTCCGAGTTACAAGTCGGAATTCCGAGTTACAAGTCGGAATTCCGAGTTACAAGTCGGAATTCCGAGATACAAGTCGGAATTCCGAGTTACAAGTCGGAATGTTAGTTAAAAAAAAAAAAAAAAAAGTGTGGCCCTTCTACGCTTCCGTAAACAAGTGACTAATGTAATGGTTATGTGTAAAAATAATTTATTAAATTTATCGTGTGTGTTTAGGATTTTGAGTTAGAGATGATCATTTTGTAAATTAAATTTTGAATTTCAGATTTTGTAGGTAGATACCAGTTTTTATATTGAAACTTTTGCTTAAGATAAATTTAAATTTTTGAGAGATAACTTCTGATCTAACTCTGAGTTCTATTCAGAATCATACCTATGTGTTATAGTTTAGAAATTGTTTAATAGAATATGAGCTTTAGAAATTTTATCTGAGCTATTGAAATGATATAGGTACCTATCTTGAATTTTAGTTACGTAAGTTTGATATCATTGGTAATGAGGTAATATTTATGCTTGAATGTTTGAGTCAGGATTACTGATTTTGATTATTAAATTTATTGTTTAGGTGTAAGATCTATTGGTGATTACCAGTCTATTGTACTGATGAAATTGATTTTAATAAATCTTTGTATTAAAATTCAACGATTTTAGAGTTTTGAGAATCAACCCTCCTCATGTTCTTTTAAATCATTTATTCAATAAGTAGAGCAACATCAAGAATAAGGTGATATATTCTGGTATATTTTGGTGAGGTTTATCATTTTTTGTTATTGTTTTTAAAATTGTTAGGAGTTACTACGGGTCCAGTCTGGTTCGGTGAATGCTGGATTTTCCAGAGGAAGGCCACATTTATCTGTCCCGGACTGGATAATCACAACGAACTTTTTGTTTAAGTTTGGTTTTTGGTTTGATACTTTGGAAATTTAGACGATCACTTTTCAAAATTTAAAATTTATTTTCTTTTGACATTTAGAATATTTGGGTGGGGCATTCGAAATTTGATATGTTCCACTCGACAGGCCAATGTGGCTAATGTTACAAATTTGCCTAGTCACATTGAGATCTGTCAATAGCCACCTCCTTCTTTTCTGGGTTAAGGTAAGTGAATAATTTTTTTTATTATTCAACTTTTTGAGTGGGAGTAAGCGAGGGGGAGGAAGGCTCCATGGTGCGAAGAAAATTTTGATGTTATACAGAGTTACTCCGGTGTAAAATCTCAAGATAAACTTTGATGCATACCGAATTTCATTTAACCCCGAGTTATACTTAACTGCAGAATTTTCAAACTCTAAAGTTAAATTTTAATTATGAATACAGTCCTTAGAAATATCACTAGATAGTATTGACAAGCGAGACAATAACTCTGCGGTTAGAGTTTAAGTATCTCTCAACTGGCGCGTTTGGATTTATGGATCCCGCCCTGCACCGTTAAGTCCCGCGCTTTCGCGTTGGTAAGTGAACACCTTTACTTGTATCGTGGGAAATTTCAAATTTCATCAGCATCGATTGAAAGATGGCTGGGATATATTATGGCTGTGACAAGCGGACAGACGAACAGGACGTACTTATAAGGGCTTCGTTATTTCTATGGAACCCTAAAAAAGTCATGGGATCGTAAACGCAGCATTATATTGACTGCTCTCATGCAAGTAATAAGCCAACAAGCCGTCTCCCTGCTCCTTGTTGATGCCTCTGCCGATCTAGCGGATCAAGTTATTCTCATCTCTACTGTCAAAGCGACTTCAAATTCAAGGTAATATGTCTCGATTCATCGTAATGTTCTTTTGTTGATCATCGGAAGGATCGTTCAGTGGATTTTAATCTGGTAATGACAGATATGGATTTAATTGTATTATTCAATTTAAAAAAATATAATTTTATTAAAGATATGGATTTAATTTATTTAATAGATAATTTGAAGGCTCTCATTTTAAGGACAGAGATAAGACATACTGCAAACATTATTGCAAGATAATAATATGTACAGCGCCTGCCAAAAAGTTCGCACTATATGCGAAAATTTTTTGGTTTTAATTTTTTTTAATCATTTTTGTCGAATTTTTGTGCTTACAAAAAGATTAGGTAAATATTAAGGAGAGCGGCCACTCGCATTGACTTGCGATTTTTACACTATTCTGTTGCAATTTTTATGTAGTTTCACATTTTGAAGGTGTTTTTTCCCGGTGTTATCCCAACAAACATACGGGACCGTGGAGCGACTACGGGTGCTGGGTGGGTAAAATACACGCACTAGATTCTGTTTTCGCTGGTTTTGAGCACTTATATTCAGGTCACTTTAAAACTAAGGTCACTTTTTCTCCAACAGAGAGACGCTTTCGTTAAGGTCATCCGAGCATAGAGGCATCACCGCTTACCGATAGCTTCCTCGCTCAGTCCCTGTCGCCGTTTAAATTTCAAAGCGTACCGTTACACATAATATTGCACAATATTACATCTTTTGGTGGTAGCTTACTTCCCCTTGTCCCCTCCCTATCCTACTTCATTTCCCCTCCCATTGCTTTGTCCCTTCCCAAGCAACAGAATACAGTGCATTACGAGATCGATTTACGCAATACTCGAAAATTAATTATACACTCACCTGATGTAATTCCATAATATTCCGGTTACACCAGTTGACAATTTGTTAGGGCAAGGAAAAACATTCTATGGATGCGGATTCCCGGGATATGGACACCTGATATGACACTGCAGAACGCCATGCCGAACAAGATATTGCCAACTGTCCCTCTCGTCCGCAAACAAAACATACCCCGCTCCATCACTTATCTCACACCCCGTACACGTATTATAATCGCTGTAGTAACCTTTATATTTTAAGTTAGCTTTGAAGTTGTTTATAAAATGTCAGTTATAATTAATTTTCAAAGTTAAAACTTATACATTCGATAGCTCTTCAATCACAACAATCGCACTGCATTTTTTTCGTTTTGATAGGTAGATACGATCGCTTCGACCTCCAACTTTAAACTAACTCTTTCCGATACGATTGCGAGTCTCTATTAAAAGACACAATAGGGCACAAATGGAAATGTGAACGTATTTTAATGTAGACCGTATATGAAAGGAAAAGTGAACAATCGTAAATAATATGAATATAAAATGATCCGTCCTCCAGCGTGAGCTAGATCAGAATGCCAGTTCTTTCCTCCGTGATTGACTTGTCCGCAGCAAGCGACGTTCCCCACCTCCGCCGGCTGGTACCGCGGGGAAGTCCCTGCCTGCCTACAAGCGCTCACGTCAGTCAATGAGCCAGGCCATCCGGTTGATCTATTTTTAGCGCTTTCACAATTACAAGTTGAATGTTTCATTCGTTCTCGATTCATATTTGTTTGTTTGGCTCGCTCGTCTAAGTCGATGGCCTTGACACAACCTGGTTCCTCCGGCGGTGTCAGTGACCTTAGTTCCTACAGCTGGTACACTCGTGTATTACCTACCTACTGCCAGATCCGTATTAGATATAATTTGCACAAGTTTTCTTCTAGACCCTATAACTCCTTTATTATAGAATTAGAAAATTGTAAATATTGAACCAATTGCCGTATAGATGAATTATATTATTATTCTTGTATTGGTTTTTAGGTTCTCAGGCTTACTCTTGTAGTTATTAATAAATAGTTGACGTTTCGGGATTGATTAATCCCTTGATCACATATTTAATTAACCCTTAGTTGGTAACATCCGACTCTGAGGCGGATGCCAAGTTTTGATGCTGCGCTGAATCCAAACGAATGAATGTACAAAAATTTCGTATTAGGTATGTTCTAGTTGGTTGCCAAACAGTCCATAGCCGCCTTCGCGAAAATACGTCTGTGAGACGGGTGTTACTCAGAACGATATATTTCAGTCCATCTCTCAGTCGGCTGTTGGTCGAAAGTATGGTGAATGAAAAGGTATAATATATACAAAAATGTATAAAAATGAAATAAGTCTTGTTTTAATAAAATATATTTGTGTTTACTAGAATACATTCGAATAAATATGTAATTATACATATAGTATTATAATACCTATTCCGACTGAGCGACGGATGTTACCTATAATGCTGGAACTGTAATATGATCACCGACTGAGAGACGGATGTTACTTATAAAGTGAAAAAAAGTATGTTACCAACTAAGGGTTAATAAAATAGATACAATAGAATTATTTTAGTAAAATGAAAATATATGTAAAAATAAAAAATAAAAAAATAAAAATACATTATATTTTCATTTTACTAAAATAATTTTTATTGTATCTATTTTATTAATTAAATATGTGATCAAGGGATTAATCAATCCCAAAACGTCAACTATTTATTAATAACTACAAGATTAAGCCTGAGAACCTAAAAACCAATACAAGAATAATAATATAATTCCCTTATTATACATTACCGGCGGATAAAATATATACCACGAAGTTCCTAGTGAGTAGACCTATCGCGTGGTATATATAGTATGTAGGAGTGCGAGTGGCCCCTGTTCTTAACAATCACCAAAGATTAAATTTCAGCACATAGATTCATTGTGTGAATTTTAGTTCCATAGAAAATGTTTTTCGTAACTTCAAAATTACAAAATACATGATATTTCGAAAACTAAACGTGTTTTGCGAGAAATTTTGGCAAAATTCATTAGATATTCCCCATTTGCAATGTCAGTAATCAAATAATTAACATTTCTTATACATGCCAAATAAAAATGGTAACTTTTGAAATTCCAAATTTTTGCTCATTTTTCTCAGTTTAATTTTGAATTTTAAATATTCTGACTGCACCATTGATTATTATTGTTGACAATTAAACAGAAAAATCAACATGAGTAATAAAAAATATTGCCAGGAGCGAAATTGGGGAATTTAATAAAATTTCTATCACATTTTTTTGTGTTTTTAGAGCAAAAGCGTATTCGACACTTTGAGACCATCTTATAAGTTCGAGTTTATTTTCTCTTTAATAAGAAATGAACATAAATTAACATTTAAATTCCATTAGGCAGATCACAAAAAATGTTTACTACTGATTTAAGGCCCTTACAATAATCCACAACAACAATACTCCACCTTAATTTGATAAAACCTAATTTCCCAAATGAAATTAACAAGCTAGGACATTGTGATAACCTACTAACATGCTCAATCCAAAAATAAACATTTTGTGGCTCAAGATCAGTTTAATATAAAACTTAATTTATGTTAGTAGATATAATTGGACAGTTCTGGCCCAAGGTCATGGCCTTGGGCTAGAACTGTCCACATGTAAATGGTACATATGCTTCAAGGTCGACTCATTTCAAGGCCGAACTATATGATCTAACCTAGCGTTAATATATTATATCAAGGTGAAATTTTCAAGGCCGTTTTAGAACTGTCCACATGTAAATGGTACATATGCTTCAAGGTCGTTCTAGAATCCGCACGTGTAAATCTTCAAGGCCGAGTTATATGAATTTTTTCAAGGCCGTTTTAGAACTCTCCACATGTAAATCTTCAAGGCAAAACAATTTAACTTATTTAAAAAATCTATTTTTCAAGGCCTGACAAAAATCATTATTTTAAGATTATTGAATGAATTAAAAATCAGTTGTCGGGTACCTATTAGGTAAACTTGGAGACATTATGAAAACAACGCTATAGCAGGTGGTATCATGTTACCCAGCTCGTCGCGCTGATGACATCCTTATTATTATATGAATGAGAAAATTAAGCTCCGGCTAGATCATGTAGGTATTTTGTATTGTTATTTCAATCAAAATAAAGCCTCGGCTAGATCCTGTAGGTAATGAAATTCAAGGTAATAATTTATTGTAGGTTTACATAAGTCGTCAAAAGCTTTTCATTTCACATAACAAAAATTTTCTAAGCCGACTAGATTTACGGCCGCCAAATCGGTTATTTTTCAAGGTTGGAAAGGTGTGAACTGCATGTAATGATGAAGGATAAATTATTTCAAAGTCCCAGCACATGTAATTTTGAAGACCGAGATCAAACATTTTGATATGACGTAAATTTCAAGGTAAATCGTCTAAATCCATTATTTCAACCGGAGATTTTTATAAATATTTAAAATGGTGGGGGTAGCCGGTCGCCATATAAATATTATAACGTGAGGCTAGTCACTCATAAGAAAAGAAAATGTGGTTGATGTATGCAGCACAAACGTGGGGTGACGTAACAGATTTGAAAAGCGGTGTGAAAAGAATAAGAGCAGAGTTTAGAGATTTACGAAGAGATGCAGAGCATGCAGGAATATACGACTTCAAAGTTATTTTCGATGAAAATGAAATAAGTTATACATCGCAACTCGCCAAAGATTATGAGGAAGGCGTGATTATTTGTGAAGAATATTTAAATGCTGAGATAAGTGTTGAGTGCCTCTGTTACGAATTTATAAAATTAAACTTCGGGAGTTACCTTAGTATATTGAGTGAATTTTTACCTGAGGATCTGAAAATAAAGTTTTGTGAGACTAGCTGTGAAGAAAGTGAACAAGAAAATAAGTGATGGAGAGTAAATGTTTGTATTGCAACTTAGAAGTTGATAAACCATCAGCATATTGTAAAATCCACACGGAAAAAAATATTAAGAAGCCAGAGATTTGTTTCTTCTGCAACTATATAGGGGGGGGAAACATTATCAGAATTGTCCGGTAGTGGATATTCCACCAGATGAGATCTTCAAGGAAGATCGTCGCTGTCTTATTCCCGATTGTGGTCAAATAGCTATTTGTTGGTCAAGAGGACATTTTTGTACAAGCCACAGCTGTAAAATGTATTTTTGTAACGAGCCACGTAAACATGTAGATTTATGTATTATCGATAACATGTATATAGAAAACACTATAAAATCAATTACTGAAAAATTGTCACTGTTGTAAGTTTATAATGTGAATAAAATAAATTTAAAAAAACTTTAGTGTTCTTATAAGTCCTGCTACTCCAAACGGAAAAAAAAATGCTATAAAGTTGTTAGTGGGTGTGAATAAAATAATTTATAAGTGTATAATCGTTAGGTAGGTACCTATACTTTAATTAAAAATTATTTAGATAATAATGGAAAAGTCAATGTCGCAAAAAAACTATTGGGTAATTTATAAAAACAGAATCCCTAATTAAGGGAGCTAAGCATGAATTACAAGAGAAAAACTATAATGAAAATAAATAGAGTTTGATAGGTATGTAGGTACCTACTTACATCCAGATGTAGTGTTTATTGTTGAAATTACGGTAACCTGACCGAAGTGTAACATTACATACTTTATTAAACGCTCTAGCTTATGAAGTGATGAACGTCCTTGCTGTTTCTATACTCCTGCTACATTATTATAAAATAACACCCGAAAATAACGTCTAAGCGTCTAATTATTATTGAACAAACATGAAATAATATTCTAAGCTTGATCATCAAGTGTTTGATTTGTGTTATCGTATTGTTATTATTTATTTGGAAAATGGATTTTCATAATAAATTAAATCATACTATTGTTCGGCCTTGGTTTCAAGGCGTTCCAGAACTCTCACATGTAAAATCGTTATATAATTTGACCTCGAGAATCTTCAACATAATTTAAAGCATAGGCTAGATACGCAAGTTCAACCTTGGTTTCATGGTGTTCCAGAACATCTTCAAGGTTAGGTAATATCAACGTCCTTGAAGATCACCGTTAGAAGGTCGCTCAAATGGTATATAAGCGGATGCATTACCCGTATCATTCAGACGTGTCTGACAGTTTACTACAGTGCAATTCTCTAGTGCAGTTCTCTAGTGCAGTTGACTCATAATACCTACCGAGTGTTCCCCAATTGTCTTCAAAGTTTTATGTAAGTATAACTATCATATTTATCTCATTTATTTCTTGTGTTTTATAATGAAGTGAATTATCGAGTAAAATTAAATTTAAAGAATAAATATACAGAATGAAAGACTTTTTCAGGATTCTCTAAATTTTAAGTCTTTCAATGCTAAGTTGAAAATTAATTAAAATAAAAAATAAAAAATAAAATTTATCACAATTTTTTATTGTGCTAATAAATGAAAATTATGAAAACGCTTATATACAGTAAAGAGCTATTTCTTCAGGATTTTATAAATTCTAACCTAGGTATAGAGCAGTGAAAAGAAGAAGAAAATTCCTTTAATCCGTAGTAAAATTAAAAAAAAAAAAAAAAAAAAAATATTCAGAGTGAATGATTTTTATTCTTTAGGATTTTGTAAGTTTCGTGTGTTTCGGTACCAAGTTAGAATAATAAGTAATAAAAACAAATAAATAATTGAAATTTCTTACAATTTTAATAATGCTTATCGAAGAAAATTTTAAAAATACTTTTAAATACAGAGTGAAGGACTTTATTTTAGAAATGTCTATGTACTCAAAGTTGGAAATGAAAAAAATTTAACTTTATTAAATTTTAATAATATGACACTTGAGATATTTAAGAATTATTCTAAAGATGCGCGAATCATTTCAAATTTTATGATATTAAAAATCAGACTTATAATAATAACTATTATTTTCAAATCTTTCAACTCCCCACACTTATCACATTCTAATATTACCCTTCCTTCATCTAGCGTCTATAAATACCCGTGCAAGGACCTAGACTGCGTAAACGATGGCGAACAAATGTCCTAGATGCTTGACCGTGTATGGCAACCAAGCGGCATTGTTCAACCACCTCGAGCAGGGGTGCAAGAGACCGCTCGCAACTCGAACATCAGGTAATGTGATAAATATTTTAAAATAATGGTGAATTAAAATAATTATTTAGCAGCTTCAACAAGTCGCACTACGGACGATGTGGCCGCACCTGCAAAGAGGCAAAAACTTGCAACCAACTCTGCTCGTAAGTTTCGCAAATGTGCACTGGATTTTTTCAAATTCATACCTGAACATTTTATTTTAGCAAATTTGCTGTACTGCAACGCTTGCCAGGTGCAAGTTCCAGGCAACGCATACGCTGCACATATTCGGACCAATAAACATAAGAGTCATTTTTGGAGGGCCGAAAGTGGACGTGTGGAAGTGAGTAGTACAGCGTACGGAGGCAGGTTAGCGAGCTACAGAGTAAGTAGTGACGAGAAGCGTATTAGTGTTGACGAATTCATGAGTGATGTGCGAGCAGACATTATAGCGTTGTTGGAAAATGAACTATTGAAAAACGGACCTTTTAAAGTAAATTTAGAGCTGTTTGGTATTTATTATCTACCAAGTAAGGACATTAGAGAAGTAAAGTCGTTTATTTTTAGTAATAGAGTAGTGTGTGCCTCAACTAGCTTAGATAGTTTGTATATAGATATAGTTAGCAAGTTTGACCAAAAAACATCCGAATTCCTAGAGCGGGATTCAGGATGGATTTTGGAACAATTTTTACATGTAGAAGTCAATGTTAATAAATTTAATCCGCTTAAAGGTAGTTCGTATATACCACTACCACCAAGCATACAAAAGAAAAAAGCTGTGATAAATATTCAAAATAATGACGAGTACTGTTTCGCATGGTGCTTGGTGGCAGCTATTTGCGAACCGACAGGTAAAGTAGATCGGGTGTTGTCGTATCCGCATTTTTCAACAGTGCTCGACTTCACAGGCATAAGTTTTCCTATCGCGTTAAAAGATATACCTAAATTCGAATCGCAGAATAATATTTCAGTTAACGTTTATGGGTTGGAAAAAATTTATATTGACGGTTTCGAGAGGTATCAGATAGTCGGTCCATTACACTATTCGGAAGGCAAACGGGCCCGACATGTAAATTTGTTACTAATAGATAACTCTGAAGGTATGCAACATTATTGTTACATTAAGAATTTATCACGACTAATTTCAAACCAAATTTCGAAGCATGATGGGAAAATGTATTTTTGCGATTCCTGTTTACAATATTTCCGTTCGTCAGAGATACTTGCTAGACACAAAGAGCATGACTGCAGTCATGTAGCCGTAATACTTCCTACCATAGGTGAGAGGAAGGATAAACTTGGCCGTCAAGTGCCTAGTAATTTTCTAAAATTTGAAAATTATCAAAAGCAGTTGAGAGTGCCTTTTGTCGTCTTTGCTGATTTTGAATGCCTGTTGAAAAATGTGGAGCAAGCAGATAATCCTACTACGGACACGTATACAGTTAAAAAGTATGAACATATCCCTTTTTCATTCGCGTACTATATAAAATATTCTTTCGATGATTCATTGTCAAAATTCGAAATTTATACCGGCCTAGATGCACCTCAAATGTTTGTGACTAAATTAGAAAACGATTTACAGCGCATCTACCACGATTATTTGAAACCTGTTATCCCTATGAAGGCGTTAACACCTCAGCAAGAGGCTTCTTATAGAAATGCCACAGCGTGTCATATCTGTGAGGAGAGTTTCACATTATCAGATGTTAAAGTTCGCGATCACTGCCACCTTACTGGGCTATATCGCGGACCGTCACATGCCACCTGCAACATCAACTATAAAGTTCCAAAATTTGTTCCGATTCTGTTCCACAACCTAAAAAACTATGATGCTCATATCTTGATTAAACATTTAGCACCCAATGGTGAGCGAATCGATATTATCCCTTGCAACTTTGAAAAATATGTATCATTCTCTAAATTCCTTCACGTCGACACTGTTAGTGATTCTCGAGGTCATACACGTGATATTCACCTGCAGTTGCGGTTCCTCGACAGTTTTCAATTTTTATCATCGTCGTTAGAAACTCTTGCAGGCAATTTAGATTCTAATCAGTGTCGAGAAGTAAGAAAAGCGTTTCCTGACGATACTGAATTTTCATTAATTCGTCAAAAGGGTGTCATGCCATATTCATATCTTGACGATATTTCCAAGCTGCAAGAGACTAGACTACCATGTCGTGGTCGATTTTATGATGAACTGAACCAGGAGCGCGTTAGTGATGAGGACTTTCAACGCGCTCGATCAGTCTGGGATGCTTTTCACTGTCAAACTCTGGGCGATTATTGTGATTTGTATCTCAAATCGGACGTTCTTCTTCTAGCTGATGTTTTCGAAAATTATCGAGATCTTTGCTTGTTCACATATCATTTAGATCCCGCTCATTACTACACGGCTCCTGGTTTGAGTTGGGACGCCATGTTGCGGTTTACCAAAGTGAAGCTAGAACTCCTCACGGATATCGACATGCTGCATTTTTTTAAGAAGGGTATTCGCGGTGGATGCAGCACATGTGTGAAGAGAAAGGCCGAAGCTAACAATCCCTTCAGTGAAAATTATAATCCAGCTAATGAGACCGATTATATCATGTACTTAGACATGTCGAATATGTACGGTGCCAGCATGCAACGAGTCCTACCAAGGGAGGACTTCGCATGGTTGACCAGACAGGAGATTGATGAAATAGATTTAGACGCTCTCTCTGCAGATTCATCCGTCGGTTATGTTTTCGAAGTCGATCTCGAATATCCTGAATCGCTTCACGATGATCATAACGATTTCCCGTTTTGTCCGGAAAACATGATTCCTCCCGGGGGAAAGCATTCCAAACTTATTCAAAATTTACAAAATAAAAATAAGTATATCATACATTATTTAAATTTGAAACAATGCTTATCCCACGGATTGAAATTGAAGCAGATTCATAGAGCCATTAAATTTCGTCAATCAGCCTGGCTGAAGCCGTATATCGACCTAAACACATCTCTCAGAAATTCGGCAAAAAATTCTTTTGAAAGGGATATGTTCAAACTTATGATTAACAGCATCTATGGCAAAACGATGGAAAATGTGGAAAATCGGGTTAACATCAAGTTGGTTACCCAATATGCCGCCACCGGTCATAAGCTGGGGGTGGAAAATTATGTTTCGAGACCAAGTTTCAAATCATTGAAAATATTTCAAGATAATTTGGTAGCCGTCGAGCTAAAAAAACTTTATGTTCACTATAATAAGCCCATATATGTCGGGTTTTCCATATTAGATATATCTAAAACCCTCATCTACGACTTCTTTTACGGATACCTTAAGAACTTGTACGGTAAAAATGTATCTCTGCTGTATACTGATACGGATAGTTTAATAATTTCCGTAAAAACACCAAATTTTTATAATGACATGATAGAAAATATCGACAAATTTGACACGTCAAATTACCCCGTCGATAATGTTCACAATATACCTCGAAACAAGTCAGTCATTGGTCGCATGAAGGATGAGTTTTCCGGACGTGCAATAGATACATTTTACGGTACAGGTTCCAAAGCCTATTACGTGAAGGCGGGCGATGATGAGGTAAAAAAGGCCAAGGGAATTAAGAAGAGTTCCGTTAAGCAACAGTTGACGATGGCACATTATAGAGATGTGTTAGAGCGAGGTGCCAGTGTATATTGCACAATGCATACTTTTCGATCTATAAATCATACAATTTTTACAAATTATCAACGCAAAGTGGCACTATCGCATTTCGATGACAAGCGTTTTTTGATTCAGGGCTCCTTCCAAAGTTTAGCTTGGGGCCACAAAGATATATCTAATAATGGAGAAGGGGCCGCCCCGCCCGACGAGACTGACGAATTTCCACATAATCTGTCCGGCCTTATAGATCTTATGAAATTGGCATTGGAGAATAAATTATAAGTGGTGGGAGTAGGTGATATATATAACAATGTTTCAACTTCATGCTCTTCAGTATGCTACCATGAGCGGGTTAGATTTATCAGTGTTGTTTGATTACATTACTTCTACTTATGATTTGTATAAAAATCAGTTGAAAGACGAAATTTTGTATAATATTAGTGATAGTAATTTTTTATTCGATTTACTTTTATCAAAGATTGTTGTACCAGATGAAGCTTTTAAGTGGATTGTAAATAGAGCAGAATCGAATTTAACTATTATAAATTCCGTCTTAGAAAATAGAATTAAGTTTGATAAGAAATATGATCAGATTGTTAGTATTTTAAGTGATAGTGAATTTGAAAACCTAAGTTGTAAACTGGCATACGGTTTGTTACTTCGTAACGGTTTAAAACTATCATTGTATGAAAAGCACTTCTTTTTCACTTTATTAACCAATAAGAAATCATATGACTGGGAAGAAGAATACGAGTTGAAGAATATTTTCACCAGATATAAGCACGTGCATCACTTTATTGATCAATTAATTTGTGAAGCTATCCAGTATGCCGATAACCGCCTACTCAAAAATGTGATCAAAGCAGCGGTCGACAATGATATAAAATATGTGTTCGATCCCAACACCCCGTCACATGCAAATTTGCTGTCCTGGTTGAAACGAAATATTGTAAAAGGTTGCTCCGGAGAAGAAAATAAATTGGGATGGGTGTGTGGACCCGATTCAGGGAGATGGCCCTCGACGCATCTCAAAGACTATATCGATACACTTGCTTGCTTGTATACAATTATGTCTTGAATTCGTTGCGAAAAATATTTAATCCGTGTCTATAATTTTCTAATGTAAAAAGTCATTGTAATCATCCAAACTTGTTTTAACCTTGAAATTGTATATATGGTGGGGGAAACCTCTATATAAGTGTAAGTCTAAGTTGGCAAAAACAGTAGCTGTGAAGCAGTCGTAAAGTATCTACGTTTGAGCAATAGTGAGTTAATCATGGCATGTTCCAAGCAACAGTTGATCTTAGTGAATCAGAAAAGATACCATTTGAATAAATCCAGTGCAAAATACGTGTCAATTGGATTATCATATGAAGATGGATTCCAGCCCTGCATAACATTAAATGGCTGCAAAGCTCCACCCGTTGTGTTTTGCGAACATGATTGGAGAGAATTTCTAAAACATCGTGATGAAATGGAGAATTATTTTTATTGTTCAACATACCTCGATCCCATCTGCACGCCTGGTTTTAAAATATCGTTTGAACAGTTTAACGATGTTAAATGTGTCAGAGTGGAAGATAAGCGAGGTTACTACATATGGTTGGCCATGGACTCCGTAAATCAGCTGATCAAGTTACTGCCTCTCCTCGACTACAGAATCGACATTTTGAAGAGGCAAGATTTTCTGAAATATTATCAATCGCAACTGGCGGTTGCAAGAAGTGAACGTGCTGGCGACATTGCCAGGTTGATTTTTATGAAGCTTTCGCCGCCGACGAATCCCAATTCAGAAAACGTTAGTACTATGATGGAAATTCTCCTGCAGTATCCAAGTTTACCAGATTTTGAGAGCAAGTATTACGACAACTATGCAGCAAACTACTAAGATGAGTATCACCTTCAAAGAAGAAAACAATCGAGTACATAATATGATTGTTTGGCAGTTTGCCCACCGTCAAGCCAGGGTTTCGGATTGGATGACCGTAGCAGCTGATAGGTTACGATTCAAGAGGCGTATAGATCAATCAGCTCGTGTACTTGACGTTGTATTAAATCCTAATTATAGACATAAAATATATCTCGATCGATTTATGAAATAAAAATACTTAGTAAATATTATTTGTTTTATTTTTCTTAAAAACAGATTACATAGAATATAATTAAACGATGTCAGATTTCGCTATCCAAGAGTTGTGCGAACTGTCATAGCCTAACCATTTGACATACACTTTATTCTTTTGTTTTTTGATAATCTTCTCTACCAGAAAGACGTCCGGGTACTTTACTTTTTGTAGCTCAGACTCGTAGAAACCGCCCTCTATATTATTACCATATTCGTCCTTCAGCAAATACGTTCTCGGGTTGGTGAATAACAACTTTCTTAGCTCAAAAACTTCATGAGACCAGTTCGGAGTGTATCCTTTCTTGAACGCTTCTCTAAATTTGCTAATTCTAACTTTATCACCGACCTTGAATTTCGCATTCTTAGGATCCACCGTTTTCAAGTGACTGAATGCAGACATGAGTATCTGCTTTTCGTTGCGCTTGTTGACATCAACGGGTTTAAAGCCGGTCGTGCTGTGTGTTGTATGATTGTAATCTGACACTATCTTATCCAGAAGAGACAACCATCGGTAGTTACCCTGGTAGCTGAATTCCTTCCACATTTTATTTTTTATTGTGCGGTTTGATCTCTCGACGATACTCGCTTTCAAATTTGAAAAAGTCGAGTAGTGGTTTATTTTATTTTTATCCATTAATTCTTTGAAATATTTATTATAGAATTCTTTCCCATGATCGGTCTGCACATTTTTCGGTTTATATTTTGCTTCCGTCAGTATCTGCTTCATAGCTTTTGTTACCTCTTCACCAGTTTTTGTTTTCAGAGGCTTGGCCCAAAGCATTTTACTAAAAACGTTTATAGCCATCAGAATGTATTTATAACCTTTGTTGACAGAGGAAAATGGAATCATTTCCACAAGATCCAGCTGCATCAAATCAGATAATCCCTTTATTATCACATGACGACGTTTGAAATTTTTCTTGGCCGGTTTGTGTAGCTCTTCGACAATGCTCCTTTTAATGTCCATCTTGATTTTGATGTTATTATTTATGCACTCTCTTTTATAGGACACCTTACGATTAAATTTGCTTCAAAAAACAGTATATTGTGAAAAAATTCTATTATATCGCCATTATCCAACTTTACATTTTCTAATGTTTGCGCAGAGTGATTGTTAAGTACTATCGTTGAGGGAGACACTTCAGCTTTGATTACACTTCCTGATTGCAATGGGAATTTAAATATTGTCCTGTAGGATTCCATCTTCTTCAGACTTGCTTCTTCAGATCTGTTTCTTTCAACCTTAAAGTCGTTCACATTTACACTATATTTGCTTTCTTTTTTATCGGTATGATAGATTCTAATAACGTCGTTATTCTTGATATTTTTAGATACTAATCTATTTAAATCTATAATTGGCCCATTATTGACAGAAACCATATCTCCCGTGGTAAATTGGACATCTTCTATCTTCCCGTCTACCCCCGTGTAGATGTAATCTGTAAAATTGTCTTGGCTACCACCGTTTATATTTATCAAATAATCCACAACTTGCTCCCGCTTCGGTGACCCTGCAGATTTCGACACACTGTCTGACGATGTCCCTCGTGAGAAATATGGATGCACGTATGCACCGAATTTATTAATCGACATGTTCAACGTATAATGTTTATCCTTCGAAGCTCTTCTATTATGTACACGATCTCGTTCTCGAGTCCGGTATGACCGATCATCTGGGAAGCTGTCAGCACTCTTAAGCGATCTACCAGCTGATTAGCGTTTTTATATGGAACATACTGTATTTTCCTGTCATGATACTGTAATATCCCTTTACCAGTTTTCAGATAATCAGGTATACTACCCGATCTTAATCTCATCATGGGTTTATTAACATCTTTTAATTTTGACGACAATAGCGGTTTGATGTAGTCTAGATATTTTCGACCGGTATTTCCTTTTACATGTTTACTCGGATCATAATCCACTCGATGGACGTTCGTTTTGTTCAATATATCTTTATAATCTCTAGCGGCTTGTACATCGTCATCTATTAGCCCTTTACTTGGTACGGCTTTAAAAATCCACTCGTATAGCGCCACAGATCCGTTGTATGCGGTTTTTATACCATCAGGTGTTGTAATGTAAATCATCTTTCCATCTTCACTAAAATCTATTAAGGATGAGCCTAACACAAATCTGCCAGTATCATATTCTCTGCCATTTTCATCAGTTTTTATGTCTCGTTTTGGACCGTAAACATAATCGAATTCCTTTTTTATGTCAACCATAAAATCACCAATATACGCTTTCGCATTTCCTCCAAACGACGACAGGTAATCTTGGAACGACTTACTCGTTAGTATATCTTGGCGTATATCATTTGAACTAATTTGAGAATAGTACTCATCTTCTTCACGTGATTCATCACTTTCGGAACTTTCAACAGTTTGAGATGATATCGGGGTTGCGTTGCTTTCAATTGTTCGATATGGTATTGCAGTAACATCGGGAGTATTGGGATAACTCTTTATCGGGGACTTTTTAAACGGGGTAGATGCATGTATCGAGGTGTGACTTTTGATAGTTTCGGGCTCATTCTTGACTTCGGCGGGTTCAAATTTGATATTCTTCAATAGCTGATGAAGGGGTTCAGATATAGGTTTGAATTTCCTCTCTACGTCATATTCGCTTCTCGAAATATCGTTCTGTAGGTCTTGAAACTTTTTTCTAACGGCGTTTCGCGCATTGATCAAATTTTGCATAACCTTTTTATCCATCTTGCTGATGAATACTGAGCGAGACTTATTCATCCGATCCTTTTATACTTATTAGATTATCGAAGCCTTCTCTATATCTACCTCCATTTACATCGCAATCTTTGTTTATTACGAGGAATCCGTGAGGATTTCTCCAGCAGTATGAACAAATTTCCTTGAATTTATCGATCGACATATCGATATTTACGTGATCATCGTAAACATGCTTGAGGTTAGTGTAGTCCTGTTTGAACAAAACCAAAAAGTTTGAATTATCCCTTACAAGTTGTTTAGGTATTGATGAATAAGTTTGACAGAGGTAGAAACAATCTATATTTCTATGTCGACCAAATGAGAAGTACTCTCGGATGATGCTTTGACTATCACATACCACGTCGTCAAAAATTATTACTGAGTTTTCGGCTGCTTCTTTCGGGGGCATAATGTCATCTCCCGCACTGTATTCATGATATCCGATTTCTGTTAAAGGTGTTAACAGTTTTCTTAGATATTCATATTTCTCCTGATGTAGCGTTTTTGAGTATAAGTACACATCACCGAATCGCAATCCGTTCGGGTGTTCCAACAACGATATCATTGCGTTTGTTTTACCGCAGCCTGAGCTACCAACAATCAGTGCCCGCTTGCATCCGCCACTCAAGAGATCGCTATGTTTTTGAAACTTCTTGCCAGACGAGCAGCCGTCATGATTCTTTACAGGTAGTTTCTGACTATGAGCTTTGATCTTCATCGCTTACTACCAACTAATGTTCTTCTCACTCTGAGTTTATATTTATATATATATAGGGGACGCACAATCATACTAAGTCATATTGTCTCGATCCTCGATGAAGAAGAGAGGTGCCGGCTTACTTAACACTCTAATTAACAAGTTACCATTTGAACTGCACATACCATCATATAATTTTTGTGGACCGGGTACTAAACTGGAAGAACGGTTAGCTAGAGGCGATACGGGCATAAATCCACTCGACGAAGCTTGCAAGCAACACGATATCAGCTACTCGAGCTATCCCGATCTCGAACATCGTCATCAGGCCGATCTAATTCTACAGAAAAAAGCTGTTGAGCGGCTGACTGCTAAAGACTCTAGTTGGAAAGAAAAAGCCGCAGCGTTGCTTGTAGCCGGTGCGATGAAAGGTAAACGGATTATGGGTTCCGGAACGAAGAAGAAGAAACCGAGCAAGAAAGGTTCCGGCATGCGTCGTAAACGTAGGATTATTAAGCCGCCCAAGAAAATTGGTGGATTCATTTTCTCTATCCCTTTGCTTATGGGGGCCCTGGGGGCTTTGGGTAGCTTAGGAGGCTGCAGCCGGCATAGCCAAGTCAGTGAACGATGCCAAGGCGGCTAGTCAAAGTTTGGAGGAAACAAAACGTCATAATGCCGCCATGGAACGATTGAAGACGGGTAAAGGTGTCTACTTACCATTCAAAAAACAAGTTAAGGGTAGCGGATTATACCTGAAACCGTACAAGAA
Source organism: Malachius bipustulatus (assembly GCA_910589415.1). Taxonomy (NCBI): domain Eukaryota; kingdom Metazoa; phylum Arthropoda; class Insecta; order Coleoptera; family Melyridae; genus Malachius; species Malachius bipustulatus. The sequence continues at coordinate 3,101,987 of OU342633.1, forward strand.
AGGTTTGGGATTGTATTTTTATCGCCCTCCAAAAAACTACCAATAAAGTTACCTCGCCGTGCATTGTCAAACATCGATCTATTACATTACGTCAAAGTATTGCACTTGCCTTATTTTCGAGGAATTTTTATGAGAGATGCTCTACCGAAGACTATTAAATCAAGGGAATGTGGAATTGTCAACCTCGACGATGAATCCGGCGATGGAACACACTGGGTCGCTTATGTAAAGTGCAATTTTCAAGTTGAATATTTCAATAGCGTAGGGGACCTGAGACCGCCGACCGAATTGATAACCTATTTCCACAGCGATGGTAACCAAAATAAAATAATATACAACAGTACTAGATTTCAATCTCCTAATTCATATAACTGCGGACACTTATGTCTACAATTCTTATATAGCAACACTTTCTTCTTAAATCGTCAGTGTTGATTCACATGTCGAGATGTCCATCATTTTTAAGCTCACCGGTAACACATCTGTTCTTAGTTCAGATTTTACACCACCCATTGTTCTAGAGGATAATGTGAGCTATAACTTAGGCTTAACGGTGTTTGAAACTTACCATTCGATACCTAATATCGTAGAAGGGGAAAATAATCTATTATACTACGGTGATGATAAAGTGATTGCTCTGCCCACCGGATCTTACGAATTGAGTACTATCGAATCATATATTCGTTCTCGTATGGAACCAAATGATGGTTTTTTACTCACACCGGATCCTACAACGCTCAAGTGTCACCTTAAATGCACTCAGCCAGTGGACTTCACAAAGGATAATACATTAGGACCAGTTCTAGGTTTCAAGCAGCGAATTCTCATCCCTGCACATCATCACACTTCTGATGAGACGGTTAAAATCACATCTGTAAATTCGATATGTATTTATTGCAACATAGCAACTGGTTCGTATGACAATGGTCAACCCAGTCATTTGATTCATCATTTTTTCCCCGAAGTACCACCTGGGGCGAAAATTGTGGAAGCACCAGATCATGTTATATATCTACCGATAAACGTTAAAACAATATCAAACATAACCGTCAGCGTAGCCGACCAAAATAATAAACTTCTAAACTTACGAGGAGAGACTTTAACAGTAGGGTTACATTTAAAACCCGTCTAGTATATAATCAACCGATAAACCTACATTTGATCAATCTCTGTTATGCTGTACTAGTGGTGACATGGTAACCATATTCCAATCCAGACATCCGCAATTCGTGCAAACAACCGTGAAATCACGTAACATCAAGCGTGGTAAAGGGATATCGAAAACCTGCAAAGTTCGTTCTCACAATCGTCTCACTGTAGAAAACCTACGTTTTCTTAAGGCTTTAGGCTTTAAGGCGAGAAAATGAGTATATTCGATGTATCAGCCAAACCGTTAGTCGATAATAGTATTGTTGACTCTCAGTACCACACACATCAACCTGCCACGACTGTTTTCAACTATAATGACGAGATTCGAATAGCCATAGAAGGTGATAGACCAACATTACCCAGTGAGAGTTTCATTTTCATAGCAGGACGACTGCTTAAAGATGATGGTAAACCCTCTAGCACGGCCGCAATCGTTAACAACGGCTTGGCCCATATTTTTAGTGAAATACGCTACGAAATTAATGGAATCACTGTAGACAGCGTATCGAAAGTGGGCATTACATCAACTATCAAAGGGTTGCTATCATACACACCCAATCAAATTCGAAGACTTGTAAATGCCGGTTGGAAACCTGACGATGAAACATCCAAATTACCACGAAACGCCAATGGATCCTTCACAGTTTATATTCCGCTTGGTATGATTCTCGGCTTTGGTGAAGACTACAAGAAAGTAATATTGAACATTCGACAAGAACTTATTTTAATACGCAGCAGCAATGATAAGAATGCAATTTACAACAGCAGCTCAACGGAATCTTGTGTGATTCACATCGATAAGATACATTGGAAAATACCTCATATCATCGGAAGTCTGCAAACCGAACTCGCGTTGGCGAAATACATGGAGAAAAATATCGACACTGTTCTGAAATTTCGTAGCTGGGAACTGCACACCAAGTCCGGACTGTCTACAACTAATATTCACTCATGGAATATAAAATCTGTTAAGAAAAGTCAATCTCCTTTGTACGTGATATTAGCTTTCCAGTCAAACCGAGATGGAAAGAGTGAAAAAGACACCAGCAAATTTGATCACTGCAAAATTAAAAATGCAAATGTTTACTTGAACAGCACCAAGTATCCCTACGATAATTTAAATGTTGATTTTGAAAATCATCAGTACTGCAATCTATATGAGTATTATGCAAACTTCCAACGCAGCTACTACAATTCTGAACCTGAACCGCTGTTAAGTGTTGAGAAATTCAGATCTTCAAACCCGATGGTGGTATTAGACTGTTCCAAGCAACCGGAAAATATAGCGTTTCAAAACCAAACCATTAATATTCTTTTGGAATTTGAAACTATCAGCGCCCTCCCTGAAAATGTTGTGGCTTATTGTCTGCTCATATATGAACGCTCAGTTGCTTACAACGCGTTAACCAAATACGTCAAACATCTTTAATATTGAATTGATTCCATTATTCAAGTCATTGTTTTTTTTTTTAATATTGTAAAATGTTATTGGGTATACAGTAAAATAAATACATTATCTATATGAAATCAGTTTTTTAATAAATACCTCTCTTTAAAAATTAACAGGTACATGGAATACGATATGAACATAAAAATGCTATTAAATAATAGAATAGACAACAGTGATCATCATTCTTCCACTTTGTAGATAGGTCATCTGATAGATTCATTAATTCAAACTCTTCAGATTCTTTCAATGTTTCTTCATAATTCATTTCTAAAACTAAACTGGTCGCCATTGTAAGTAAAAAAAATATATTTTAAACACTTTGAATAATTACTCAATCGTGGCATATTCATAGTACAAGTCGTACACGTTAGAAAGAGCACACATACACACTTCCTTGCTGTGATAAAAACATTTAGCTTCTTTAATTTTCATTGCTGGTGTTTCCGGGAGCTCCAGCACTGGAATCGTCACGTACTGCTGAATAAACTTCACCTTTTCCTTCCCCTTGATTAAAAATTTATCGCATCTTTGTGATAACTGCCTCAATATTCCGGGCAGATGATGAACTGGAGTAAATCCTTGCCCCCATTCAATTGCGTGATGATTTCGGATTACCCACTTTGCTTGCTGCTGATATGTGTCGGCTAGCCGTTGGAACGGATATGGCGGCTTGAAAACGTAATGTATCACTCTATCTCCGTCATATGCCGCAAACTCCTTTACGAGGAATTTATTATTTTCAACTTTGAAGCACTGTATATCCACTACAACCGGCATTATAGCTTTATCTGCTACCTGGAGTCTCGATTATTTATATTTTAACGTTGGCCTTGAAATTCAAATGGCGACCGGCTACCCTCACCATTTTAAATATTTATAAAAATCTCCGGTTGAAATAATGGATTTAGATGATTTACCTTGAAATTTACGTCATATCAAAATGTTTGATCTTGGTCTTCAAAATTACATGTGCTGGGACTTTGAAATAATTCGATCTCCAAAATTACATGCAGTTCACACCTTTCCAACCTTGAAAAATAACCGATTTGGCGGCCGTAAATCTAGTCGGCTTAGAAAATTTTTGTTATGTGAAATGAAAAGCTTTTGACGACTTATGTAAACCTACAATAAATTATTACCTTGAATTTTATTACCTACAGGATCTAGCCGAGGCTTTATTTTGATTGAAATAACAATACAAAATACCTACATGATCTAGCCGGAGCTTAATTTTCTCATTCATATAATAATAACGATGTCACCAGCGCGACGAGCTCGGTAACATGACACCACCTGCTAGCGTTGTTTTCATAATGTCTCCAAGTTTACCTAATAGGTACCCGACAACTGATTTTTGATTCATTCAATAATCTTAAAATGATGATTTTTGTCAGGACGGTTGGCCTTGAAAAATAGATTTTTTAAATAAGTTAAATTGTTTTGCCTTGAAGATTTACATGTGGAGAGTTCTAAAACGGCCTTGAAAAAATTCATATAACTCGGCCTTGAAGATTTACACGTGCCGGTTCTAGAACGACCTTGAAGCATATGTACCATTTACATGTGGACAGTTCTAAAACGGCCTTGAAAATTTCACCTTGAAATAATATATTAACGCTAGGTTAGATCATATAGTTCGGCCTTGAAATGAGTCGACCTTGAAGCATATGTACCATTATGTCCCTGAAGTTAGATTCGGATTCGGATTCGGTGTACACTCTGGGTCAACATTATTGACAATCATAAGAAAAACGACTTTATGTAATAATTACTGCTGGCAACCTACAGAAAGACATATCTGGACTTTTGAACTTGCAATCCAGAACAACGGGGCGCTGTCCCCCTCGAAAATGACGTAAAATTTAAAATTTATTTTCTCTCCTACATTCATAATTAATTAATTGCGACGTCACGCCGGTTTTTAAAAAGCGAATCTATAGCACCAAATGATAGTTAGGAAGCTACTTTAGAACATATCGAAAGCTGCTCACTTGCAAACCAGAACAAAGGGGCGCTGTCACCCTCGAAAATGACGTGAACTTGAAAATATATTTTCTCTCCTACATTCATAATTAATTAATGGCGACGTCACGCCGGTATTTAAAAAGCGAATCTATAGCACCAAATGATAGTTATGAAGCCACTTTAAAACATATCGAAAGCTGCTCACTTGCAACCCAGAACAAAGGGACGCTGTCACCGTCGAAAATGACGCAAACTTGAAAATTTATTTTCTCTCCTACATTCATAATTATTTAATTGCGACGTCACGCCGGTTTTTAAAAAGCGAATCTATAGCACCAAATGATAGTTAGGAATCTACTTTAGAACATATCGAAAGCTGCTCACTTGCAAACCAGAACAAAGGGGCGCTGTCACCGTCGAAAATGACGCAAACTTGAAAATTTATTTTCTCTCCTACATTCATAATTAATTAATGGCGACGTCACGCCGGTATTTAAAAAGCGAATCTATAGCACCAAATAATAGTTAGGAAGCCACTTTAAAACATATCGAAAGCTGCTCACTTGCAAACCAGAACAAAGGGGCGCTGTCACCCTCGAAAATGACGTGAACTTGAAAATTTATTTTCTCTCCTACATTCATAATTAATTAATGGCGACATCACGCCGGTATTTAAAAAGCGAATCTATAGCACCAAATGATAGTTAAGAAGCCACTTTAAAACATATCGAAAGATGCTCACTTGCAACCCAGAACAAAGGGACGCTGTCACCGTCGAAAATGACGCAAACTTGAAAATTTATTTTCTCTCCTACATTCATAATTAATTAATGGCGACGTCACGCCGGTATTTAAAAAGCGAATCTATAGCACCAAATGATAGTTAGGAAGCTACTTTAGAACATATCGAAAGCTGCTCACTTGCAAACCAGAACAAAGGGGCGCTGTCACCCTCGAAAATGACGTGAACTTGAAAATTTATTTTCTCTCCTACATTCATAATTAATTAATGTTGACGTCACGCCGGTATTTAAAAAGCGAATCTGTAGCACCAAATGATAGTTAGGAAGCCACTTTAGAACATATCGAAAGCTGCTCACTTGCAAACCAGAACAAAGGGGCGCTGTCACCGTCGAAAATGACGCAAACTTGAAAATTTATTTTCTCTCCTACATTCATAATTAATTAATGGCGACGTCACGCCGGTATTTAAAAACGAATCTGTAGCACCAAATGATAGCTAGGAAGCCACTTTAGAACATATCGAAAGCTGTTCACTTGCAAACCAGAACAAAGGGGCGATGTCACCCTCGAAAATGACGTAAACTTGAAAATTTATTTTCTCTCCTACATTCATAATTAATTAATGGCGACGTCACGCCGGTATTTAAAAGGCAAATCTGTAGCACCAAATGATAGTTAGGAAGCTACTTTAGAACATATCGAAAGCTGCTCACTTGCAAACCAGAACAAAGGGGCGCTGTCACCGTCGAAAATGACGCAAACTTGAAAATTTATTTTCTCTCCTACATTCATAATTAATTAATGGCGACGTCACGCCGGTATTTAAAAAGCGAATCTATAGCACCAAATGATAGTTAGGAATCTACTTTAGAATATATCGAAAGCTGCTCACTTGCAAACCAGAACAAAGGGGCGCTGTCACCGTGGAAAATGACGCAAACTTGAAAATTTATTTTCTCTCCTACATTCATAATTAATTAATGGCGACGTCACGCCGGTATTTAAAAAGCGAATCTGTAGCACCAAAGGATAGTTAGGAAGCCACTTTAGAACATATCGAAAGCTGCTCACTTGCAAACCAGAACAAAGGGGCGATGTCACCCTCGAAAATGACGTAAACTTGAAAATTTATTTTCTCTCCTACATTCATAATTAATTAATGGCGACGTCACGCCGGTATTTAAAAAACGAATCTATAGCACCAAATAATAGTTAGGAAGCCACTTTAAAACATATCGAAAGCTGCTCACTTGCAAACCAGAACAAAGGGGCGCTGTCACCCTCGAAAATGACGTGAACTTGAAAATTTATTTTCTCTCCTACATTCATAATTAATTAATGGCGACATCACGCCGGTATTTAAAAAGCGAATCTATAGCACCAAATGATAGTTAAGAAGCCACTTTAAAACATATCGAAAGATGCTCACTTGCAACCCAGAACAAAGGGACGCTGTCACCGTCGAAAATGACGCAAACTTGAAAATTTATTTTCTCTCCTACATTCATAATTAATTAATTGCGACGTCACGCCGATTTTTAAAAAGCGAATCTATAGCACCAAATGATAGTTAGGAATCTACTTTAGAACATATCGAAAGCTGCTCACTTGCAAACCAGAACAAAGGGGCGCTGTCACCGTCGAAAATTACGCAAACTTGAAAATTTATTTTCTCTCCTACATTCATAATTAATTAATTGCGACGTCACGCCGGTTTTTAAAAAGCGAATCTATAGCACCAAATGATAGTTAGGAAGCTACTTTAGAACATATCGAAAGCTGCTCACTTGCAAACCAGAACAAAGGGGCGCTGTCACCCTCGAAAATGACGTGAACTTGAAAATTTATTTTCTCTCCTACATTCATAATTAATTAATGTTGACGTCACGCCGGTATTTAAAAAGCGAATCTATAGCACCAAATGATAGTTATGAAGCCACTTTAAAACATATCGAAAGCTGCTCACTTGCAACCCAGAACAAAGGGACGCTGTCACCGTCGAAAATGACGCAAACTTGAAAATTTATTTTCTCTCCTACATTCATAATTAATTAATGGCGACGTCACGCCGGTATTTAAAAAGCGAATCTGTAGCACCAAAGGATAGTTAGGAAGCCACTTTAGAACATATCGAAAGCTGCTCACTTGCAACCCAGAACAAAGGGACGCTGTCACCGTCGAAAATGACGCAAACTTGAAAAATTTATTTTCTCTCCTACATTCATAATTATTTAATTGCGACGTCACGCCGGTTTTTAAAAAGCGAATCTATAGCACCAAATGATAGTTAGGAATCAACTTTAGAACATATCGAAAGCTGCTCACTTGCAAACCAGAACAAAGGGGCGCTGTCACCGTCGAAAATGACGCAAACTTGAAAATTTATTTTCTCTCCTACATTCATAATTAATTAATGGCGACGTCACGCCGGTATTTAAAAAGCGAATCTGTAGCACCAAAGGATAGTTAGGAAGCCACTTTAGAACATATCGAAAGCTGCTCACTTGCAAACCAGAACAAAGTGGCGATGTCACCCTCGAAAATGACGTAAACTTGAAAATTTATTTTCTCTCCTACATTCATAATTAATTAATGGCGACGTCACGCCGGTATTTAAAAAACGAATCTATAGCACCAAATAATAGTTAGGAAGCCACTTTAAAACATATCGAAAGCTGCTCACTTGCAAACCAGAACAAAGGGGCGCTGTCACCGTCGAAAATGACGCAAACTTGAAAATTTATTTTCTCTCCTACATTCATAATTAATTAATGGCGACGTCACGCCGGTATTTAAAAAGCAAATCTATAGCACCAAATGATAGTTAGGAATCTACTTTAGAATATATCGAAAGCTGCTCACTTGCAAACCAGAACAAAGGGGCGCTGTCACCGTGGAAAATGACGCAAACTTGAAAATTTATTTTCTCTCCTACATTCATAATTAATTAATGGCGACGTCACGCCGGTATTTAAAAAGCGAATCTGTAGCACCAAAGGATAGTTAGGAAGCCACTTTAGAACATATCGAAAGCTGCTCACTTGCAAACCAGAACAAAGGGGCGATGTCACCCTCGAAAATGACGTAAACTTGAAAATTTATTTTCTCTCCTACATTCATAATTAATTAATGGCGACGTCACGCCGGTATTTAAAAAACGAATCTATAGCACCAAATAATAGTTAGGAAGCCACTTTAAAACATATCGAAAGCTGCTCACTTGCAAACCAGAACAAAGGGGCGCTGTCACCCTCGAAAATGACGTGAACTTGAAAATTTATTTTCTCTCCTACATTCATAATTAATTAATGGCGACATCACGCCGGTATTTAAAAAGCGAATCTATAGCACCAAATGATAGTTAAGAAGCCACTTTAAAACATATCGAAAGATGCTCACTTGCAACCCAGAACAAAGGGACGCTGTCACCGTCGAAAATGACGCTAACTTGAAAATTTATTTTCTCTCCTACATTCATAATTAATTAATTGCGACGTCACGCCGATTTTTAAAAAGCGAATCTATAGCACCAAATGATAGTTAGGAATCTACTTTAGAACATATCGAAAGCTGCTCACTTGCAAACCAGAACAAAGGGGCGCTGTCACCGTCGAAAATTACGCAAACTTGAAAATTTATTTTCTCTCCTACATTCATAATTAATTAATTGCGACGTCACGCCGGTTTTTAAAAAGCGAATCTATAGCACCAAATGATAGTTAGGAAGCTACTTCAGAACATATCGAAAGCTGCTCACTTGCAAACCAGAACAAAGGGGCGCTGTCACCCTCGAAAATGACGTGAACTTGAAAATTTATTTTCTCTCCTTCATTCATAATTAATTAATGTTGACGTCACGCCGGTATTTAAAAAGCGAATCTGTAGCACCAAATGATAGTTAGGAAGCCACTTTAGAACATATCGAAAGCTGCTCACTTGCAAACCAGAACATAGGGGCGCTGTCACCGTCGAAAATGACGCAAACTTGAAAATTTATTTTCTCTCCTACATTCATAATTAATTAATGGCGACGTCACGCCGGTATTTAAAAAGCGAATCTGTAGCACCAAAGGATAGTTAGGAAGCCACTTTAGAACATATCGAAAGCTGCTCACTTGCAAACCAGAACAAAGTGGCGATGTCACCCTCGAAAATGACGTAAACTTGAAAATTTATTTTCTCTCCTACATTCATAATTAATTAATGGCGACGTCACGCCGGTATTTAAAAAACGAATCTATAGCACCAAATAATAGTTAGGAAGCCACTTTAAAACATATCGAAAGCTGCTCACTTGCAAACCAGAACAAAGGGGCGCTGTCACCGTCGAAAATGACGCAAACTTGAAAATTTATTTTCTGTCCTACATTCATAATTATAATTGCGACGTCACGCCGGTGTCTGGAAACATACCTAATTATTAGCAATTTAAATAAAAAAAATTAAAATAAAAATTTCGTCAACTATTTTCTTTGACAGATGTTATGTCCACAAAATAGTTGACAAAAAAATATATTTTTTTTAATTCATTTAAATTACCAATATGTTTCCAGACCTATTTAATTGGACAAATTGTTAATCCCGCTCCAAACATAGAAGAAACGACTTCCATGTCCCTATCTTCACTTTTTACATATCCTACTATGTGGTTTAAAGTTTAATACAGGAGGGTGATGAAAATTATCTAATTTTTTCACCCTATGTAACACTTTCATCTACATCATATAATTTTATGTACATAGAAAGTTGAAACAGGGACGCGTAAGTCGTTTTCCGCGTCATTCCAATATCAGCTGCCTTCAAAATGAAGAATTGCGATTTTCACTTTTTTGTAACTCATGACTTACTCATTTTGTACTACAACTATTAAAACCATTATTATTGGATATTGTCACGTAATATGAAAATACAATAATACAGGGTGTATTGTAACGTCCGCATAATATTAGCACCACACGTGATTCTATATCAAAAACAGAACATAAAGTTTAGCTACCGTTTAGCTCTTAGACCTCAAATAACGAAGTTATCAACCATTGTAGTTTAAATTTGAAGTTTTTTAATACTCAAAAATATTGCTTAATATTATTAAAAAATTCTTAAGTAAGAAGTAAAATAGCCAAATTATCCAAAATTTTAGATTTTTTTTTTGGGTAAAAATGGTTTTAATTAACATTTCAAAACTAGGAATTATTTGATTTCCTGAGTTCCAATACTTCCAATCAATATTGCAACTGCGCGTTTTAATTGTTGAATAAAAAATTGAAAAAATAAAAAATCTTTAAAAAAATTGCAACATTGACACGTCGCAGCATGACATTTGTCTTGTTGCACCTTTTTTCGATTACATAGCAACGGCACACTATACCAGTGAGGTGACTTCACGTCTAATAAGTTATCTTAATTTTTATACCAGCGCCAGTGTTGCAAAATTTAAGAACGTTAAATTGTCCAGATCTTAAAATCTGTGTACATCAAGAAAAAACTGTTGAGGACTTTTTTGTTCTGTTTTTGATTTAGAATCGCGTGGTGCTAATATTATGCGGACGTTACAATACACCCTGTATACTAATATTAGTAACAATATACAACAATATCGGTGGAGTGCTAGAACGTTAATTACAGATCTGCCAGATAATTACTGATTTTAAAATGTCCTGTATTGTCAAAATGTTGGTCTGTCAAAAAATTTGGGTTCTCGGGAGCTCCAGACTTGACAACTGTCAGGACGATGGGTTAAAACCCGATTCCAATTCGACAGGCTATTAATTGTCTTTATACTCTCATTAAGACCTACCTACCTACGGTGTTGTGTTGGTCTGATATTCCTGGAAATAAATAGTGGAGTAAAATCGCTGCTCTATCTCGCTTATTTCTGGTAGTTTTTTTTTTATGAAGGTATAACCAGATGAGACCTTCACTATCTTGTAGAGAATGATTTTGTCCATCCGAAATGGAATGTGACAACTTTTTTTAGTAGTAACGAATTTTGAAAAATCGAATTTTCTGCTCCCGAGAAATTATTAGAAATTTGTGTTTTTTAAAACATCCATCGCGCTCATAAAGCAACGGTTTGAGCTACGGTAATGAATTTTTTGGCATATACTCAGAAAACAAGAGCGCTTCTAGTGGAACTCAGCAAAATTCGAAAAGTTAAGTACTTTTTGAGATAATTGGCCGTAAAGTCGGATCAAGTAAAACCGAGCATTGAAAACTTCATCATGCGGGTAGCTATGTGAATTATTGGGAATAGATGTCTATATGTACGGACTTGAATGAAGAAAACATTATAGAAAAGTTTTTAAAAAAAGATTCAGCGAGTTAGGTCTCATAGTTTCCGAGAAACCGATTTTTTAAAATGGTTCTCGGAATGGGATTAACGCGATAGCGCACTACTACCTATGCTGCGCCTTATATTATACACAGAACTTGCGGTTCGTACTGAAAGTGGTAGTTGCAGGTGGTAGTGGTTGTAATTATTGTTTTAAAAATCATTGTAGTATGTTTAATAATAGTTACAAAGAAACATATCAATTTTATAATTACGAAAAAGTTCGGTAAATAAGTTTATACTGAACACTTCAATAGATTTGTAGCCAATCCGCTAAGCTAAAGTAACAATTTAGTAGTTCAATTACGTACTTGAAAATTGAAGACAATAATAATTGAAGTTTGATTTGTGGACATCTTTGTGATTGCTCAAAAGACACAATTGTTACTAACCCAACTGAAAAGGAATTAATTAAACATAATAAAGGCAGCTGAATTAAGTAAAGATGATTTTGTTTTTGTATAAAAGAAGGGTAGAGATGTTGTTCAGACTGCACTTCTAGAAATTGCAATAACTTGCAGAAAATTGTTGAGAAAGATGACACCGACGAAGATGAAGACATTTAATTTTTCATTTTTATACCTATATAGGGTGCTAGCTACCAACTAGTACAAAATAAAAGAGGTGATTCTACGACCTATTCTAAGAAGAAAAGTTCCTATTAACATGGGGTCCGCAAACGCACCATTTTCGAGATGGTGTTCAAAAAAATTGTTTTTTCTTACTTTTTTTGCGATATCTCAAGAACCGTTAGAGCTACAGGCTCCAGCTTTTGTACAAATTTTCACATTAATAATAGCTACTTTGAAGGCTACTTTGAAACTAATGTTCTAAGATATGCCAGTGGTAGAGATTTTAGGGTTTGGTAAGGGTTTCACCCCATTAACTTTTACGGCACTGGAAAAATTGACATTTTGAGAGCAAATTTCACAGAGCCAATGTTTTCTACACAAAAAAGTACTCCTGATCAAATGCTGTAGAAGCCACCGTTCTCGAGTCATAAAACGTCATAAAACGTCATTTTATGATCAAAAACGTACAAAACTCAACATGAACAAAAAATTTATTTTCATAATTTTTCATACTGTAACATGGCACAAATTCAAATTTGCACCCATTTTTCTTGTAATACTTAAATTATTACAGTCGTCGGAAAATTTTGGCATTCGCTTGAAAAAAATAAGTACAGGTGCGATAAAAGACGAAAAAAGTGGTAGATTGCCGTTATCGTACTTTTAACATTATTGTTGCCAAAATTTTCGGACGACAGTAATAATTTAAGAATTATAATATTACAATAATTATACAAAAAATTAAAGTTAAAAAATAGAAGTTCAATCGTACGTGTCAACGGCCAAAAGCTCTTCATGTTCAGGTGGAATAAGAAGCTGTTCTAGACGAAGATGGAAACAATCTGGCTACAAGCACAAGAAAAATAGGTGCACATTTGAATTTGTACATGTTACGGTATGGGAAGTTTTGAAAATAAATTTTTTGTTCATGTTGAATTTTGTGCGTTTTTATGATCATAAAATGCCGTTTTTCTCGAGACCGGTGGCTTAATTTAACCAAGAGTATTCTTTGTGTAAAAAACACTTAAAAGTAGCTATTATTAATGTAATAATCTGTACAAAAGCTGGAGCCTGTGTAGCTCAAACGATTCTTGAGAAAAAGTAAGAAAAAATAATTTTTTTGAACAGGGTGTATCTCGAAAAAGGTGCTTTTGCGGACCCATGTTAATAGGAACTTTTCTCCTTAGCTTCTTAGAATAAGTCGTAGAATCACCTCTTTTATTTTGTACTAGTTGGTACTTAACACCCTGTATAGCAGGTACTTACCTACCTACCTAATTTTCAATAAAAATATAAACAAATGATCTTTATTTGTATATAGTACTGTATAATATGCCTACAACCACTTGCCGACATTGTAAAACAAAAAATTATTAGATTTCTTATATTCGAATAATAATATTCACTGCTCCAAGAATTTCTAGAAATCAACACACCATGAGGAAATCCCTAAAAAACAAAAAAGATTTTTTTACTCATTACTAAAAGTCAAGATACGATGTAAAATGAAAAACGATTTGCGTACAAAGATATCTTGCGTGCTTGTTAACTTTCGTTTATCACCAAATTCAAAGATTGCGAACTTAAGCAAAAATGTTTCTTTATTTTATTGAACAAAAATAGTTTCGGTGCGTTCATTTTTTAGATCAGTGTGGATTTTTCCTTAGACATACCTACGGAAGAACTCGATCGCTATTCCAGTGTGCAGTGCGAAGCATCAAAACCTAGACTTCGCATTAGTTATACGCAAATATAGTAACTCGGAGCGACCGAGCGCAAATTCACGGTAAAATAAAAAATCGGTTTCTCGGAAACTATGAGACCTAACTCGCTGAATCTTTTTTTAAAAACTTTTCTATAATGTTTTCTTCATTCAAGTCCGTACATATAGACATCTATTCCCAATAATTCACATAGCTACCCGCATGATGAAGTTTTCAATGCTCGGTTTTACTTGATCCGACTTTACGGCCAATTATCTCAAAAAGTACTTAACTTTTCGAATTTTGCTGAGTTCCACTAGAAGCGCTCTTGTTTTTTGAGTATATGCCGAAAAATTCATTACCGTAGCTCAAACCGTTGCTTTATGAGCGCGATGGATGTTTTAAAAAACACAAATTTCTAATAATTTCTCGGGAGCAGAAAATTCGATTTTTCAAAATTCGTTACTACTAAAAAAAGTTGTCACATTCCATTTCGGATGGACAAAATCATTCTCTACAAGATAGTGAAGGTCTCATCTGGTTATACCTTCATAAAAAAAAACAGCATAATTTCAGGCCGATTTTACTCCACTAAAACTCTACCCCCTTTTAGAAGAGTTAACTACTGATAAAAAATGAAAGACCATTCAAAATATTCACCCTATTTTCAAAATTTGCAATTTAAAATCAATAATTATCTGACAAATCTTTAATTAGCGTTCTAGCACTCCACCCTTATATGTGATATTAGCAATTATTTGGGAATGTTTTAAGAAAAGAACACTCTTTTTTCTACGCCAAGCTTTCGAATTTTATTTAATTCTTCTTCAAGGCTCTCTATAAAATGAATAACAATATTGAAATTTAGTACATAGGTAGGTCTTATAATAATGATGTAAATTTTATAATAATCACAAAAGTTGTGATTAAAATCTTCAAAAGTTCTTGCAAATTATTGTTAATCATAAAATTTGTAAAAATCGGTAAAATATATCAGTGGTAAATTCTAGTTTTGACTAGGTATGTCTGGTTTTAACAAAGCCTATTAGTAAAAACGAGTTTTAACTAGGGAAAACTAGTTCTAACGGAAAACGGGTTTTAACTGTAACATATATGTATACAATAATATTAAAAAAAGGACAATGCAACTTTTACAAAAAAATGTTACGTCAATTTTGAATATAAATTAAATTAAATTAAATATAAGAATGGACTCTTTAGGGTTTTTTCAATGCTACAAAATTAACAGCTAAAGTAGGTAGTGAATTTATTACAATTGGTTGTTCCACACTCCACGCATTATACAGATGAAGATAGTTGATGACGTATTTTTTATTTTTTTGTAATTAATCATTCTGTACACACAATATCTTGAATTATTTAAAGTCGGAAAGAATGTGTTCTAGTTTGCAAGTGAGCATCCTTCGATATGTTTTAAAGTGGCTTCCTAACTATCATTTGGTGCTACAGATTCGCCTTTTAAATACCGGCGTGACGTCGCCATTAATTAATTATGAATGTAGGAGAGAAAATAAATTTTCAAAATTACGTCATTTTCGAGGGTGACATCGCCCCTTTGTTCTGGTTTGCAAGTGAGCAGCTTTCGATATGTTCTAAAGTGGCTTCCTAGCTATCATTTGGTGCTACAGATTCGCTTTTTAAATACCGGCGTGACGTCGCCATTAATTAATTATGAATGTAGGAGAGAAAATAAATTTTCAAGTTTGCGTCATTTTCGACGGTGACAGCGCCCCTTTGTTCTGGTTTGCAAGTGAGCAGCTTTCGATATGTTCTAAAGTGGCTTCCTAACTATCATTTGGTGCTACAGATTCGCTTTTTAAATACCGGCGTGACGTCAACATTAATTAATTATGAATGTAGGAGAGAAAATAAATTTTCAAGTTTGCGTCATTTTCGACGGTGACAGCGCCCCTTTGTTCTGGTTTGCAAGTGAGCAGCTTTCGATATGTTCTAAAGTGGCTTCCTAACTATCATTTGGTGCTACAGATTCGCTTTTTAAATACCGGCGTGACGTCAACATTAATTAATTATGAATGTAGGAGAGAAAATAAATTTTCAAGTTCACGTCATTTTCGAGGGTGACAGCGCCCCTTTGTTCTGGTTTGCAAGTGAGCAGCTTTCGATATGTTCTAAAGTAGCTTCCTAACTATCATTTGGTGCTATAGATTCGCTTTTTAAAAACCGGCGTGACGTCGCAATTAATTAATTATGAATGTAGGAGAGAAAATAAATTTTCAAGTTTGCGTCATTTTCGACGGTGACAGCGTCCCTTTGTTCTGGGTTGCAAGTGAGCAGCTTTCGATATGTTCTAAAGTAGCTTCCTAACTATCATTTGGTGCTACAGATTCGCCTTTTAAATACCGGCGTGACGTCGCCATTAATTAATTATGAATGTAGGAGAGAAAATAAATTTTCAAGTTTACGTCATTTTCGACGGTGACAGCGCCCCTTTGTTCTGGTTTGCAAGTGAGCAGCTTTCGATATGTTCTAAAGTGGCTTCCTAACTATCATTTGGTGCTACAGATTCGCTTTTTAAATACCGGCGTGACGTCAACATTAATTAATTATGAATGTAGGAGAGAAAATAAATTTTCAAGTTCACGTCATTTTCGACGGTGACAGCGCCCCTTTGTTCTGGTTTGCAAGTGAGCAGCTTTCGATATGTTCTAAAGTGGCTTCCTAACTATCATTTGGTGCTACAGATTCGCTTTTTAAATACCGGCGTGACGTCAACATTAATTAATTATGAATGTAGGAGAGAAAATAAATTTTCAAGTTCACGTCATTTTCGAGGGTGACAGCGCCCCTTTGTTCTGGTTTGCAAGTGAGCAGCTTTCGATATGTTCTAAAGTAGATTCCTAACTATCATTTGGTGCTATAGATTCGCTTTTTAAAAACCGGCGTGACGTCGCAATTAATTAATTATGAATGTAGGAGAGAAAATAAATTTTCAAGTTTGCGTCATTTTCGACGGTGACAGCGTCCCTTTGTTCTGGGTTGCAAGTGAGCATCTTTCGATATGTTTTAAAGTGGCTTCCTAGCTATTATTTGGTGCTATAGATTCGCTTTTTAAATACCGGCGTGACGTCGCCATTAATTAATTATGAATGTAGGAGAGAAAATAAATTTTCAAGTTTACGTCATTTTCGACGGTGACAGCGCCCCTTTGTTCTGGTTTGCAAGTGAGCAGCTTTCGATATGTTCTAAAGTGGCTTCCTAACTATCATTTGGTGCTACAGATTCGCCTTTTAAATACCGGCGTGACGTCGCCATTAATTAATTATGAATGTAGGAGAGAAAATAAATTTTCAAGTTTGCGTCATTTTCGACGGTGACAGCGCCCCTTTGTTCTGGTTTGCAAGTGAGCAGCTTTCGATATGTTCTAAAGTGGCTTCCTAACTA
This sequence comes from Malachius bipustulatus, assembly GCA_910589415.1. Lineage (NCBI taxonomy): Eukaryota > Metazoa > Arthropoda > Insecta > Coleoptera > Melyridae > Malachius > Malachius bipustulatus. Next base: position 3,119,324 of record OU342633.1, read on the forward strand.
TCATTTGGTGCTACAGATTCGCTTTTTAAATACCGGCGTGACGTCAACATTAATTAATTATGAATGTAGGAGAGAAAATAAATTTTCAAGTTCACGTCATTTTCGACGGTGACAGCGCCCCTTTGTTCTGGTTTGCAAGTGAGCAGCTTTCGATATGTTCTAAAGTGGCTTCCTAACTATCATTTGGTGCTACAGATTCGCTTTTTAAATACCGGCGTGACGTCAACATTAATTAATTATGAATGTAGGAGAGAAAATAAATTTTCAAGTTCACGTCATTTTCGAGGGTGACAGCGCCCCTTTGTTCTGGTTTGCAAGTGAGCAGCTTTCGATATGTTCTAAAGTGGCTTCCTAACTATCATTTGGTGCTACAGATTCGCCTTTTAAATACCGGCGTGACGTCGCAATTAATTAATTATGAATGTAGGAGAGAAAATAAATTTTCAAGTTTGCGTCATTTTCGACGGTGACAGCGCCCCTTTGTTCTGGTTTGCAAGTGAGCAGCTTTCGATATGTTCTAAAGTAGATTCCTAACTATCATTTGGTGCTATAGATTCGCTTTTTAAAAACCGGCGTGACGTCGCAATTAATTAATTATGAATGTAGGAGAGAAAATAAATTTTCAAGTTTGCGTCATTTTCGACGGTGACAGCGCCCCTTTGTTCTGGTTTGCAAGTGAGCAGCTTTCGATATGTTCTAAAGTGGCTTCCTAACTATCATTTGGTGCTACAGATTCGCCTTTTAAATACCGGCGTGACGTCGCCATTAATTAATTATGAATGTAGGAGAGAAAATAAATTTTCAAGTTTGCGTCATTTTCGACGGTGACAGCGCCCCTTTGTTCTGGTTTGCAAGTGAGCAGCTTTCGATATGTTCTAAAGTGGCTTCCTAACTATCATTTGGTGCTACAGATTCGCTTTTTAAATACCGGCGTGACGTCAACATTAATTAATTATGAATGTAGGAGAGAAAATAAATTTTCAAGTTCACGTCATTTTCGACGGTGACAGCGCCCCTTTGTTCTGGTTTGCAAGTGAGCAGCTTTCGATATGTTCTAAAGTGGCTTCCTAACTATCATTTGGTGCTACAGATTCGCTTTTTAAATACCGGCGTGACGTCAACATTAATTAATTATGAATGTAGGAGAGAAAATAAATTTTCAAGTTCACGTCATTTTCGAGGGTGACAGCGCCCCTTTGTTCTGGTTTGCAAGTGAGCAGCTTTCGATATGTTCTAAAGTGGCTTCCTAACTATCATTTGGTGCTACAGATTCGCCTTTTAAATACCGGCGTGACGTCGCAATTAATTAATTATGAATGTAGGAGAGAAAATAAATTTTCAAGTTTGCGTCATTTTCGACGGTGACAGCGCCCCTTTGTTCTGGTTTGCAAGTGAGCAGCTTTCGATATGTTCTAAAGTAGATTCCTAACTATCATTTGGTGCTATAGATTCGCTTTTTAAAAACCGGCGTGACGTCGCAATTAATTAATTATGAATGTAGGAGAGAAAATAAATTTTCAAGTTTGCGTCATTTTCGACGGTGACAGCGTCCCTTTGTTCTGGGTTGCAAGTGAGCATCTTTCGATATGTTTTAAAGTGGCTTCTTAACTATCATTTGGTGCTATAGATTCGCTTTTTAAATACCGGCGTGATGTCGCCATTAATTAATTATGAATGTAGGAGAGAAAATAAATTTTCAAGTTCACGTCATTTTCGAGGGTGACAGCGCCCCTTTGTTCTGGTTTGCAAGTGAGCAGCTTTCGATATGTTTTAAAGTGGCTTCCTAACTATTATTTGGTGCTATAGATTCGCTTTTTAAATACCGGCGTGACGTCGCCATTAATTAATTATGAATGTAGGAGAGAAAATAAATTTTCAAGTTTGCGTCATTTTCGACGGTGACAGCGCCCCTTTGTTCTGGTTTGCAAGTGAGCAGCTTTCGATATGTTCTAAAGTAGATTCCTAACTATCATTTGGTGCTATAGATTCGCTTTTTAAATACCGGCGTGACGTCGCCATTAATTAATTATGAATGTAGGAGAGAAAATAAATTTTCAAGTTTGCGTCATTTTCGACGGTGACAACGTCCTTTTGTTCTGGGTTGCAAGTGAGCATCTTTCGATATGTTTTAAAGTGGATTTATAACTATTATTTAGTGCTATAGATTCGCTTTTTAAATAACGGCGTGACGTCGCAAATAATTAATTACAAATATAGGAGAGAAAATAAATTTTAAATTTTACGTCATTTTCGAGGGGGACAGCGCCCCTTTGTTCTGGGTTGCAAGTTCAAAAGTCCAGATATGTCTTTCTGTAGGTTGCCAGCAGTAATTATTACATAAAGTCGTTTTTCTTATGATTGTCAATAATGTTGACCCAGAGTGTACACCGAATCCGAATCCGAATCTAACTTCAGGGACATGTACCATTTACATGTGGACAGTTCTAGCCCAAGGCCATGACCTTGGGCCAGAACTGTCCAATTATATCTACTTATGTTAATTTCTTAAAAAACTGAAAGTAAATCTGAACTCGCAGATGCTTACTTCGTGTCGAATATGCTTTGCACCAAAAACATTAAAAAATGTGACAGGAATTTTATTAAATTCCACAACTTTGCTCCTGGCGTCTGTTTCTATTACTCATGTTCATTTTTCTAATCACTTTAAACAATATTAACTAATATTGCGCTGAAAAAAGTTATTCAAATTCAAAATTACAATGAGAAAAATGTTTAAATTTGCAAGGGACCCCTTTTTGGCCACCTGTTTGAAAAAATTTAATTCTTTCATTACTAACATTACATTTGGTGAATATTAAACAAATTTTGCAGGAATTTCTCAGAGGAACTAAAATTCATACCATGGATTGTGTGCTCAAATTTATTTTTTGGAAAATCACAAACTTATGACAAAAAATTTTTCATATAAGATGGAAAACAGAAGATTTTCCTATAATATGGTGCGAACTTTTTGGAGAGCATTGTATACGTAAGGAGATATAGTAGGTGTATACAGGGTGATTAAAAATTCAGTGCAAAGATTTTAGGTGCGTATTTACCAGCCAAAAATTAGAATTTTTTTTTCATATAATCGTATGTCCTAACTTGCTTCGTTTTTCAGATACAGGGGGTAAAATTTTGAAAAAAAATCGATTTTTATCAATTTCTCAAAAACCACTCAGCTGATTTAAATAAAATTTTATAGGCTTATTTGTTGTCATAAGGGCCTTCCTTTGATGGGAATATTTTTTATGTATTTGTTATCTAGGCTAAGTAAAATTTAAAAAAAAGTTAAATGAATCTCAATAATCGATGTGTGTATTTGGTACTTGTTTTAATAGGGCCTGGCACAGATTTTGGTTTTTTTCTTGGAAACAAAGCTAGATACGAGTAAAGCTCAGGAGGCAAGAAAGTTACATTGTTGACCGCTTAATCTAAAAAAAATATAAATTGTCAAAAGAGCAGTGGCGTACCATAATTTTACCTATAAGTTTCAAGTAGGTAGCCCCCTGAGACGCCACTGGAATTAATAAATTTATGTTAGTCCCATCAAAGGAAGCTCCTTGCAACGACAAATAAGCCTACCAAATTTTATTTAAATCAGCTGAAAGGTTTTTGAGTAATTAATAAAAAATCGATTCTTTTTTCAAAATTTTACATCCTGTATCTAGAAAAAGAAGCAAGTTAGGACATATCATTATATGAAAAAAAATTATTATTTTTGGCGAATCACCCTGTATAATATCCAAACAGAAAACATAATTCGCAATCGACTTTTTACGTCTACCTATGATTCGTTTCAGCTAAAGTGGCCACGACGTCATTCATGACAACATCTTTATACCAACGCGTATCATTTAGACAAAGCACATACACCTCCGAGGGTGTGATGACATGATTTGAGGTGGTAGTACTGAATCATCTAGTCGGATTTATTCGAATGAAAGTTACTGTCAAATTATAACGTTCAACATAATTATTTACGAATATCATTGTTACGATAACCGAAAATTTCTCTGAGGAAATTTAGATTTGTGCTACGTAAAAGAGGTGCGTTATTATTGTTCATAGTTCTGTTGTGTCATTAGATTATGATTGTCTAATAACTCCCGTAAGTATTAGATATCATAACAACTGATACATTAACTTTGTACCTAAGCTCTTTTGCATTCCTAATATCAAATCAGTTCAATTATTCATAAATGCGAAAAGCGTTAAATAGCCAATGCAACTACAGGGCAAAAAATAGGCGGTTCAGGATGTTGGGTCTGATGGCGGACCTCTACGATCACTTTTTGCTCGGATCTCCTCGGGGTGCCACAGGGTAGTGTTCCCGGTCTGCTTCTTTTCTTTATTTTCATAACGTTGTTTTTTTTTTGTTGGGAGAAGAAAAAAAGGAGAAGAAAAAAAGAAGAACTATGCTGATGATACAATAATTCTTATTAAGATCAACAAAGCAACCTTCCTAGTCTGATAAGTCTGATAATATTGATATACCATATACAGGGTGTCCCAGCTTATTCGAAGCGGTCTCTGTAGGCCAAACGATGGACTTTTTCAAAAACCTTTTTGAAAATTCAAGTACAGAATCACAATGGCCATAATTTAAAATTATTTTGGAGTATAATCTGTCCCATATATGACAGTGGCATATCATAGTTATGTTTTTTTAAACGGAATGCTCCTATGTTATTGCATTTTTAGATTGTCTGAGAAGAGAAAATAAGATTGGCTTTTACAGTTGTTGGTGTTCAAATACAGAAGTTTTTGAGTTATAAACAAGTGAAAATCGTCATTTTTGAAGTTCAAGGCCCTGTTCAACGAAAAAGGCTGAAAATAGAGAAAAACGGCTTACATGTCCCTATTTTAACTTTTCATGTCCTATCCTATGATGTAGATAAAATGTTTATACAGGGTGATAAAAAATTTGAAAAATTCTGAGATTTCTCCACGCGTTGCCAAATAAAAAATTCAAAGAAAGCACAAATGTTTTTACACCATAGGATAGTACATAAAAAGTTAAAATAGGGACATGTAAGCCGTTTTTCTGTATCTTGAACCGTTTTCGTTGTACAGGGCCTTGAACTTGAAAAATGACGATTTTCACTTGTTTATAACTCAAAAACTTCTGAATTTAAACACTAACTGTAAAAGCCAATCATATTTTCTCTTCTCAGACAATCTAAAAATGAAATAACATAGGAGCATTCCATTTAAAAAAACATAACTTTGATATGCCACTGTCATATGGGACACTCTGTATACTCCAAAATAATTTTAAATTATGGCCATTGTGATTCTGTACTTGAATTTTCAAAAAGGTTTTTGAAAAAGTCCATCGTTTGGCCTACAGAGACCGCTTCGAATAAGCTGGGACACCTGTAGATTGGAATACCGTTCAACTTCGTTTGAAAAGAGGTACTTTTTAGCTCAAGGACAATAAACTAAAACTCAACTTTGACAAAACTGAGTTGATTTTTTTTTATTCTAGCCGATCACGTCTTCCTCCTTCACTCTCAATATCTACCGTTAGTGCCTTGATTAGGCCGAAGGGTGTTGTGAGGTTATTAGGCTTTTACATCGACCCAGTGCTGAACTGGTCAGCTCACACAGATAAAGATAACTTACGCCGTCGACTTGCTAGTTCCTGCCTTCTCAGACGACTTCAACGCACGTTGTCACATGAAGTTCTTCTCTAATGCTTATTATGGGCAGTTGATTAGTCACATGTCCTATGGTCCGGCCGTCTGGGATGGATCTGAGAGATCTTTCCGAAGTGTTTTTCTTTTTCAAAAGAGAGCGATTACGATCTTAGCAGGATTTGTAGAAAACTCAAGTCAAGCGACCACCTAGCGCGATGTAATGAAAGCAGGAGCAGGACGAAGTACACTAGCGGGGGAAGTAACGAGCTCCCGTCCCGATCGAAGTCCAGAGAGCAGTGAGACACTGAAAATCTGAAGGCTAACATGAACGGATGCATTTCATTTCACATTTTGTATCAAATCTTTTCCGTTAATAATAATATTTAGTTCTTGTTATTCCAATCTTAATACATTGAGTGTTTTACGTACTTGGGACTTTTATTACCTTCTAATTGTTAGATTAATTTACAGGCCTACCCGTATATCACTCCTACTGAGGCTATTTCAGGCGGCTGGACTTCTTTTGCTACCTGCTTTGTACGTTTTCTGTCTTATGCAACTGATCATCAAAAATCAGGATAAACTTATACCTTTCCGATTCACCCATCACTATTTTACCAAGTTCAATCTGTTATTCATACTTCCTACTTACCATTTTTCGTCCACAGAAAGGATATTAACGTACGCATCAATCAAATACCTAAACCGCGCGTTTCAAAAGAGATCCTGCTACTGTTGGATTTTCAGAGTTCAGGGCGTATCTTCGGTAACATCTCACGGAGTTGGAACCTTATACTACCTCTGATATATTATCCTTCTACCTTCACCCCCCACTTATACCTACAGTCCGGTTATAAAATACCTAAACCCCTTTAGATGTGATCAATCATTTCTCAAAAAATTGTGATCTTATGTCTTTAGTGTCTAGTGCTTCGACTCTCACCATTGCCATTGTTAATTTGTTGATTTAATTAATTGATTTTATTCTTGCTTGTCTTTTATGATAATGCTGTTGTACTGAGCAATGACTGTTGTAATTCGTAGTACAATAAAGAAATTTGTATTGCATTGTATTGTGTCATCACAATCCGAAGTTGTGAGGAGCCAACTAAAATATGTCTGTGTTCTGTGCGACTCCGCCAACGCCATATACACGAGCATCTGTAATCCTTTCACCGCAGGATCATAAAATTTATAGGCTTTAAATTGAAATGGATCTATCCTAGGATAGGCTATCCGGATAGGATAGGCAAGATAAACTTTTTAAGCGATTTAGTTTAGTTTTTGGGTTTGTTCAATCGTAAAGAAGCGTGAAGTGAGTTGTCTGATTTTTATTTATAAAATATTGGATTGAATAAGGGACTATTGGACGCCCAGGATCTGCGCTATAAGGTAAATTCGTGTTTGCATAATCCAGCACGACTTACCAGAGCAACATATATTTTTTATGCGCCGACACCCCCACAGAACCTCGAGGAATTTTCTCTACCTAATCTGATATTTATTAGTGTTTTGTAGGTGTTAAGATTGTGGACATTAGATTAGAAATGTTAAAAGGAGATTTTGGGTGGTTAGGCCATTCTTGATTAGCGAATTATTAGTACAGATTTTTGAGTGACAATAATTAGTTTAAAAAATGCATATTTTATGTTATCTTTTTCTTTGTATCTTTTTGTGTTTTTTTATCACCTGTGCATTTATTGTCCTTTAATTCCTTCAGTGTTTTTATATAAATTAACTAATAAATAAATACTACCATCCGCGTCTTCTTTAGCTTATCTCACATCAATGCCTGCGCTAAAGCAACAAGGCGACTGTTAAGGAGCGTCTAGACAGAGGCAACATAGGGCGACATCATTGTCAACTTAGTCGAAGTTTGTTTCTTGTAACAAGAAACATGTCGCAGAAATAGGAAACCAAATATACACATACACGAAACAGCTTTTTATGAAGTTTCTAGGTTTTTGAAACGTGTCGCAAATATCGGTTACTTAGTGTCTACACAAAAGGGACAAATAATTGTCAATACATGTTTTAACAATGTGGAATGAGAGTGATGTATTAATAGCTGCAGCAGCTTTCGTTGTGTTAAGCAAAAAGAAACGCAAGCGCAAAAAGTGTTGGGTACGGCCTTATTTACAACAAAGAGCGCACGGAGGAAGAATAAGTCTCATGACAAGTTTGATTACCGACGATCAGTTAACTTGCGGTGGTCATTTGAAGAACTTTTTAGGAATGTCAAGCAGCGACTTTGATGTTCTTCTCTGTAAAATAGGACCAATAATTACAAAGGAGGAAACGATTATGCGATTGAGCGAAATCGACTAGTAACTGCAAGTACACAAACTGTCCACACAAAAGAAACAAAAGTAGCAAGTTTCGTTTTGTCGACGTCTGTTTCTCGATTTCCTTCGAATTTACCGCTCGGCAAGCGAAACACGCGACACAGAGAAACATTGGTCATCGCGACATGAGCAACCAGAAACACTCGGCAACAAGCGGCAACTTTGTTTCTATATGTACACCGATCCTTACCCCCAAATCACGAAAAAGTGGTTTTCCAAAATTCATCTGCCCACCATATACAGGATGCTCCAACTTATAACTTCAGGACTTCAGCATTCGATAGATAACGTTAAAATAATGGCATTTTATTTATACACCTATATTAGGAAAATCTTCCTTGTCTAGATACAGGTTGTTGAAATTTTGAAACAAAGAATATTATTTTGAATACTAAGAAGAGGGAAGGCAAGTATACTCAACGATTAATGCATAAAAGAGTGAAATGCAGGTCTCCTGAGTATAAAGCACATAAAGTGCAATTACTAGCCTGTTAAATGGGGTCGGAGTATTCCTCTATCGCCCATAACAGTTGTCATGCTGGCAGTGCCCGAAACTCCAATATATAGAGCTTCCACATCCAACAGCAGAGCCAGCCAGAGTACCAGAATAAGCACACATACGTGTTTCGTTCTACTGGAGCTCATCAGTGTGCTGCATCTGGAGTACCGGGAAGGATGCTGCCGGATGAATGGAAGTTGCCCAACCTTATGTCGGGAATTAACACGGATCTCCGTGTGGTGTAAAGTAGAGCGAAAGTCAGCCTAAAGAACTAACCGTGAGTTCACTCCAAGTTAATTGCAGTTTCAGACACCACCAATGCCAGTCGATTGACAATCATGAAGAAGAGGGAAAGTATACTCAACGATTAACGCATAAAAATCGTTTAGTTTAGAGTATACTTTTCTTAAATTTCTATAACCGTTTATGAGCACATTTTTGAAGGAATTGAACTGATATTTTTTATTGCAGACAACTATACTAATAAACTCTAACCTTCAAAAATTTCAAGAAGCAAATAAGAAAAATATCGGATATTCGAATTTTTTTACATGATGTTATTGCAGCGTGCCTTGCACGCTACGTTTTCTTTTTCAAAATTTCAATTCTCGATTTGGAATATTTTTATAAAGTTCAGAAAAGTTATGATTGACTGTACATTTTCGCTGATGTAAGAGGCTGTATTAGGCAAAGATCACGAACGAACACCTGGCAGCTATTAAGAAATTCTTGCTTTTGTTATTTAAGTAAGACGTAGAAAACATGTCTGGTCGATTTTCTGTCCCGGTTCTGGGTTTTCAGAGTTTGAAAAGTATATCATCTTATGCGAATTAATTTTCCGCGTCTAATGAGACCACTCTCATCTTGCTACTCTAGATTTCCGATTAGTTATCCAGATAAAACCTAAAAGATTATTTCTTTGGGTGTGGGTTAAAAAAACATGAAAAGATAGTCGAGAAACCCATAAAGAAACATAAACAACTTGCGTTTCGTTCTGAGACACGACAAGCCTCGGAGATATGCGGATTCACGATTGTGAAGTTTAAGTTTGAATAGAGGGAGAACTGGAGAGGTTGGTCGTACTGTCGAGAGTGTGCTGACGTATATGGTGAAAGATCCGACACCGTCGCGTGCGAGTTTTAAGTGTTGCATACTGTCAATGATGAGATTTGGAGTGGAAAGTAGGTCAACATTTTCGGTTAGACGGTAGTTGGGGCGCATGAGTAGCGTCACCCCAGAAAATTATAAGTAAGGGTAGAGGACGCGTTAGGTTCATTTTTGGGTCTTAGTTCGGGAGATCATGTAGCTTGTCTACAAGTTCGTAAATTAGTATTAGTCCCTTGTGTGAGCACACATAGACGTTATTATGGTGAAGTTGTTTCCGTGAAAGATGCAGTCTTACGTGAGTAATCTTTTGAATTTAATTTTGGTCATTATAACTAATGTTCGCTTTCTTGTCTTTACAGACAAGGGACGTAGTCTTGGACTTACTTACTACTTAGTTTTGAACGTAGTTTTGGGATGTAGTTTTGGACGAAGTTTTGGAACGTAGTTTTGGACGAAGTTTTGGACTTGCTTACTTATTATTGGATTTAGTTTTGAACGTAGTTTTGAACTTTAGTTTTGATTTACTTTTGAGCTTCAAGTTCTAGAGTGTTAGATTCCAACTTCTAGTTTCAATTTTTTAACTACTAATTTCCGATTTCCAGTTTTTGATTTCGAACTTTGAATTTCTAAGTTTTAACTTTTGATTCCTGAATGTTAATTTCGGACTTCTAGTTTCTGAGTTTTGAGTTCCAACTTTCAAATTTCTGATTCACTTGAAAGTTTACATAAAGATTCGATCATGTGGAGGCTTAGGTAGGTACCTACCTAGGTAGGTATACTAACCTGTGTGAAGGGTGATATTTGAAGAAGCTTGGAGAAATAAAGAAGAGTGGTGGAGTTTAGTTTGGAGGCATGGAAGGTTTCATCAGGCAGAGGTTCTAGCGCTTTATATTTGGTCATCCCAAGGTAGCAGGGGGAGCAGTCCAGCTCATCCGGCACCTGGAGCACCAACCAAGGGGTGCTAACACCAGTGCAAAGGCAGTTCCAGCAACCATGCCGGCCTAGTCTTTGATCATCGCGCTTAGGTTAGAGGAACCTTAGTTCGTCAGTTTTTGAGATGGAGTTTTGAATAATAAGGTATGTCTTTATAAGTGAATAAACTTTGGCTATTTTCCGACAATCCAGAAAATTAAATAAATTCAAGTACAGTGTTTAATTGATTTCATCACCTATGACTTTCTAAGTGAAACTGATTTGTGGTAATATGTTATGAACTTTTATTGTGGTCAACAAGTGACTAATGTAATGGTTATGTGTAAAAATAATTTATTAAATTTATCGTGTGTGTTTAGGATTTTGAGTTAGAGATGATCATTTTGCAAATTAAATTTTGAATTTCAGATTTTGTAGGTAGATACCGATTTTTATATTGAAACTTTTGCTTAAGATAAATTTAAATGTTTGATAAATAACCTCTGATCTAACTCCGAGTTCTATTCAGAATCATACCTATGTGTTATAGTTTAGAAATTGTTTAATAGAATTTGAGCTTTGGAAATTTTTATCTGAACTATTGAAATGATATAGGTACCTATCTTGAATTTTAATCATGTAAGTTTGATATCATTGGTAATAAGGTAATATTTATGTTTGAATATTTGAGTCAGGATTACTGATTTTAATTATTAAATTGATTGTTGATATGTAAGATCTATTGGTGATTGCCAGTCTATTGTACTGATGATGAAATTGATTTTAATAAATCTTTGTATTAAAATTCAACAATTTTAGAGTTTTGAGAATCAACCCTCCTCATGTTCTTTTAAATCATTTATTCAATAAGTAGAATAACATCAAGAATAAGGTGATATATTCTGGTATATTTTGGTGAGGTTTATCATCTTTTTGTTATTGTTTGTAAAATTGTTAGGAGTTACTACGGGTCCAGTCTGGTTCGGTGAATGCTGGATTTTCCAGAGGAAGGCCACATTTATCTGTCCCGGGCTGGATAATCACAACGAACATTTTGATTAAGTTTGGTTTTGATTTGATACTTTGGAAATTTAGACGATCACTTTTCAAAATTTAAAGTTTATTTTTGTTTCGACATTTAGAATATTTGGGTGGGGCATTCCAAATTTGATATGTTCCACTCGACAGGCCAATGTGGCTAATGTTACAAATTTGCCTAGTCACATTGAGATCTGTCAATAGCCACCTCCTTCCTTTCGGGGTTAAGGTAAGTGAATTATTATTTTTTTATTGTTCAACTTTTTGAGTGGGAGTAAGCGAGGGGGAGGAAGGCTCCAAGCGGTGCGTGACCAGGATAAATCAATCTCCTTATTCTTTTTTCGAAAACTTTCTCAAACTTTGAGAAGAATTAATGAACATGAGGTGTTGGTGTTTTCGTGATTTTTGAAAAAAACTTTTTCAAAATTTAGACAAGTAAAGACAAATACCTTTCTTAGTTGCGTAAAGTTTACAGATGGACTAAAACCAAAAGGTAAGGTTTGAAATTTTCAACGAAGGACTTCGAGGGAATTCAGACCTGTGGTATTTGAGTCCGTGTTGTTTTCTTTTTGACGTTTCAGCTCTTTAGGTTCCAGCCCAGACGGTGTGGTAAACCTGAAGATGTGGTTTTCGAGTTCGATAATTTTTTTTAATTTTTCAGCTTAGGTGGAGTTACAGATAGAATCAGCAACAATCTGATTTTTGAATTTTGGTTTTGGATAATTCTGTTAGGTCAGGTCAAGTCAACTAAGAAAAGAAACGGGATTTTCGTTTTCTTTGTTTCAGGTGGAGTTGGGTGAAAAGTCTTGTTTGAGAATTTTGAGGTAAAAATTCTTTTGAGATAAATAGTGAAAATGGATTTTATTGAGGAAAATACTACAGTCGGTTTTGAGGTCGTTGATCTCAAGGTAGATGAGATTAAGTATGAAATTTTATTAAGAGGAGAAGTTCCACATTGGAACGGAAATTATAGGCGGACCCAATTAAGTCAACTTTTGAGAATAAATGGAGGAGTCACTGTGACTATCTCTCCTTTCGATTTTAATGAGGATTTGAGTCAAGTTTTGGATTCTATTTTGGATATGACTGAAATATTACACGATGAGGTAATTATTTCCCCTCAGTCTAATGTAGCTAGGAGATTTTCTTCGAGGTTAGCTCATTTGTTAGGAAGGATAGATAGGATGAAGGTCACATCTGATGTTCAGACTGCTAGTCGAGATCAGGTTAGAGCAGATGCTCTACGATTGCGAGACGATTTTAAGAGAAAGATTGTCGGTGAGGTAGTCAGTTCAAGAACAGAAATCCCACAAAGATCGCAGGCTTCTCTTTTAGATCAAGCATTTGATAGGTTATCATGTCATAATGCTTCAACTACTCATGAAGGTAATCTCCACACGGTTTCGAGAGTCCCTTCGAATCTTCCAGAAGATCTATCGTTAAGAAGGTTAGGCTTAAGAAGCCATAACACCAATCCGTTTTTAGATTATGACCAGGTACCCTTTGATTATGATAATCAGGCACATTCGAGCAGTTTTGTACCCCCAGTGAGAAATCCATCACCCACTTTCTCACAGTTTAGTCTCAATTCTCAGGTTCCATCCATCCAGTTAGTAGCGCCTATAGATAAGGTCATCCCGGTGTATAAATGGGGATTATGTTTTACTGGTAAGGAAAAGGGAATTGAAGTTATAAAATTTTTAGAGAGGGTGCGTGAACTTAGTCAAGCTAGGGGAGTCCCCCTTGATACAGTTTTTAATAGTGCAGTCGATTTATTTAAGGAACCAGCTCTCTCATGGTTCCGAAGCATTAAGTATCAGTTGAGGTCTTGGCGAGACTTGGAGGCAAGGATTGGTAATACTTTCATCCCTCCAAATTACGATGAAGAACTCCTAGAGGAGATTCGCTCCTTTAGGCAAAGGAATAATGAAAATGTCGTTACGTTTATTGCGAATTTAAGGATGAAGTTTTCACACCTTCTAAATCCAATTTCTATTCCGGAACAGTTGAAGATAGTTAGGAGAAACCTCCTGCCCGATTTGAATTCGAAGTTATGTTTGATCGATCTGGTTTCTTATGAGCAGTTGGAATGTCTATGCAGGCAGATCGCGAAGAATTCGGTGATAATGAGTGGAGTAGAGGGTAAAACCCGTGTAGGTCGACCCCAGGCAGCCCCTGTGGGAACGACGGTTAGAGAAGCGAAGGAAACCCCAAAGGTTAAAGTAGAGACCCCTCGTCCACCTCTTCCTCCCCGAAGATTTGCGAATGCCCCAAATCAGTCGATGAATAAGTCAGACCGACCCCCAGTCAGCTCTTTTTCCTGTTGGAATTGTGACCAGGCGGGTCATTCATTTAATTTTTGTCCACATCCACTTGAGAAATTTTGTTTTTCGTGCGGTTTGAAAGGAGCAATAGCGCCTTCTTGTCCCCGATGTCATCATTCAGGGAAAGATAAACAGGAAGCAGTTGAGTCCAAGGACGTTAAGAAGGTGGTGGATTGTCCAGAAACTCGGGAGTCGAATTTAGGTAAAGAAGGTTCTAAGGCAGATTCAAAAAACGAGTCGGCGAGAGAAGATTTTGGCGCGACTTCCCTCGAGTTTCGAAGACGCCAACCAGGTCCAGAATCAAGTGCGATTCCGAAGAGACGTTAGAATCGAGACAGGTGAACTCGAACCTTTCTAAGCAGATCAGTCCAGTTTTTGAGAGTAAAGATGCAGATAATAGGCCGTATATCTCTATTGAGTTAGAGGGTTTTGAGATTCTAGCTCTAGTTGACACTGGGGCAAATATTTCCATCTTAGGTGCAGGAACTGAGTCGATTTGGGAACTGTTGGAACCCAATCGAATAGTTAAAGATAAATTACCGCGAGTGACTGTAGCAAATGGACAGCCACAAACAGTTCTAGGTACTGTAGTTTTGCCTATTTGTTTTGAGGATAGGTTGATTGAGTTAGAATTTACAATTATCCCTACTATATCTCACGCTGTTATTTTAGGTTCTGATTTTTGCAAGCAGGTTGAGTTGGCTATCGATTTTAAAAATCAAGTTTTCGACATTAATGAGATTACCGGAGAGACTCCAAATTTAGGTACTTATCTTGAGGAGTTGTCAGAGGAACAACAGTTGGTTTTGGATAAAGTAATAAAGCAGTACGAATTACTTGCTTCGAAAGCTCCCGGTCGTACAAGTGAAATTACCCATTTCATAGATACAGGTTCAGCTAGACCCGTGAAGCAGAGGCAGTATCCTCTGTCTCCTGCTATCACTAAATTTTTACATCAAGAAGTAGATTCAATGTTAAGAGATGGAGTTATAGAGGAAAGTAATTCAGCTTGGTCAAGTCCTGTTTTGATGGTTCCAAAAAGTGACGGTACCTACCGTATGTGTTTTGATGGTCGTAAGATCAATGAGTTGACTGTTAAGGATTCCTACCCACTACCGTTGGTAGATAGTATTTTGAGTAAAGTAGCTGGATCTACTTATCTATCTTCGATTGATTTAACAAAGGCGTTTTGGAATATTCCCTTGGAGGAAACCTCCAAGCCCAAAACGGCGTTTCAAGTTCATGGTCGAGGTCTTTTTCAGTTTAAGGTTATGCCTTTTGGGTTGTGTAATGCGGCGCAGACGCAACAACGGTTAATGGACCACCTATTTAGGGGTACCAAGTTTGAAGATCGAGTTTTTACCTATTTGGATGACATTATTTGTGTGTCCAATTCGTTCGAGGAACACATTGCTCTTCTTGCTGAAGTGTTGGAGATTCTCACTAAAGCCGGGTTGAAAATCAACCTGGATAAGTGTAAGTTCTGTAGAGATTCGTTATCGTTTTTGGGTTATGTGGTAGATAGGAAAGGTCTAAGGACCGATCCAGGAAAAGTTCAGGCTATTGTGGATATGCCATCACCTAAAACTACCACTGAAGTTAGGAGAGTAATTGGAATCCTCCAATGGTATCGAAAGTTCATCCCTAATTTTTCCACCGTGTCTGAGCCAATTACATCGCTTATTAAGGGTCGTAAGAAGCACACTCCAGTTATTTGGACGGAGGAAGCCGAAGAGGCTTTCCAAAGTCTTAAGGAATTGTTGGTTTCAGCTCCCATTTTAGTCAAACCGGATCCCAATCTACCTTTCTTCATTCAGACGGATGCAAGTGACGTAGGGGTGGGGGCAATTTTATATCAAGTTAAGGATGATTTTGAGCACCCTATAGCTTATGCTTCTAGAAAGCTTCTCAAGACTGAGAAGAAAAATTACACGGTTACAGAGAAGGAGTGTCTTGGAGTTATTTTTGGTATTGAAAAATTTAGGTGTTATGTCGAAGGCACAGAATTTACAGTTGTTACTGACCATGCCAGCCTACAATGGCTGTATAAAATTAAAGATCCAGTCGGCAGAATTGCTAGATGGACAGTCAGGTTGAGTGGATTTAAGTTCAAGGTTGTTCATCGTCCCGGTAAGAATTTGGTAATGGCTGATTTTCTGTCCAGACATATTTCTTTGATTAATGTTAAATCTTTTACGCCAGACACCTGGTATGTTGAGATGATTAATAAAGTCCGCTGTAACCCAGCGAAGTTTCCAGATTTTGACGTTAAGGATAATATTTTGTATAAACATATTAGGCCAAAACACGACATCCAGTCTAATTTTTCAGACTGGAAAATAGTAGTTCCAACTGAGAATAGGAAAGAGGTTTTTGTTGAGTGTCATGATCATCCGACTTCAGCTCATTTAGGTATTTCAAAGACGTTGGCAAGAATTTTGGAAAATTATTATTGGCCAGGAGTAAAGGAGTCAGTGAGACGTTATGTTAGATCATGTGAGACTTGTGGTGCACACAAATCCACAAATCAATCTCCAGCTGGTTTAGGAGGTATTCAACGTAAAGTCGATTTTCCGTTTCAGTCTATTTCGTTAGATTTTATGGGACCTTTCCCAAGATCTAAATCAGGAAATACCCAATTGTTAGTTATTACTGATTCTTTCACCCGATTTGTTATAGTAAAACCCCTTCCTAAGGCTACTTCGGCCAAGGTTGTGAAAATTTTGGAGAGAGAAATCTTTTTGGTTTATGGAACTCCAGAGGTCGTGTGTTGTGATAATGGTAGTCAGTTCAGGTCTAGAGAATTCAAAGAATTAATGAAGAAGTACCGGATTCCTAAGATCTGGTATAATCCAAGTTACCACCCCCAGGTTAATCCAACCGAAAGGGTGAATAAAGTTTTGGGTAGTGCTATAGCGTCATATATTAAAGATGATGATCACCGAACATGGGACGAACATATTTTCGAAATTGCTCAGGCAATTAATACCTCGGTACATGAGTCCACAGGGTACTCACCCTCTTTTTTGGTTTTTGGACGTTACACACCAGTGAATGGTAGTTTTTATAAGGATATTGATTATAGTTCTTTTAACCCCGTCGATTTTTCCAATCGACTTAAATGGCAGTACGAAGTGAGCAAAGTTCCTAAACTTTATCCCCAAATTCAGGAGAAAATTAGAAAATCTTTTGAGAAAAATGTTAAGAGGTATAACCTTCGTAGACGAGAGGTTAATTATCAAGAAGGTGATAAAGTGTGGAAGAAAAACTTCGTTCTTTCCAAAGCAGTCGATAAGTTTTCTAAGAAATTAGCTCCGAAATATGTCCCGGCTATGATAAAGAAAATTAAAGGTACTGGTAAGGTTGTTGTTCTTTCAGATCTGTCAGGAAAAATCCTGGGAGATTTTCACGTAAGTGATATTAAACCATTTGTTGAGATTCAGAATAGCCAGTGTTAGTGTAGAGCGCGCTTTAGGGGTGACCTAGTTGTGTTGTATTCAAGTTGGCGCCCCTAGTGTAAAGCTCCGTTCACACGCAAAGGCAGTATACATCCTATTTGTTGGTAGTTTGAGAATTTAGAAAGAATTCGTTTAGTGTGTCAATAGTAAGTTTTTTCAGTAAATTTAGTTACGGTTTTGGAGAAAAAATAAAGGTTGTTTAGAGTCAGGAGTTTTCGTAGAGGTTGAGTCGAGTTTAGAGAAAATCCTTTTATAGGTACTTAGGTTAAAATAATTTGAGACTGGTGATGTTAGCGTACAAATTAAATAAATTTAGCTAACCTACCAGTAATTGTTGTTGAGGTAGAGGTTGAGTTACATTTTAGTCATGGCCAGACTAATTTGTAAAATATTTTTAAACGGTCGCGTTAGAGCCCCATGCAAATAAGTGAGCTACGTGACTAGGCGTTAGGTTGAGTTGATTTAGGTGAGTTCTTAATTGAAAATTTCGAGTTCTGTTAGAGTTGATAATTTGCATAATCTAAATATAAATCTGAGCTGTTATCATCCTAACAGTAACTTTCAGGAACGATCCGTTGAGTAGAGTTGAGAATTGAGGTAGTTATAATATTTTTAGGTTGAGATTTTGAAGAAAAAGCTCCTGACGATGAAAATCTTTTCCATTCCTTTGATTAAGGTTAAGTCGAGTCAATATTTTTAGCTAGAGTTTGAGATTCAATAAGTACAGTTAGTTGAAATTTAAGAATTCTTTCAGTTGACACATTATCTTGAATATCTTTAATGGTGTTTAATTTTGGTGGAACAACATTAACCGGGTGGTTAATGAGTTATGATTGGAAATTAACTATACAGATTTTGACAAGGAATTTTGAGTTTTAGAAGTCTCGTCATTTGTAAGAACTTTTCAAGTTTGCTCTTTTGAGAACATTTGAGTAGTGTAACAGTTAAGAGTAAAGATCTTTCTCTTTGAAAATTTTTATTTCCTTGAAATTGAGATAGAGTTCGCTGGTAGGTAAAACCACATATAGGTCCAACGTTTGAGATTTGATTTTCTTTTTGAAAATTTTATTCTTTAATAATTGAGATAGAGCTCGTTGGTAAGTAAAACCACATATAGGTCCAACGGTTGAGATTTGATTTTCTTTTTGAAAATTTTATTCTTTGAGATAGAGTTCATTGGTAAGTAAAACCACTTCATAGGTCCAATGATTGAGATTTGGTTTCTCGTTTGAAAAATTTTCTTTAGACAATGACAACATCTTTGGGGTTATTTTTGGTACTTTCCACCCTGGTATTACCTAAAGAGAAAGTATCCAGCCATTTTGAAAATAGTTCCAGTGGCTGATTTCTTGTATATATTTCTATGCGCTTTTTTCTTTTTTCTTTTTCGCTGTTTTCAGTATACATCTAAGTTCGCTTTTGATCTTTTATCTCTTCTTTCGGGTCCTTTTGTTTGCCCTTTTCCGCCCTGCCACGTCTAAAGTGAAAACGACAATCGGGTCCTTTTTCGTCCTTTTCCGCCCTGCACCGTCTAAAGTGAAAACTGACAGTCCTTTTTAGGACCATATAGTATGTTTACCCTTTGATGACAATTTTGAATTGGGAAATTCTTTCCAAGTTCTTTTAAGTAAAGTAGGGACTTTACTCCCTATATTTTGACGTCGAGTTCCACCTTAGTCAACATATCAGTATAATTCTGAAGGTCTAACACATTTGTGTAAGTTTTAGAGTAATGAATTGAAGTTGAGATAGTTTTGAGTCTTTGAGTTTAGGTGTCTGGGTAAGTCTCGACGGGTTCTTGAGTAAGAATGGCCGCACAGTTCCAGTACCACTTTGAGTCGCTCAGTAGAGAAATTTAGTGACGTAGGTCTCAGTAGAGGGAAATCTTGGAAAATTAAATCTGTCTTACTACTGATACTTAGCGTTCGCGTTAAAGAATTTTGAGAAATAAAATCTGAGTTGGAGTTTCAGAATTTCATCTATTCTTGTGTTTTTGATAACCACTTGACTGAATCTTGTTGAATAATTTGGACGTTTTTGGAAAACAATTTTGACATTTTTGAGTATAGATAATTTAGATATCCCGATTTTGACATTTTTGAGTATAGATAATTTAGATATCCCGATTTTGACATTTTTGAGTATAGATAGTTTAGATATCCCGGTTTCGACATTGCTGAGTGTGAACATTTTGGATATTTCGATTTTTGACATTTTGAGGTATGAATAATTTTGATTTGGAAGTGTCCAGATCAAAATACTTTGAGTATGAACAATTTTGACATTTGACCCGATTTAGACGTCTTGGAGTTTGAGGTATAAGTAGAACTCTTAGATTTAAAATTTCTTTAGGCTTTTCTATGTAGAAATTTAGTTTTGGCTCTTTTAGATTTCTCTATGATTTCCTTTGTTAGGAATCATATTTCGCTCCAAAGTCGTTAGGACGTTATTCTTAACTAACTAACGATCGAGGAAACCTTTTTAGCTTTTGACGTTAAATCTCTAGTCGCTAGGAAACGCACTAGAGGGGTGTATTTTGGCATTTCCGGCCTCATAAGCGGAGAATTGCCCTGTCGTCTAGTCAGCTGCTTAGCCCCCAGCTGATGAAGTAGGTGGTATTGTCTGGCGACATACCGACCATAGGGGCCGAATCTTTAAGGTTTCGTCATCCTGGCAGTATTGCCGATTCACGAGTTTTGGTCGCTGAATTTCCTTGAGGTGTTCATGCAGACCCAACTCCTTGATTTTTGTGTGTAGGACGAAATCAGTAATCGATTGACGACAGCCGGAGTTTCTCCAATGGAGAACTCTGTTTCACATAGTTTTAGTTTTATTTTATGGATGAGTACGGTGTTGGAGGTTATTGGTTCTGGTATAGTCTGTTCAACCAGAGGTTAGGGAAAATATTTAGCTTTCTTTTGAAAAATCTTTAGTTACAAGGTAGTGTACTAGAGGGGTGCATTATGTCATTTCCAGCCTTATAAATGGAAAGGGCCTGCCGTTTAGTCAGTTGTGGAGCCCCCGACTGATGAAGTAGGAGGTATAGTCTTGCGACATGCCAACCACAGGGGCCAATTATTTGAGCTTCGCTACATGGGCAAATATTGCCACCATAAGAGTTTTGTCTTTTTGAGTCCCTTTGTGTTCTCATAAGACTCAACTTATTTTATTGAATTATGTGTAGAGCGGAGTTAGTTTCCGAATAACGGCAGTCAGGTTTTCCTTTTGGAAGCCTGTTTAACCTAGTTTTAGTAACCAGAGTCCTACTGGCGGTTTCCGAGGTCAGGGCTCGCCCATATTGCTTTATGTTTGAAACATGGAGTGTTTAAAACTTGTTCTTTCGGTCTTTTCTTTCGGTTTGTTGGGATTTGTTAGTTGTTGACTCGAGAGGAGCTCTCTCGGAAAAGTTTCTTGTGGAGACTTTTCCTTCCTTTTTACAAGGGGGGGTGTGCAGCGTGCCTTGCACGCTACGTTTTCTTTTTCAAAATTTCAATTCTCGATTTGGAATATTTTTATAAAGTTCAGAAAAGTTATGATTGACTGTACATTTTCGCTGATGTAAGAGGCTGTATTAGGCAAAGATCACGAACGAACACCTGGCAGCTATTAAGAAATTCTTGCTTTTGTTATTTAAGTAAGACGTAGAAAACATGTCTGGTCGATTTTCTGTCCCGGTTCTGGGTTTTCAGAGTTTGAAAAGTATATCATCTTATGCGAATTAATTTTCCGCGTCTAATGAGACCACTCTCATCTTGCTACTCTAGATTTCCGATTAGTTATCCAGATAAAACCTAAAAGATTATTTCTTTGGGTGTGGGTTAAAAAAACATGAAAAGATAGTCGAGAAACCCATAAAGAAACATAAACAACTTGCGTTTCGTTCTGAGACACGACAAGCCTCGGAGATATGCGGATTCACGATTGTGAAGTTTAAGTTTGAATAGAGGGAGAACTGGAGAGGTTGGTCGTACTGTCGAGAGTGTGCTGACGTATATGGTGAAAGATCCGACACCGTCGCGTGCGAGTTTTAAGTGTTGCATACTGTCAATGATGAGATTTGGAGTGGAAAGTAGGTCAACATTTTCGGTTAGACGGTAGTTGGGGCGCATGAGTAGCGTCACCCCAGAAAATTATAAGTAAGGGTAGAGGACGCGTTAGGTTCATTTTTGGGTCTTAGTTCGGGAGATCATGTAGCTTGTCTACAAGTTCGTAAATTAGTATTAGTCCCTTGTGTGAGCACACATAGACGTTATTATGGTGAAGTTGTTTCCGTGAAAGATGCAGTCTTACGTGAGTAATCTTTTGAATTTAATTTTGGTCATTATAACTAATGTTCGCTTTCTTGTCTTTACAGACAAGGGACGTAGTCTTGGACTTACTTACTACTTAGTTTTGAACGTAGTTTTGGGATGTAGTTTTGGACGAAGTTTTGGAACGTAGTTTTGGACGAAGTTTTGGACTTGCTTACTTATTATTGGATTTAGTTTTGAACGTAGTTTTGAACTTTAGTTTTGATTTACTTTTGAGCTTCAAGTTCTAGAGTGTTAGATTCCAACTTCTAGTTTCAATTTTTTAACTACTAATTTCCGATTTCCAGTTTTTGATTTCGAACTTTGAATTTCTAAGTTTTAACTTTTGATTCCTGAATGTTAATTTCGGACTTCTAGTTTCTGAGTTTTGAGTTCCAACTTTCAAATTTCTGATTCACTTGAAAGTTTACATAAAGATTCGATCATGTGGAGGCTTAGGTAGGTACCTACCTAGGTAGGTATACTAACCTGTGTGAAGGGTGATATTTGAAGAAGCTTGGAGAAATAAAGAAGAGTGGTGGAGTTTAGTTTGGAGGCATGGAAGGTTTCATCAGGCAGAGGTTCTAGCGCTTTATATTTGGTCATCCCAAGGTAGCAGGGGGAGCAGTCCAGCTCATCCGGCACCTGGAGCACCAACCAAGGGGTGCTAACACCAGTGCAAAGGCAGTTCCAGCAACCATGCCGGCCTAGTCTTTGATCATCGCGCTTAGGTTAGAGGAACCTTAGTTCGTCAGTTTTTGAGATGGAGTTTTGAATAATAAGGTATGTCTTTATAAGTGAATAAACTTTGGCTATTTTCCGACAATCCAGAAAATTAAATAAATTCAAGTACAGTGTTTAATTGATTTCATCACCTATGACTTTCTAAGTGAAACTGATTTGTGGTAATATGTTATGAACTTTTATTGTGGTCAACAAGTGACTAATGTAATGGTTATGTGTAAAAATAATTTATTAAATTTATCGTGTGTGTTTAGGATTTTGAGTTAGAGATGATCATTTTGCAAATTAAATTTTGAATTTCAGATTTTGTAGGTAGATACCGATTTTTATATTGAAACTTTTGCTTAAGATAAATTTAAATGTTTGATAAATAACCTCTGATCTAACTCCGAGTTCTATTCAGAATCATACCTATGTGTTATAGTTTAGAAATTGTTTAATAGAATTTGAGCTTTGGAAATTTTTATCTGAACTATTGAAATGATATAGGTACCTATCTTGAATTTTAATCATGTAAGTTTGATATCATTGGTAATAAGGTAATATTTATGTTTGAATATTTGAGTCAGGATTACTGATTTTAATTATTAAATTGATTGTTGATATGTAAGATCTATTGGTGATTGCCAGTCTATTGTACTGATGATGAAATTGATTTTAATAAATCTTTGTATTAAAATTCAACAATTTTAGAGTTTTGAGAATCAACCCTCCTCATGTTCTTTTAAATCATTTATTCAATAAGTAGAATAACATCAAGAATAAGGTGATATATTCTGGTATATTTTGGTGAGGTTTATCATCTTTTTGTTATTGTTTGTAAAATTGTTAGGAGTTACTACGGGTCCAGTCTGGTTCGGTGAATGCTGGATTTTCCAGAGGAAGGCCACATTTATCTGTCCCGGGCTGGATAATCACAACGAACATTTTGATTAAGTTTGGTTTTGATTTGATACTTTGGAAATTTAGACGATCACTTTTCAAAATTTAAAGTTTATTTTTGTTTCGACATTTAGAATATTTGGGTGGGGCATTCCAAATTTGATATGTTCCACTCGACAGGCCAATGTGGCTAATGTTACAAATTTGCCTAGTCACATTGAGATCTGTCAATAGCCACCTCCTTCCTTTCGGGGTTAAGGTAAGTGAATTATTATTTTTTTATTGTTCAACTTTTTGAGTGGGAGTAAGCGAGGGGGAGGAAGGCTCCATTATTTCACCAAAATTTTTAATTTTAGATTTTCCAGGGACAATATTGTTAAGTTTTGACAATTTTTTTTTTTTATTTTGTTAAATTCAAAAATCCATTTTATAGCACGTTCTCAAACGAAATGAAATGAAATTTTCACAGTAAACCATACGCTAATATGACCTGACTTACTCATAACATTTTGTCTTCGGGTTAGAGGCCCGTTCAGTAATGGTTTCTACAAACCATTGAGTACATTGTAGGCCTGATCTTTTTGGTCTCATCAATCGCACTTAAATACTCTCATTTTTTAATAGAAATTTTTGCGAAACCATACTTTAGAGAAAGAGGTGATAATATTGAGCATTTGTGTTATTCTTATAAAAAGATGTCTTCATGTCGGTTAGATAATGATATTAGAAATTATTAGGAAATGCAGACTGTGTGATAAAGGAACACTCTAATTATCTTCAATAACAATAAGTATAGAAAATGGACCGCGCATCCTCGTTCTCTTATTTTTGAGAAAACGTCAATGCAGAAAAGTAAGATTTGGCTATCATCTTTTGTTTCAGAGTTATTTGCAAGAACTTGTTTTTCCTATAATATCCGTTATAGTTATGGAGATTTATTATTAGAACATCGTAATTTGACCACCCTGCAGGTACAGCTAAACTGAAATCGAACAGAATCTCTCAAAAGACAATAATAAAGATGCAACTCTTACATTAAGGCTAAATTAGTTTGTTTGGTTGCATAATAACTCATATAAGCACGTAAAATTATTAACGCGAAAAAAGTCATAAGTATGGTAAATTGCTTTGAATGTTCCCAATTACCTATGTGTAGTATTAAGTTATCAACTCCGGAATACAAAGCTTTCCAACCGTACGGATTATATTTCTAAAGATACTTTTTGTATAGGTCTGGAGATCTGTAGAACTCGTTACCATCTGTCACGTTTCCACCCGAGTAAAATCTCCATAGTACAAAAAAAGGGTTCATCATACTTAATCTCATGGCGCTGAACAAGATTAATAGGCTTCACCCTTCCTGGGATTTCTTATATAAAAAACTTCGAAAATTATTTTTAAAGTTTACTCATCAAATACTAATCAGTTATTATTATTATATGAAATACTGCTCAACATAATACTTCGTTGAACAAATATAACAAAAAACAAGTAGGTATAATACTTGTCTCAATTTTAATGAAATTCACAATATTACAGACTAAGGAATAAGTCATTACCTTTTAGAAAATTAGCATAATTCGATTTAATTTATTTCAATAATAAATTTGTACTGTTCAATTTTTATTTGAAGGCTATATTGTCTATTGCAAAAGCCATAATTACAATAAACTAATGTTCTTATGGCGCACATACTTGCCACTTATGTCGTGAATTTTTTTTTTTTTGCGACGGGCTAAAAGTGTGCCCTTTTTTCCCCGTTAACAGGTAGAAAAATGCCTCATTATTATGAGCTGCATCATATCGGGAAATAAATGAATTAGCAGGGAAATAAATGAGTACTTATTTCCCCGAAATGGCGGCTTAGGTATAGCTACTATTAACACTCAGATATCATTAAATTTATATCTAATATACGTAAAGGAAAGTTACCTTATTATGCAAATGGCAATTATTAAGGGAATTTTCATAACAATCACTATCCATATTAATAAATTCACTCATTGAGACCTTACAAGAATCTTTGCAGAACTATCTAAAATTTTAATTAAATTATGACGTTTATCGAATTAAATCGTTTCGTTACCAGGCAACGTCGATTACTACAAAAGTCTACCAGTTTGAAAATTTAAATACAACATAAATCATTTTTCCGACATAATTTTCAGTTATCTAACTACGTTTTTCGACATTCTAACACTGATATTTCTTCTCGCAGAAAAAAATTGTATATTACACACGAGAAAAAGTGCGATTTTAGCTCTCGATGTGTTTGTCCCCTCCGCTAAACGCGTCGGGGACGAAATCACATCTCGAGCTAAAATCTATCACTTTTTTCTCTTGTATAATAAATAACTATTTTTAACTGTTCTTTTAAATATTCTTCATAGTGATGTCTACACAACATATGGAATAGCCCAGCAGAGTTTATATCTTCATACATCACAATAGTGGGCGAGTTCTTCTATTTACCGGTACCGGTTGATTCACCGGTTGCAAACGGTGCCAACAAGATATTTTATTTTGAAATAAATGATTGATGAGTAATTGAACCAATTTTTCTCTCTTTTATAATTTGTGTAATGACATTTTACACAGTCGAAGCTTATGTTCTTCTTTTTCAAATGTGTATCCATTTTATGAACAAAATTGTTTCGATTATATTGTTAGTCAGAACACATTGGGATGTAGGTATACTTAGAGTAGGGAGTGAAGGGGACATGGGGCCCTGCCAGGGTTCGAAAACCTGCTGGCTGGGCACGGTGCAACCATGTGGAGAAGACCAATCAGGGATGAAGGCCCCGGCTCATCCGTCTGAGGCGGGGATGCGCATCGCCTACACGAGGTGTCCCTGTTTTTGCTAAACCTGGCGGATCTTGAAAATGGGTCGGCTCTATAAACTGACTCTGTGTCGCTGGATGTAGGGATCTTGGTCACTGAGCCGAGGGGAAACACTCCACTTTGGCCTGGAGTTCAGCTAGACAAAACTACACCTATCTATGGGCCGTCCTCTAAGAATTACACAAATCTTGCGTCCAATAAGCCCAGCCAGAAGCAGCACAGACCTTGCAGGGCTCAGCGCAAAAGACGGTGCCCTTTCTATCCTTAAGGACGGACAAGTGGTCGAAAACAGCCGGGGCGTCAAGATAGCTGTAATCAACAGGAAGGAGGAACTCGGTAAGCTCAAACCCGACCAAACGTCCTCCGTCCAAACGAAGCTCCTTGAGACCCTGGACCAACTAATCATAGGCCCAAGGGACCAACAAATCACTCCTCCCACATTCGGTGGCATGCAGCATTCCGGGGAGATCCTTCGCATCACCTGCGACAATGACGCGTCGCTGGAATGGTTAAAGACAACAGTATCAAATTTGATGATGCGGTACTAGCAGTGGTCGAGGTGAATAGTCTTGACTCGGCTGTTCTATCAGAATCTAGACGTGAAAGTTAACACCTGGTGCTGCTGCCACACGCCCCCCCCCCCCCCCCCCCCCCCCCGCGAGGATTCTGAGGGTCAGGTCCTTGTGATGGGTGTCGTGGAAGCGGACGCCGGCAAACTAAGGAGAAGGGGAGGAACGCAGGAATATCACTTCTCCACCCTTACTTCAAAGATAACAAAAAATTTGGGACCCGCTCCTTGGGCTATGGATGTGGGCCATGTTCTTTCAGCAGTTCGTCAGTTGCATAACGTTTTTTATCTGGCCTAAAAGGTTTTATTAAGTCCCATAACTGTTTTTTTTGCGCTCAAACTTAATATTTTGGTTTCGCAACCATTCCTGCATTAGACTCTTACTGGAAGAAAGTGATGGTGGTTTATCGAATTGAACTGAATGATATGGAGCGTTCTCCATGATTACCACGCATTTTCCTTCCAGTTTAGCTAAACCAGGAATTAGATGGTTGGCAACCCAATGTTGAAATAATTCCCTTGTCATCTACTTGTGATAATCTACGTCGTTATTTTTCTTGAATCTAATAGAAAATCACACCCTTTAAAAACACATCGACGCCGTCACGACAAAAAGGCGTAAGTGCCAAAATTTGTAAAATTACGTTATGGTATCTACTTGAAGAGGAAAATACGCCCAATCGACTAACAAGACTGCTATAACCGCCATAAATTCGTATCGTGAAATATCCCAGTTCAAACTTGTGTAAGCGACAATCTGCAAACATTTTTAAGTGCGGATGAGAACCGGTAAGCGACAAGTGACGCACTAAACGCATGGTGTTGGTAGCCGTTACGCCTTTAACGAATTGTGAATTATTTATAACTATGATAAGTAATATAATACTAGTACTACTTTATTTTAAAGAAAGTAATGAAGAAATACTAGCTTCTAGTCGTTTTCCTTAATAATCAAAGAGAGAAATTGAGAAAAAAGAGATTTGTCGCTTAAGCCTTTTTGATGTTTTATTTTAAGAAGGCGTAAACGACATTTTCCTGTGAATTATCAATGAATTTTCAATTTACTGTTTTTACTTTAATTATGATCTATTGAGAGAAAACTAACTATCTCATGATAAAACCTCTTAATTATGTACCAAAAACACTCATACTATTTAAATATACATAGTGATTTATTTTAATAATGCTGTATTAAAAAAATGTTTCTGAACAGTGCTTACGCCTTTTTCAGAAAATGGAAACTCGCGGGCGAAGAATTTTGAATTTGGTTTTGAAAGAAGAGACAACGAATCTCGTTACAAATAATTGTGCTAATAATATTGAAGATAATAACATCGATCACTTATTAAATGAGGCTTTATTAAATGATATAGTTTTCCTGGATCAATGCGAAACCGTTGATACAAAAATCAATTGTGTTCAGTGTATCTAAAATTATTTTTATAAATTTTTGTATGCTATAGGTATTATTTTTTAGAGTTATTAAATTTTAGTTTTAGTTTTTTGAACTTATATGAATTTCGAGTTTATGAAGAATAGTTATTGTTTTGTTACTTTATCTTTGTTATGTTTATCATTAAAAAATACGAAACATCGTGGCTTTTAATTTTCATAACTTTTGCTGGATTTTACTTTATCGCAAAAAAACACAGTAGAAAGACCTAAATCGGTGTCAAAAATACGAGGGCGTAAGCTCCAATCAAAATAAAAAAATGTGCAGTTGCAAAGACGTAAGTACCCTCAAAAAGGCGTATTCACCAACGCTAAAATTTTAAAAAGGCTTAAGCGACATTTATTTAAATAAAATAAACATTGTAAAAATTGAACGCCATTGTTTATCAAAATAAATTATCTGCTTAAACAATCTGTTCACTAGCAAAAAAATTTTAACTTCAACGTGAAGATTTCACCCTATAAACGGTTTTTTGCTTCTCCTGTGAAATTTTATGTTTGCCGCTTACGCCTTTTTGTCGTGACGGCGTCGACATTAGAACCAGCATGTAAAATTTTGTATCTTCTCCCCTCAGATTAAACGTTACTGGGATTACTTTTAACATAGTATTCATGCATCCAGCGTCTAAGTTGGGAACCATTTTGATGAATACAAGGTTCATCTAGAAATACGAATGTTATCTTTGATGCAACGACATGACTTTTCTCACATAAAATTTAGCGGCCATTAACAATTTTGTACTTGTATCCCATCGATTTCAAAATTCTAAACAACGTCGACCGACCTCCAATAGATTTTAAATTGTTCAACTTTCGGTTAGTAAGGTGTCTAAGGTCAAATATTAATATTCGCTGTTATATTACCAAATGAGTCGTTGCAAGTCTTTTCGAAATTTAGAAATTTATCACTGTTTACAAAAATTAACAAGATTGGAAGAAAATTATTATTATTATTATTATTATTTTTATTTAAATTTAACGTGTCTCGACAACTACGGTCATTGACACAGATACAGTTATTGTTCGGTCATAGTATTTACATTATTGTACATCATGTGTATTGATTATATTATTGAGACATTATTGCCCGTATTCACAAACGATAATTTCCTAAATAATTACGTAATTAATTAAATGAGTGAGATGGAGATATGCAGTTTTTTTGCAATAGAGTGAGATGGGTATAATTGATTACGTAATTATTTAGGAAATTATCGTTTGTGAATACGGGCATTTATCTTTTGAAATACATTAATTTCTTGTAGGTAGTTGATCAAATCTGCCAGCTGATCGGAGGAATTGAGAATTTCTTTTGGTTTCCAATAATACTATGATTTTTTCGGTTGCTTGAGAGGGTTAAACAGTCTGTAAGTATGTGTTTGACCGTGAGTATGCTATTACAGTGCTCGCATTGCGGTGGATTTTCAGAGGTAAACAGGTATCCATGGGTTAGACGGGTATGGCCTATTCGGAGTCGCCGAATTACCATTTTGTTCCTTCTTGACATTGTTGATGGGAGTTCAAATCGCTTAAGAGATGGATGGATTTCATGCAGCCTTGAGGAGACTCTGTCCCAGTGGTTCTGCCAGGCGGTTCTGGTGGCCTTTTTGCTGTAGGCTTTCAAGTCTGTGGATTTGAACTTGAGCAGAGATTGTGGATGAAGACGAGGCTTCCTTGGCTACATTGTCAGCCTTTACATTTCCTGGTATACCTACATGTGATGGAACCCATAGCAGTGTCAGGCTTATTCTCTGGGAGGCTAGTCTTTCGTGTGAGTCATGTATTTCTTGAATAAGTGGATGCTGGGTGTATCGATGGTTGATGGATTTGATGGAGGAGAGAGAATCTGTACAAACGGCTACGTGATGACGTTCGGTGTTTATAGATTTAATGGCTTGGAGGATTCCATAGAGTTCGCCTGTATACACACTTGCAAAGCATGGTAAGGTTTTGGTGGAGAGTGTACTGTTGAGGGTTACCGCTGAACATCCTGTGCCATTTTCACTTTTTGACGCATCGGTGTAGATGATTTGAAATTTGAGTTAATGCAATAAAATTTTGCATTATTTTTATTAAATACGCCAGTGGCGTGGGTAGAAAAAGGGTAAAAATTACTCAATTTCTTAACCATTGATGAACACATTTTTGAAGGAATTGAACTGAAATTTTTATAATAGACAACTACATTAATATCCTTTACCCTTGAAAATTTCAATAAGAAAGTAAGAAAAATGGCGGAGATCTTCGATTTATTTACATGATGTATATTTCTCTAAAATTAAAAAAAAACGATCCTGTAGCTTCATGTTTCAAGATTAGTGAACAAAATTTTTTATTCTTGTCAAACTTTAGAACTATGTTTTTTTACGTTAAAATGTTTTGTAAAAGTATCGTTATTTCTACAGGGTTTCCCTTTAAATTTCTAAAAATTTTAGACTCAAATAACCGTATTTGAGGCACGGTTTCTGGTCGCAGTTTTCAATCTAGAGTACTGAAACTTTTTTGGTAATAAGATATCTACAAGGAGTAGTTTGGTATTACATTTGAGCAAAATCGGTTTGGCGTTCAAAAATGGCGGCCTTTTGAGTTTTAGGAAAAAATACTAATTTTTTAACCCCTGCGTGAGCGAGATGTAAAAAATCTTTTGAACAAAAAATAACATGACTGGAAGAAAATTATTTGAAATTTGAGATTATGCGATAAAATTTTCATTATTTCTATTAATAAGCCAGAGGCGTAGGTAGGAAAAGGGTTAAAAAATGCTAAATTTCTATCACCATTTATTAGGACATTTTTGGAGGAATTGAACTGAAATTTTTACAGTAGACAACTATAATACTAATAACCTTTAACAGTCAAAAATTTCAAGAAGCAAATAAGAAAAATGACGCAGAGATTCGAGATTTTTTACATGATGTTTATTTCTCTAGAATTTCAAAATGACTAGAATACTATGGAAAATATCACAAAGTAAAATTAAAAAAACGGTGAAAATATTCAAAATTGAATCAAATAAAAATACACTATGCGATTGATGCGCAAGAAGGGTTTTTAACTTTCTTAAATTACTTTTGGTATTATAATAGAATAATTTAGTATTTAAGGGATATTTAAGTCGTTTTCAATTTTGAAGCGATTGACAGATACTGAAAATCTGAAAGAACTTCTTTAATGAAGTTAATGAACTTCTATAAAAAAAATAACAACAACAGCAATATATTATTGAATTATTATTTTCATACT
This sequence comes from Malachius bipustulatus, assembly GCA_910589415.1. NCBI lineage: Eukaryota > Metazoa > Arthropoda > Insecta > Coleoptera > Melyridae > Malachius > Malachius bipustulatus. Next base: position 3,150,668 of record OU342633.1, read on the forward strand.
TCAGAAATATTTTTATTACGTAAGTAATATCGAAAAATTAATCCAAAAAATGTATAAATCCTATGAACAAAGTGGAAGTCATTTGAACTTTTTTCAGCTCAAATCGACTGTTCAGGGTATCCAATGTACTGAAAAAATATCACGGCCAACTTCAATTTGAAAACGTCTGAAATGGGATATAACACCCTACATCTCTAAGACTGAAGCTCCAACGACCCATGTCTACAGCAAATTTTTCGCCTATTTTTGCATTACATATTTTGCATCATCACCGTTTCAGTAAACACATATTAAATAACACCCTGTATAAGTTTTAAAGCGGCCTACTTTAAAAATCTCATATTCAAAATAAGAAAAATTCAATCAACTTATAGTTTGCTGATGATATCTTTCGTTAGACAGAAGTAATCAGGCTATGCTGTTTACAATGGGATTTAAGTTTTCAATTTTTTTAAAAGACGAAATTAGTTTTCACAAGATAAAGCCCTATAGCAGCCACGTTAATGTTGAAAAATTAAAAAAGTGTACAGTGGTCCCAGAATAAGGATAAACAATATGGGGATCTCGCACACCATGAGAGATACAGGGTCGGTTAAATTAGAAAAAAAGTTGTGCTATTGAGGGATCAATGATATAGTTGAGAAAACCAGAAAATTCCACTAACACCCGAAGATATTCGAAAAAATCGAAATCTAACGATTTTGTTTTTTTTTTCTTTCGAAAGTTATTCTAAAATATATAAAGGAACAAAGAACACTTTCTCGTTGCTACTTTTTTTAGCTATTCAGTTACGAATTCAACAATGTATATCACAGTATGGTTTCTTTTGCTTGTTTTCTATAGCACATTTCGCTGTAATAGATCGACCTTATGGCGCTGACGAAATGACAAAAACAATATTACTGACCTTATGAGAATGTACTGTAATACCTCAAGTGTCAATAATATTGTTTTTGTCATTTCGTCAATGTAATAAAGTCGACGCAGAGTACAGCAAAATGTGCTCTAAAAAATACAAAAGAAACCATAACATCAATAATCCAACAATTCCATATTTTATATTTTTTTAATATCGGTAACCAATAATGCTGATTTAGAAAACTCCTAAGCGTGCTTAAATCAAGCTTTCAAACACGCGTGTGTTTCAAAGGTTGCCATAGATAGCAACATCAACGTAACCTCAGAAACGAAGTCCAAATGTCAACTTTTTGATTGTTTGATTGGAGTATACGCTTGTTACGTCAAATAAAACATTAATGGCAGATATTTGAAAATATTAATTCAAATATTTAAGAATTTATTATTTCAAAAAGTGCAAATAATAAAAACTTGAGTAAAGTATTCATGGATAACGAGTCTTAAAAACACTCGGTCTGTTCCGAGCACTCCGGCTTGCGTGTTTTAAAGACCTTATTTAGTAGTAGTGGTTCGTTTGAGCTGAGGGACTCGATAACGCTGCTCGCTGCTAGCTGCAGTCTCTCTAGAGGGAAGCGGGGAGTAGAATTAATAGGGAGTCGCGAGCGAACAACGAGCACGCAGGTGCGTGTAAGTGGTGCGGCTGAGATTATTAAAATTATTACTGTGGTGTTATTGTTGATTTGTGATTATAAAGTATTTGTACTTATAATAGTAGTAGTGTTGGTTGATTATCCTGCTAGTTGCCGTTTGTTATCAATAAAAGTGAATTATTATTGTAGTAAACACCGGCAGTCATTTCAAGAAACTAAACCCTTGAGATAATATAAAGAATTTTAGGTTGAAATAGTACAACCATTACACCTTATTATCCACTCATCCTTTAATACACTATTTAAATAATACCTTAGTATTTTATTTATCAAAGAAAGAAAGAAATATTTGAAGGAATAAACAAATGTGTAATACAAAATTAATATTCGTCCTTATTCTCAATGAATAAGTGTAAAAAATTGGGGGTTATTCCTTGTTGAAAACGAAGCCATTCCTCATGTTCACTGATAACTGACTGTCCGACTGGAAGAGCGCCCCTATTCATAGAGTGGTGGTCTGGAGACGTCATACTGCGTCTGATGTCTATCGCAGCTGTAGATGAAACGTTCAGCTGGGTATCCTAGCTTCGATGTTCATAATCTGCCGTTGTTTTTAATCGGAAATAGTGGAAGTTTTAACCAGCTGGTTTCCAGCACTACTCCCGATCAACACCAACGGCAGATTATGAACACCGAAGCCAGGACACCAACATTTTATTGACTGCCAAAGATACACAAACATAACATGCTTCTTCGCTCGATTGTCAGTGCCATTGGTTTCCCGAAATATTCTCTGGCGAAATATCAAACCAACCTGCTGCAGCCATACGTTGGATCTATAAAATTTCACATTAGAGATTCGGGTCACTTCATAGAAATGAAAAAACTGGAATGTTTAACGCTTCATCCCAGTGACATTCTGGTCAATTTTGATGTCATCCTCTTCATCATGGTGCCTATCGACGACATCCTCCAACATACAGCGCATTCTTCCTAGGGACCTCTTCCACCATCGACTCACCACGTGACTTCTATGAACAACTGGATGGAGTTGCTATGGACAGCCCACTGTGGTTGCCAACTTCCACAAGAAATTCTTTGAAGCTAAGGCTTTAAACTCCGCAATCAACAGACCATCTTGTTGGTACGGCTATGTAGATGACACCTTAGTCATTTGACAGGATGGAAAAGAGGCTCTGGAGGAATTTCTTGACCATCTCAACAGCATTCACCACCGCATTCAATTAACGATGGAAATAGAACAGGATGGAAAACTACCGTTTCTTGATGTCCTCGTTAACAGGAATGACAATGGCACCTTTTGGCACAGGGTCTACCGAGAACAAACACACACAGATCGCTATTTAAACAAAAACTCAAACAATTATCTAGGCCTAGGCCAAAAACCAGCATTAATAAAAACTCTGGTGAATCGTGCATCCACAATTTTCCAGATAGAACACCTTCAAGAAGAGCTAGATAATTTTCTGCTGGTGAATAGCTACTTCGCTCAATCGACCGAATCGGTAAGCTCCTGCAGCGCCACAACTTCAAAATCATCTTTAAACCTACACAACAAGCTCGCAATATTATCCCATTGATCCAATTTCTTCCGCTGGAGTCTATAGAATATCTTGCTTCTTTGATGCTATATATCGTGTGATCCACAAAATTTTTCATCAACTAGTGCCTTGGAAGAGAGAGATGGCTATTGCAGTCATGTCTGAGCTCATTTTACTAAAATAATTCTGAAATAACTTTTGTAGTTCAAATTCTCATGTGTCATATTTAATTGCAATTCCTGTCAGTTTCATTAAAATATTAAAGATATTGCGAAAAACAATAATTTATGATTATAATTTAAGAACGTGATGAAATTACTGGTATGTTACTAAACACCTACCTTAATTATCACTTTTTTATGATGCATAACATTTTTGACCACCATTCTTCATAATTTCTGGTATTTTTTGTGCTTTGGAAGTGAAATTAAAAAAATGGTTAATGATAATTATTGGAACATTCAAAAACCTAATGTCGAACGGAAACGTCAAATTAAAATATTGTTTTATCCTCATTCAGAAAGATAGAATATTCTGAAGATACTTTGAAGAGTTTCTGAGATAACAATGATTTAGGATACCTGTATTACCGACACTAAGGCTAGTAAGGGTCAGTGTCGGTAATACAGATACCCTACAATGGCTCGAGTTGTTCATCCTTCTTGAAATACAACCAATGCCAAACTGCAATTAGTAAGACTCAGCACCACACGTACTCAGAAGATATCGTTACTGTTCCAGGTTATTTTCTGAACTCTAACAAAGTTGATTATGCAAGTAGTCATGTTTTTGTTTATTGTTCTATGATTTGTAGATCATTGATTGGAGTAGTTCGCTTACACACCTACCCATTGTTTGTGTCTTATCTGGCAGACATACTTCATTTTATTCAAGGCAATAGTTGATGAAAAATTTTGTGAATCACACACGATACATCGCAACCACCAAACGCAGCGTCATCACCTGCGTGACCGAACACAAGATAAACTGCTGCCTGGGCCAGTCAGCTGTTGTATAGTACACCATGCTTCACGACAATCACAACATATATGCTTTGAAAATACGAAACTCCTGTCCACTACTTCACACTATTAACCCGATTCCATCGTGAATCAATTGAAATTTATAAACATCCAAATAATTTCAATTGGCAGGAATGAAAATTCAAAGGATTTGGAATCCAGCATTACGTTAGACCCAAATGAGTCATCGGAGATACCGTCCGCTGCTGAGGTGGAGATAGGCAGTGGAGACGGTGTGATGTCACCAGACCATCGTCCTATAAATAAAAGCGCTCTTCCACATGGGCAGTCAGTTATCAACGAACACTAGGAATGTGAACATCGCTTTTGCGCACATGTAACCGCTGATGATGTATACTGCAGCTGTAGTCGAAGCGATCTTATAGCAAATCTCCATGGACCACTGCACAATAGCCCGGAATGAACTACGATTTCAATAGACGTCGCCCGTGAAAGCCTACACACACCTTAAAGGTGTAGTCAAAAAAGAAGTTATTAATTTTTTTCTTACATACGTACCGACGTTCAAAAATATATTTCAGATGATCTGAATATTCTAAATAAAAAAGTTACTTTTCTCGTAAATTTTATGATCTTCGAGAAAAAATAATAAATTCAATTATTCCCTGAAAATTTCTATCCTACGCAAATTACGCATCTTAAGTAAATTTATTTATTTTCTCAAAGATGATTAAATTAACAAACTATTTAGAATAAATCAGACTAACTAAAATACATTTCCAGTTGTAATACGTTCTAGGGGTATATACTTTTCCACCCCTTAAAACAGGAAGGCTGAATCAACGAATGTTATATTTAGTGTATCCTCAAGCAGACGACACCTGTTAATAGCATATTACATTACAAGTGTGGGAAGTGACTCCATTTCACACGAGTGGAAGATTGGTATCGTACGAGGCGTCAGCCGAGTACGACAATCCCACGAGTGTGAAGTGACACTTTCCACACGAGTTATGTACACTATTTTTCCTACGACCACAGATTAATGCACATTTTTTTTAATACTTTTGTTTTAAAACTTTACAAAGAAAACTAATGATTGAATTAGAAACACTTGAAATAACAACAATTTAGAGTTGTAGAAATTGAAAGTGGGTCATATTATTATTAGGTAACTATGTACTATTGTATTATGGAGTTTGCAACAAATAGAGAGACTTCTCTTTGTTATTTATCTGTACCCTGGACCCACATTATGTACTTCGAGGATAACAATAAGATTAGCACCAATATGAATGTGTGCTTTAATTGAAATTAATATCTCGAAAACGTCAGATAAACTTTTCGATTTTACTGTTTTGCGTCTGCACTATTTAACTTGTTACATAAAAAACGTAAAATAGTATTTAAAATTATATTAGAAATCGAAGTTGCAGAAATGCATAGCTGTATTGTGGGCTGCCTAAATTATATGCGTAGCTGTATTGTGGGTTGCCAAAAATTGGGGGTATTAACTAACTTATTGACCAATCATATCACCCGCGTGTGATATTTTACTTTTCATCTATAGAGTGATTTTTGTCATTTTCTAAGTAATTAAGTAGTGTGCTATTTGTCATTTTCGGTGGTCGTCGGAAAATTTCATTTCTGTGCCTTGTTCTGTATTTAAGAAAAAAAATTAAAAACTGCTTTTTTGACACCCACTTCACGGGGTTGTATCTGACTAGGAGAGGAGCGAATGAATTATTTTCATTAAAAGACCTGAATTTTCAAAAAGAAATCATTCCCTAAGTTTTTTTGCACTTTAATAATTTATACCCTGTATACATGGCAGCATGATACTCGGTGCCTACCTATGAAACTTATTTAAATGCTAACTTAGCTTGTCAAGTTTAGATTTAGATTTAGATTTAGATATGACAACTTAGTTGAAAATTTGGTGTAGTTAATATATGAAAATGCCTTACCGGTACTCCGCCCACTCCTACCACATAGAGAAGTTGAGTCATGAAGAGAGCCGCAAGCAAATTCATCAACGTTGTTCCAGACAGATTCCTCAAATCGGAGAATAAGCTACAAACAATAAATCATCAAATTAACTTCGTTATGTAAATTCTAGACTCTTGTTGATATAATAAATTTTGTGCAAAATGCGCAACTCCGACTATGTAGGAGTGTTATATAGTGTCCTCGCATAGATAAAACGACTCTTATAAGCGACCTTTAAAATTCTTGATTCGAATTTTCATTTTTTGTGATTTAGACCTGCTTGGTTGAAAACTAATTTCTAGCATAATTGTAATTTTTTAAATCAAGCAATAATATGCCTTGGAAATTTTCAGAAAATCTTTTTTATGTAAAGTGGAGTTCTTTTTATGTATAGCAAATAGAGGAAGGATTACTTAAAAACGTTGCTTAGAATCAATATACATATAGGCCGCTACACCAAATTGTAAAACCATTGGCCAGTTATGATTTTCCATTTCTTTAATGATTTCACAAATCAAAGAATTTCGTTTAAAAATATTGAAAATTATAGTTGGCCGATGATTTTGAATCAAGTCACAGATGCCTAAATGTTCATTCCAAATATTTTTTTTTTAGTAACTTTTCGTTGAATATGTTACATAAAAGACACGTTACTTCACAGAAAAAAAAACATGCTTATGTTGGACATAATTATAACGTGGGAAATGTATAAACAAAAATTCACGCCTTTCAATTTCCCCGCTCCAAAATGACCTCTTGTCCTCGGTATTCCCGCAGTTCCGCGCTGGTCTGCGAATCCTTTTTTGTGTTAATAAAAAAAAAATACGTTTGAGACAATAAATTAAATATTTTAAAATGAAGAGTATTATATACTACTAATTATTAATAAATTATGGTAGGTACCCACAGTGAATAGAATAGCTACTTTAGTAAAAATGATGAAAATTATTGCGTTTACTTTATAAGCAATAGTACTTTTTTTTCGAATTTTCTAATAAATCAGGGGTCATAACACCTTACTTGAATCTTTCGCCCGAGTTCAATTGCAGACGCTGATGCAATTTTATGGACGACAGACTTAATAGAACAAAATCCGGGGATTCTTAGTGAGGTGATCTAGGCGTCTATTCGTTGATCCTATTATAACGAATCGACCGATTTGGATAATGAACTTCCAACCATTCCCTAACGGAAAGTACACAGTAAGGAGGATCTCCTGTTTTTGCCGCAAGTGTATCTAATTTCCGTGTAGCGCATATCTCCATGCTAATCTGTCTGGTTTTCAAGTACATGGATGAAAAGTGGTTTTATTTATTTTTTTTTTTACTTTTAATGGCAAATTATTGTATATTTTTATGCTCAAATAATTGGGACTAATTTTGGCTATCTTGGTCTTAAATCGTATCTCCCGCAAAAGTGATTTTTGTCTGGTGTTCACCGAGTGATCTCCCACAAGGGACAATTGCTCACGTTTCCTAAAAACTAAAACACACAACTCAAACACAAACAAAGCCGGTACAGTCAAATTTTCAAGTCTTTAAAATATGATCTACATGACAGCCCCCTACCACACATAATCACATATACTCACATACATAATCACATAGTTGACACCACACATAATCCTCAAGATCTTTTCCTGTGCAATAAAAACTCTCGTGAAGCAAGTGAACCATCCCCAAAAACAAATCCCGTATCAAATACGTGATTCAACCTGAGCATAATAAAGCATTAAAAGCTGTCCCATAGTTAAAACACTATGGATACTCCTAAACTGGTACGATACTGAACTCAACCTCGCCACTATGAAGTCGCAGTGATCTTTAAAATTCAAATTACCATCCATATGCAGCCCAAGAAATTTCACACAAGTGACAACAGGCACCTCCGCCTCATCTAAAAACAAGTGAATATCCTCAACAGTCCTCTGACGATGGTGAAATCGCACCACCCTGGTCTTACCCACAAACACTGTTGACGAAACCAGGAGCACACATCTTGCAAGAACTCTTGCGCCCGGTGTTGTAAATTCTCCGATTTCCCAGGGGACAGAAGGATCGCCGCATCGTCTGCATACATGGTCAAAAAAACACCATCCCTGGAGAAGCGATCAAGTGAATTGATATATAGTAAAAAGAGTACAGGGCCCCAAATGGAACCCTGCGGTACTCCCACCTCAATGTCAACGAGATCCGAATTAGATCCATGCATCTCCATCACATTAGGCATGGACACAAATTGTCTCCTACCACTCAGAAAATCCTCTATCCAAACCGATGGTAAACCATTTTGACGGATTCGAGATGGCCACAAAATTGCGAATCTTTTCTCTAATTTATGCGAACTCGTATCTTCAATGGTTTAAGATATCCCTGTATTGGCCCTTTAAATAGTTATATCCCTGTTTGTTCTTGAATTTTTGTATTCATCCTCCTTGTACTTTGGAAGTGCAGTAAATATACAGGGTGTCTCTGAAAGGTGCGGAAAAAAAGCTACCACAAATTCCTGAGGCCTAAATAAGCCGATCTAACCCAACTTATCTCTGTCCAAAAGTGGATGATTTCGGAGATACAGGGTGTCAAAAGTTCAATTTGGTTTCCGTTTTTCTTAAATAACTTTTTTAATAATTGGTGTATTTTCACAATATTCGGCTGAAGGGGCTTTTGTGGGGTGAAAAATTAAAAACTGCAATCATTTTTATTGTAAAATTTAGAGGGCGCTACCTGCGGTACCTTGAACACATTCAAAACGAACTATCTTTTTTGGGCCACTCTGTATTTAACTTTTAAATAAAAATTCTTATTCTCCAACGTCTTTTCCCAAAAAAAGGCATACGTGGTAAGAGTTGATTTGAGCAGCCGTTTCTGAGATATCTGGATTTAAGAAAATCACTACATGCATGGCCAGGCCTAAGTAAGTAGTTATTAGTAATTATTTTAATAATTGAACACAATTTGAAGCGAAGGCATTGAATTAAAATTATTTTACTTAAAGTGCCATACCAGGTTTCAGGTGTGAGCTACCTCTCACATATGCCTGTGGTGCGCGTACTGTTGAAGTTCACTCTTTTGGGGCCACCCTTTTTTTCGGAAGAGTCCGAAAGGCACTATTTGAGAAGTATTACGAGGCAGAGTACTATGCGGTGCTTTTCCATTGCCTTCCACAAGGTGCATCCCGATTTTGGCTCGAGTAGCACAACAAATACTTTTCGGCTGCTGGTGAGTTTCGCACCAAGGTTTACCGGCTGGTGGACGAACGCTCTATCCACTACACCACGGGACCCACTTAACGAATTTACATCAACGAGATCACTGTCACTATAAACCAAGTAAGTAATTGGTGTCAAATCGAATCTAAAAAAACAATTCAAAGCATACACTGGAATAATTGTCAAACAATTTTCAAATTTACTTTAGTAATGGCCGTACAGTATACTAATGAAGAAATGAACGATATGTTATTGGTTTTTGGATATTGCCAAGGAAATGGTTTAGAATCTTGCAGATTATCAGTGAACGATTTCCGAATCGTCGTTTACCAAACCATAAAACCTTTAATGAAAGACGTCTTCGTGAACCAGGTAGGTTTACACCTGTTTCTATTAATTAAGGGTGCACGTACGATAAGAACTCCAGAGGTTGAGGAAGATATTTTAAATAGGATTGAAGAAAATCCTAAACTCAGCACCAGACGATTGTGCTTAGAGCTAGGTGTATGCAAAGATACTGTTAACAGGGTGACCAGAGAACAATTACTGCACCCATTTCATGTTGAACTTTTACCCCATGATTATGAACCACGTCTAGCTTTCTGCCGGTTCATTTCCAAGAACAATCAGGATAGGAACTTTACACAAGGAATTTTATTCACAGATGAAGCCTGTTTTACGCGGAGTGGCATAACTAATTTGCACAATGTACATGTCTATGCTGGAGAAAATCCTCATGCGGTTAAAGTAAGCCATTACTTATCAAAAGTAAGCCATTATCAGCATGAGTTTAAGATCAATGTGTGAGCAGGAATCATAGACACTTTCATAATTGGTCCTGTCATTTTACCACCTCGACTTAATGGCGAAAATTATTTGGAACATCTGCAAAACGAATTACCACACTTGTTTGATCCCCTGCCCTTGGAACTTCAAAGATGAATGTGGTTTATGCATGACGGTGCTCCTCCACATTTTTCGATAAATGTACGTAATTATTTGAGCGAACAGTATCCAAATAGATGGATAGGTAGAGCCAATGATGCACCCACAAGTTGGCCAGCTCGATCGCCTGCTATGACACCGATGGATTACTTTTTATGGGGAACTTTGAAAACCCTTGTGTATTCTAGGCCATAGTAAATAAGTACAGAAGGTTAATTAAGGAGACGTATTGAAACCGGAATGGACGTTTTGAAAAATGATCACGAAATGCTCCAAAGAGTTCAATTTAATTTTTTAAAACGTATAAATCTTTGTATACACGAAAATGGAGATCATTTTGAACATTTGATAGAAGCATTTTTTTTTAAATTAAATTAAACTAAATTTTTGTTGTTGATAAATCTCTTATTGACTGTTTTAACTAAAGTACCTATAAAGTTAAATCCACATTTATGTACCTAGTCGTTTTTTTTGTAGCTTTCAGTGACAGTTATTTTAATTCAACGCCTTTGCTTTAAATTGTGTTTAATTAATACAATTACTTACTTAGGCCTGGCCGTGCACGTAGTGATTTTCTTAAATCCAGATATCTCAGAAACGGCTGCTCAAATCAACTCTTACCACGTATGCCTTTTTTTGGGAAAAGACGTTGGAGAATAAGAATTTTTATTTAAAAGTTAAATACAGAGTGGCCCAAAAAAGATAGTTCGTTTTGAATGTGTTCAAGGTACCGCAGGTGGCGCCCTCTAAATTTTACAATCAAAATGATTGCAGTTTTTAATTTTTCACCCCACAAAAGCCCCTTCAGCCGAATATTGTGAAAATACACCAATTATTAAAAAAGTTATTTGAGAAAAATGGAAACCAAATTGAACTTTTGACACCCTGTATCTCCGAAATCATCCACTTTTGGACAGAGATAAGTTGGGTTAGATCGGCTTATTTAGGCCTCAGGAATTTGTGGTAGCTTTTTTTCCGCACCTTTCAGAGACACCCTGTATAAATAAATCTTCTTAGCTGTCCGGAATTATTAGCGCAAATTGCTATTCGAACTCCTATATACCCCACAAGATCAGCTGCCCTATTTGCTCCACCACCACACAAAACTAATTATGGCCTATTCTCTCCAATAACAGATATGATCAACCATACTAACGACTTTATGACTCGCTATCCTGGCTTGGACATATTTTTCAGCTCCTTAAGGGCACTGAAAGCTTTCCTTAGCAATCAATGATAAGATGCTCGATTTGTTAATAAGTAAGAAAAGTTAATTATTAGTTAATTTCAATATAAGTGTTGTGTAACTGTAAATACATTATTTGGGCTTGCCCGTAAATGTAAATACTTGAATAAATAAATAAATAAATAAATAAATAAATAAATACGGAAATACAGCTGACAACTGATATTTAATGTCAACAGACTATTAATAAAAAAATTTATACCCATTGACCTATACAATCGTTTTATTTATTCATTGTTGGGTATACTATGGCCACTAATTGTTATAATTTACATTTGTCTGAAGATGCTACTTTAAAAGTTGCGAAACCGTGTAACATTGATAATATCCATCATTATACAGTAGAATTTTTAAGCAAAAGTAGTGTTTTATTTATCATACATCCCTATGATGGCTTGGTCCATGCAACATACCTACTATTCACACACTGTAAGTGTAACTACTTATGTAGGTAACTATACCTATACACTGTAAGTGTATAAGTATGGGTGGGTACCAGTGCGAAAAATATTAAAACTGAAGACGAATAGTCTGCGTTAAGGAAGGGCACAATAATAATCCTAGGGAATTCTAGTAGCATTTACCCAATATTTCTGCGATTCGTATTTACATAGAGCGAGAATGTTAATAGTGTCCTGTTGATATAGCCATAGGTCCTAAGCGACTGTAGTGTAGAAACGACGAGGGAGCCTAATCTAATATGCATACATCAGCCTTTGAAAGGCATAGACTGAAAACCTAATAAAGACTTTATTCGGTCCTTCTGTGCTACCTTATATCAACATAGGAATCGAGTGAAATTTCCCAGTCATGATAGCTAGGTAGCTATACATACATATTTCCCGTTTTTAGGATATTCTCTTTGATTTCGCTGATACGACTGACTATAAGTATCACTTAAGGTAAGTAGAGTTGACTTTATGTCTGTAAGTAAAAATTTCAAAGCAAAAGAATTTGTTTTTTATTTTATGTGAGCCATTAGGACTTCTTTAGAAGGAATAAAACGGAAATTGGATGTTTGTTTTCGGAACAACCAACGGATATTTCTTGTAAGCATACCGTTCAGTGAATTACTATCCCAATATTTTATTACCTATCATGCTAAAAAGAGTTCTTGGTCCTCTTATTTTTTTGTCATAAAGTCTGTATTTTTATTCACATTTTATGTTGATATTGATATTAGGGTTGTTCTTTTCGAGAACCGAAGCGAATGGCGCCGAAAGATCGTGGTACAGCAGTATACAGAACGTTAGACAAAAGTACTATTATACCGTGCGATCGAAACAATCGTCGCAGAAATAATTAATTAAACAAAAGGGTAACGACGGGAACGATTACAGAAGTGCTGAAGAAACCGTTCCAACGTAAAATTGATCTATCGAAATTAAGTTCCAACATGACCCAAAATTTCCACGGCTAACTTGAGGAAGTGTTACTAAATGAACACTCCTTATTTAGTAACTACAGAATAGTTTGAATTATGATCATCATCACTAGTTTAAGATGAGTTATTAAACCTATTGTGGACAGTTGCGTGTGCGTGGAACTTTTGCTTTCAAAAACTGTAATTATTAATTCGTAAAAACTAAATAAAAAATAAAAAATTCCCATAACAACTTACTAAATACTGAATATCTCAGAACTGACAATTTTTAACATCGCACATTTATTTACTCGCCCCTAAAACAGATGAGTAATTAACGTTATACAATTGCACAAAAAAATTGTGTACACTGCGGCCGCGGCATTCTCGTCCTTATTAAAGTTACCTTATTGCCTCGGCGGCAATCTGCCTCTCGCTTGAGTAAGGAATGATTTTGTGGCCTAAATATAGTATAACAAATAAATGCTGAACATTGTTGCAAGTTTTACTATGTTTCGCAATTCCCATATTTTAAATATTATCGAATTTCTAGTATTATACTCCCTTCGCTGTGTTCCGTCTCTTTGTGGTGCAGCGTTAAAGTGATTCCTGTCTAGAAGCCTTTTACAGACTCAATCGGGTTTTAATTAACCATCAAAGGACAGGAAATTGTTCGCGCCGCGTCCAAGAAATGGAGGAGGGCTCGAGTTGACGCTTACTGTGAAGCGAAGATGTATTTTTTATAAGTTGATGTAGAAACTAATCTGTAACACTACGCACATAATAACTCATTTATAGATGTCTATATTAGTGTGGGCAAATGAAAACCTAATTTAGATAGGCCCTGGAAAAAAGTTTCATATCTCAGATCGAGTTCTACAATAAAATCATTAAAATCTGTCGTACCTAAATGTATTATTTTTCTTATGTTCTAATTTTGGTTCCGCCACTGGACAGTGCAGAGGAAACAAGAAGAATTTAGTGCTCCATTATTTAACTCGTTTATCGGGAGATAATAAGCGGTAAATAAAATTAAGAATGCTGAAGGTGTTAAATAGAAAGTGATCAAATAGTTGGTAAAATCGTGTGCGGAAATCAAGAAGAATAAAGGTGAGAAAGTTGAAAAATAATAGATAGAATACAAGTGTAAATATTGAAGGTGGATTAAAAGCGAGGTGGGTATAGCTCGTCCGAAAGGTCGACTTGCGAGTTATCTCCGGCGCCCGCTGATAAATGCAGATAACAACCAAAACAAATATAAGTGAGTGCGACAATAATATAGATATTACAAAATTAAGAACAGAGGCGGTACGTTCGGGTAGGAAAATTCGTAATAGTTAAATAGAAGAAAGTATAAAGAAGAATAAAATAGATAATAATGTCTAGTGACGACGGGTCAGTTTCGGAAGGAAATAAAAGAAGGAGAATAATTAGGTCGCCGCAAAAACATGGCAATGATGGAGAGGAAAAATTGGATGTAATAATAGGGATGATGAAGATAAATGAAGCAAGAATGAAGGAATTGAAAGAAAGCATTGACACAGTCAGAAAGGAGCAGGAAGCATGCAAAGAGGAGATAAAGAAGCTAAGAGGGGAAAATAAAAAAATAATGGCAGAAAATAACACGATGAAAGAGAAAATAAAGGAAGTAAATGAAAGAGTGGAAAGGCTAGAAATAGAAAAACGAAAGAACAACATAGTAATACAAGGCATGGAAATTGAGACAGGAGGGATGAAACAGGATAAGGCAAAAATAAATGAAAAAATGGAAGGAGATTTTAGAAAGAAAATGGGAATTGAGGTAAAAGTTAAAAATGTAGCACAGATAGGAAGACAAATGTACTTGATTGAGATGGAAAAAGAGAAAGATAAGGATGAAGTTATGAAGAATAAACATAAACTAAAGAAACTGGAGAATGAGAGAATATATATAAATCATGATGAAACAAAAGAGCAAAGAGAGAAGGGAAGACAAATTAGAAAAATGGCAAAGGAGGAAAAACGAGAGGGGAAAGAAGTAAAGACAGGATACAATAAAGTAATAGTTGACGGAGAGGTATGGAGATGGAATAAGGAGAAGGGAAGGCTAGAGAGGGAGGAAGAGCGATCAAAAAACTAGCAGATCATGAAAAGGAACGGAAACAAATGACAAAGACACAGGCAATGGAAAGGGACAAGAATACGGATAGAATAAAAAAAGGAAGAAAAGAATCGAAAAATATTGGGAAAATAGGTACATGGAATGTAAAAAGCATACAAGGAAAAGTAAAAGAACTGGAAAACGAATTTGAAAAAATAGATATGGAGATACTGGCAATAACAGAAACCAAGAAGAAGGAAAAGGGTGTTATAATAACGGACAACCAGCATATGTTGATATACAGTGGAGTTAACAAAGAAAAGAGAGCAGCAGCAGGAGTAGGATGTATGATACACAGAAAGGTGAAAGATGGGGTGTACAAATGGAAGGGATATACAGAGAGGATACTATCGGTCGAATTTCGGGATGAAGACAAGAAGGAAAGAACAATTATTGTAGTTTATGGACCCAATGAAGATGACGAAGCACGAAATAAAGACAGATTCTGGGAGGAGCTAACAACAGCAGTAGAGGAAGCAAAAGGAGTGATATATATAATGGGAGATTTCAACAGTAGAGTAGGGAAGAGAGATGACAGGTACAGAACTGTGATAGGGAAATATGGGGAAAATGTAAGAAACAACAATGGAAGGAGAATGCTAGATTTCTGCATGATACAGAATATGATAATAACGAACACGATATTCAAACATAAAGATATACATAAATACACTAGAGAAATGAAGAGTAGGAATGAAAAATCAATAATTGACTACGTAGTGGTGAGTAGGGAAAACAGGAGAGAGATTATAGATACAAGAGTGAGAAGAGGACCAGAAATAGGTAGTGACCACTATATGGTGGTAACAAAAGTGAAAAGAGGAGATAAAAAAGAAAGAGAAAATAAAGAGAAGACAATAGAAAAACGAGGGAATGAAGTTATAAAATCATATAGATTACAAGAAAAAGAGATAGCAGAGAGATATGAGCAAGTAATAGAGAAGAAAATAGGAAACATGAAAAAACAAACTGACCAGAAAGAAGGCATAGAAGAACAGTGGATTAAATTTAGAAATATAATAATAGAGACAGCGAAAGAAGTATGTGGGTACGCAAGGAAGAAACCGAGAACCAAACAGACGGCATGGTGGAACGACGAAATAAGGAATCAAGTAAAAGAGAAGAAGAATAGATGGAGAATATACATAGGTAATAAAACGCAAGAAAACTACGAAAGATACAAAGAAGAAAGAAAGAAGGTAAAAAATATGATAGTAGAAGCAAAGAGAAACAATTGGAGAGAATTCGGAGAGAGAATGGAAAACGATAGTAAAACAAACCAAAAATTATTCTATAGAGTACTGAAATCACTAAGAAACGAGAAAACATATAATGAAACAAAAATTAAAAACAGAAACGGAGACCTGTTAACAGAAGAGAAAGAGGTAATTAACAGATGGAGAGAATACTTCGTAGAACTACTAGGAGCCACAGAACTAATAGAAGAAGAGAAAGATCTAGAAGAGGAGAAACATGAAGAACAAATAGAAGACAATATAAAACTAGAAGAATTAAAGAATGTAATAAGGGAAATAAAAACGGGAAAAACGCCAGGATGTGATAAGATAACAGCTGAAATGATCAAAAATATGGGAGAGAAAGGGACAGAAATGTTATTGGATGTATATAATAGAGTGTGGGAGGAAGAAAAAGTACCAAGAGAATGGAAAACTGCGCAAATATTACCTATACATAAGAAGGGCGACAAGTATGATTGTAATAACTATAGAGGTATAAATTTGTTATGCACAACGATGAAGATATATGAAAAAATAATAGAAAAACGAGTAAAAGCAATAACTGAGAGTTCAATAGAGGAGTCACAAAGTGGCTTCAGGAAGGGTAGAAGTATACAAGACCACATATTTACCATAAAACAAATAATTGAAAAATTCATGGCGAAGGGAAAGAAAGTGTATATGGGATTCATAGATATGGAAAAGGCGTTCGATAGAGTAAACCGTGCTAAATTATGGATAATACTGAAAGAAAGGGGGTGTAAAGACAAATTGGTGAGAATTATAAGAAATATATATGAAGGAAATTTTAACAGTGTAATCAATAAAAATCAGAAATCAGAAATGTTCACAACAAAAGAAGGTCTGAGACAAGGAGGTAGTCTGAGTCCCACATTGTTCACAATTTTCATGGATGAAATAATAAAGAAATGTACGAGAAAGGTAAAGAAAGTACAAGTGGGATATAGGAACCTACAAGGCATAAAAATATCAGAAGCAGCATTTGCCGATGATGTGGTAATAATGGCAGAAACAGAAAAAGAACTACAAAAGAGTTTGGAGATATGGAACACAACAATGGAAGAACTAGGTATGACGATAAATAAGAATAAAACCAAAGTAATGATTATAGGAAAAAATGACGAACAGATACAAATAGAAATTGGAGGAGTACAGATTGAGCAGGTGAAATGTTATAAATACTTGGGGGTGAATATAGAAGATAATGGAGGACAAGAAGCAGAATTGAATGAAAGAATAGAGAAAACAATGAGACTGTATTACACAATGAACAAAGCATTTATTGGCAAAAGAGAAATAGACAGAAAGACAAAAATGAAGGTTTTCAAAACGATATACAGACCAATTTTGACGTTCGGATGCGAGTCATGGGTGCTGAATACAAGACAGAAGAGCAAGATACAAGCAGTTGAAATGAAATACCTAAGAAGAGTCAGAGGAGTAACGAAATTAGACAAGATGAAGAACACAAGAATAAGAGAAGAACTGGAGATAGTATCAACCATTGAATTCATAGAAAAGAGACAGCTGAGCTGGTGGGGTCATCTGAGGAGAATGAACGAAGGAAGACCAGTGAAAAGAGTGTGGGAAGCGAAGACTTTAGGAAAACAGAAGAGAGGAAGACCTAAATTAAAGTGGAATGGAGTTATAGGAGAGATATTATTAAAGAAGGGAAAAACTTGGAGAGAAGCGTGCAAAATGGCAGAGAATAAGAGGGAATGGGCAGAATTTGTACACATGAAATAGAAATAGAAGGAACAATAGGAGTGCAGAATAAGTGGATGTTTATTTAGTTTATTGATGTGTTTATTTGGTTGAAGATATTTGTACCTAGTATTTATGGATTTTGTATATTTTGTTTTATTTATTTGTTAAGAATGAAATGTATTTATGTTACGCACTACACCATGTAATGGTAATTGTGTTATTGATTATATATATATATATGTTCTAATTTTCAGTGGTCTCAATGTAAAATGAAATTATATGCCGAAATGGCGAACACAGAATCAAAAAGTTCAATTCCTATTTTCTGTATACATGGTGGCCCAAAGAAAATATAACAGGTCTAATAAATTGTAAAATGAAGATGTGCGCGAAAAACGCCGAAACAGGTCAATTTTGTTATCGGGTTGACATATTTCAGTGGCAAATTTAACTACCCAAGTTCATCCCCTTGACAGGGGTAGCTACCCCTTTGTTTGATGTGTGTAGGCTTTCACGCTCGGCTTCTATTGAAATCGTAATTGACTTCAGGCTGTTGAGATTTGCTCAGAACGTTTGGTCAGCTACGATCTCCAAGCGATGCTTCCACCCTTCATGCTCACTGATAACTGACTGCCCTGGGGGAAGAGTGCATTTATAGGGTGATTATCTAGTGACGTCAGATCCCCTCCACTGGCTACAGGGTGGGGATATGACGATAGAGATACAGTCTCTGGGATACAGAGACGGGCCGTTGCTGTGGTAGAGATAGCCAGTAGAGGGGATATCCATTCCTTGCGCATACGTAACTGTTGATGATGTCTACCGCAGCTGTAGATAAACCCCTTTGTTTATCATCATAGGAAACAGATATCGAGTGACACATCATTTGATAGCTACTTAAATCTTTTTACAACGATATCTCATTTTTGAGTTTCGCCTAAATACGGGGTGGACCAAAAAAAAAACTAAACAGGCAATACTAACTTGGAAACTGAAGATGTACGCGAAAAACGCCGAAACAGGTAAATTTTGTTATTAAGGGGGACATCTTTAGGTAACAAAATGTAATCATCCAAATTCATCCCCTTGGCAGGTGTGACACCCCTTCGCTTATCATCATAATTTGTACATAATTTGAAAGCTACTTGAATTCTCTTTACAACGAGATACCACTTTTTGGATGTTACCTAAATATTATACAGGGCGAATCAATAAAACAGCTTTTGTTAACAATATCTTCCTTTTGTTCGGAAATGTGCGGAAAGGAATAATAATTTTTAATCAAATATCGCACTCACTGGTTTCTATCAGGGTAGTTCGTGAAGTGCGACGTTATATTAAAGCAAATTCTGTTGGCCTATTTCTAAAAAAAAAAAGAAATTAATTATGAAGTGGACCTTCTTATCGATTTGCCCAGTAATATTCAGGCGAAACTCAAAAAGTGAGACATCGTAAAAATAATTCAAGTAGGTAGCTTTCAAAATGATGTCTCCTTCGACATCTATTTCTCTACCAAGAAGATGAACTTGTATAGTTAAATTTGCCACCCAAATATTTTCCCCTCAAAAATAAAATTGACCTGTGATGGATGTGTCATGGACCAGTTAAGATTATTAGCAAGGAAACTTACTTTCGATAAGTAAATATTTTAAAGTCAATTAATTAACTATCTTGTTATCAAAACAAGTAGTAGTTGCAATGTTATATGACTCATAAATAATATGTTTAATAACAAGACCGTAGCTCAACCTTGCAGAAATGCTGAATAAGGGTAAACAATGCCGTTGGCATTGACCCAGCCGTATATAATGGACAGACACTCCATCCGATTAATTATTATAGATTCTATTATCAATTATTATAGTATTAGATATAATTATGTAAGTATTACTAGTCATAAACAACCGCCGTTATGTAGTGTGTAAGTGTTACCTAATAAACCAGTCAAAACCTAATCAACTTTAATTATCCTGCAACTTTACTCCTATTAGTTTATCACATGGCGATCCTGCCAGTCCTAGTTTATCACATGGCGATCCTAGTTTATCACAGACCTGTTTCAGCATTTTTCCTACAGGGTGAGCCAAACTCGATGTCTCAGGCATATTGTAAGAATGTAAAAAACGATTGAAAAAATCTGAAAATAGGCTCTTAAATTGGATTGACTACAGTCTTTTTCTTTTGGTTTTCGTCTTTTATCAATTGCTTTTCCTTATTTGTCAAATGCTTTTCCCATTTATCAAACGTCGGTATGATTTTTAAATTGAAATCCTCTTTTGTCAAATATAATTCCTTTTATACCAAATGCTTTTCCAATATTTATTTTACTGTAATTGCACGTAAATAGGAAAAGCAATTGACATAAAATGAAACTGATTTGACATAAAAGGAAATTGATTGATAAATCAATGATTATAATCATTGATAGATAGAAAAATAAGAAAATGATTTGACATACCTACTAGGAAAAGCAATTGACCAAAAGAAGAAAACCAAAAGAAAAAGACTGTAATGATTAATTACTGACAGTTGCGACTCTGCTATTTGTATGCAAGAGAAGAGAAAAACTTTATTGAATAAAGTGGACTGTCCATTTAACTTGGGTTGCATTAATACACAGCATATCGATCAATCAAAAAAAATGACATAAATATTAAAAATTGTAACATAAATAATAATTAAAGAACATTAATTTTAGGAATAAATGTGTTTGTTTATGATTCTGATGGAATCTATTAAAATTTGTTCCGAAATTTCGTTAATTATTTCTGAGTTCAGGTTAAAGCGATTGAAGAATTCAATTACACTTTTACCGATTGTACCACGACTACCAAACCAAAGGCCGATGACTTCCCATTTGCGCATGCCAAAACTTGGTGAATATTTGCTCTGGTAAAAATTAAAACATTTTTCATAAATATTCTTTTTTTCTAATTGAATTTTATCATCTTGATGACAGTCATTACTTTCAAAACGAATTGTAGGGTCGATAATAAAGGCAGAGTCTGTTTTTGGGTCAAATGCAATAATATCACTGAAGCGATTAAGACCATCAGTGTCTACGGCGTGTACTTCTTCATAGCATACAAATTTTTTCTCTTTTAAAACTTCAGTAATTCGGTGTTTAACATTATGATGGCGGTTAATGATTAGGCTGTTGTTCGCTTTACAGTTTCCCATTACATGGGAGGGTATTTCTCTCTGCTGTTCGTTGCATCGTCGGCAGAGGTTGGAACTGTGATTTGAACCAGGGACACCATTCAAATTTGCGTAATTAATGTTGAGTTTGATAGCTGAAGTCCAGTCGGATGTTGATAATTTGCTCTTTGTGAAAATAAATTTATTCGTTTTTGTATAAGTTTGAAAATGTTTGACTCCTATTCCTTGATATGAGCATTTGTTCCATTCTTCAAAAGCTGATAATCTAAGTTTGGTTCGAATTTCTTTGGTGGATTTGCCTTCGATTGATAATGATTGAAGGCAGTCTAACTGCTCCTTTTTAAAATCACATACAGAATGTAATAGATTTTCGTTAATAAGATCTAGTTTCTTTGCTATTGCAAAAGGTTGTAATTTGACTTCCCATTTTGCTCTCATTAAAGCTAGTCCTCGAAGATTACGTGAAGCATAAAACATATTACTATTTGTGTTGCTCGGAAGTCCAATAATTTCTTTAACTGTTCTTCGAATCATAACGTCTAAACCATCAGTAACATATGAAGGGATTTTGTTGATCGGAGCAGATTGTATAGGATAGATTAATGTTGGAAATATATATTGATTAATGTAATTTTCTGATCTGGTTTTAATAGGGGAGAACTTGACAGCTTTTGTAAATTTGTTTGAAGACATTCAATTATGTTATCATCGAATATTAGTTCACTTTCAAAACTGCATCCTAAATAGCGTATTCGTTCATTTTGCTTCAGACTTCTTATGATATGTCCATTTGATAGTTTAAGAGGAATATCTGTAAGCTTACCAGAAGAAATATTAATAGCATGACTTTTGCTATGATTGATTTCAAGACCTATTTGATTAAAAAGGTCCTCTGTTAGATCGATTGTTCGTGTAGCTGACTGTTCATTTGATGCTGTTACTACTTGGTCATCTGCAAAACCAGTTAGACATAGACGATCATAATTATTGTCAAGTTCATAACCATATTTGTTTGCATAACTGGGATCACAAATTTCTTCATAAATGTAATTGATTGCTAAATTGAATAAAGTTGGTGAAGTTGGTCCTCCTTGTGGGACCCCTCTTTTAATAGCTATTGAAGAACTTGAAAGATTTCTTATGTTAATTTTTACTTCATTATTTTTAAGCATATTCATTAAAAGTGAACAGATATTTTTTGAAACGTCATGAGATGCGAGGCATTTTTCAATATGGAGATGTCCAACTCTATCAAAGGCTTTTGAAATGTCTAAAAATGATATCACACAGTTTTCTTTATTCTTTTTTGCTTTTTTCAAACAGCCATTAATAAGTCGAGTGTTTATATGACAACCAGGAATATTATTAACAAATCCACGTTGATTACTGTTGATATCTATTTGTTGACGAAGGCATTCATCTAAAGCTTTCTCAATAATTCTTCGAATCACTGAATATATAGTTATTGGTCGCCAGTTAGATATATCTTTTTCATTACCACCTTTGTCAATCAAAATCATACGACCTTTCAGAAGTGCTGTTGGTACAAATCCAGTGTTTAACATGATGTTAGCAATGGTAGTAATTGCTTCTGCTGTGTCCAGGTTCTTAACTGTTCTGGCAAGTACACGATCAGGTCCTGGTGATGTGTCAAAATTGGTTGATTTGATGTGTTTCCTAATATTTTCTTGAGTTATTCTTACATCAGGATTTGTTGTGTAAGATGGATAAGATTGGAGTGTTAATTCATTTTTGTTCTCAAATATACGTTTAAAATGGCATTCAAGTTCATTGATGGCTATATTACATTGACGTTGATTACCCGAATTCATGATTTCTCTAACTACTTTCTTGCGTCGGTTATAGTAATTGAATTGGGCTAAATCATATTCGTATTTGTTTCTACGTCTTTGTCGTGTCAGCTTATTTGTTCTTTGTGGATTGGATGACATTAAAGTTGACGAAGGATTTCTATATTTTCTTTTCTTCCGCATTCGATAGTATTTAACATTTGGATGAATTGGTCCAGGTAATCTTTCGTTTGCTTCAAATAAAAATTTTAGGAAGTTAGTAACAATTTCATCAAATTTTTTGGTGTCGATTGGATGTGACTGTTCAATATCATTTAATATTCGTGTCCATTTTTGGCATTCAGAGTTTAAATCGTGATAATTGCAAATTTTTTATGATTTTTTTTAAAAAATTTCGCTTTATAATGTTTTAACGGTAAAAGATAGCCATTTTTTTCCTTCAGAACATTTATTCATAAAAAATGAACTCTTTTTAAATATGCAAAAATATAGATGTATGTTTCCTAAAAAAAAAAAAATCTGTGACGTCGTCATCCCTAAATATGGAAAAATCTACAAATTAAGCTTAAAATGAACCTTAAAAATTACCTCCCATTTAAGAACCTATTCTCGGATTTCGATCGTTTTTTCTTTTACTGTAATTGGGCTGAAGGGGACAAACTTCTAAGTAATAAGTCTTTATTCATGTCACCAAAGTATAGGTATTAAAAAAAATATAAAATGTTTACAAGAAATAAATAGAAGACACAACGAACATAATAAAAAAACAGTTTTATTGGTTTACATGGTGTTGATCCTGACAGACAGAAACTCGTAAACAGAATGAAATTCATTACCGAGTAGAAACAGCCGGACAACACTTGAAACTCTTCACATGTAGCCCGCATATCAATGGGAATCTTGTTAAAAATTTTACACACATAAACAATAGGTACAACAAATAAAATTAGTACCATTTTTGGACTTTTCCAATCTCTAAGATTGGGCCGGATATTGAGTTTTTTTTTTTGGTATTGTAGCATATCTTGGCCCTTCACCAACTTGCCAACATTATGATACAGATGTATCAGACATTCTAAGATGAACATGGATGGCACAGTCAAAATATTAAGCTCAACAAAAGCTCGTCTACAGTCTTCTCTGTACTTTATGCCCGCTATCACTCGAATTACTCGTCTCTGCAATCCGAAAACTCTATTGAAAGCTGAGCAGTTCCCCCACACCAGAATTCAGTATCTAAATGGGCATCCACACGCTGGCCCAACTATTTGGCGAAACATTCACCGAATCATTCACCGAATCATTCGTGTACAAACTTGCCGTCCACACGTTGGCGATTGCAGTTGGCTTCAGGCTTGGCCGAACTACAGGCGAACGACCATAGCGAATTCATAATCACAGATATCGCAGCCACAACGACAGTAGCGGCGTTATGTGTCTTGAATTTCCATGGGAATTGAAAATGTAAAATTGTTTTGCCATATTTATGCAAGCTCAGCTCTGATAATTTTTCTTTTTATAATTAATAATTGTTCTTTATATCTCACTAGTGCGGTAATAGACTTAGCGTACTAGTGCGGTAATATGGATTCTTATCCAAAGTAACTTAGATGGGTGGGATGATAAGTGCTCTTTATTTAATGATTGTAGATAAATATACAGGGTGGGGCGCGACGAACGCCTCGGTCTGTGTAGCCTAAATCGTGCACAATTAAAAAAAAAATTAAATTGAATCTTATACAGGGTCGTAGTGCCTATAACTTAAAATTATTTTTTACTATACAGCATGTCCCATATGACAGTGGCATATCAAAGTTATGTTTTTTGAAACAGAATGCTCCTAACTATGTTATCGCATTTTTAGATTATCTGAGAAGAAAGAATAAGATTGGTTTTTACAGTTAGTGTTGATGTAAATTGAAAAGTTTCTGAGTTATAAACAAGTGAAAATCGCAGTTTTCGAAGTTCAAGACCCTGTACAACGAAAACGGCTCAAGATAGAGAAAAACGGCTTACATGTCCCTATTTTAACTTTTTATTTACTGTCCTATGGTACAGAAACATTTGTACGTTCTTTAATTGTTTTTTTCTTATTTGGCGACGCGTGGAGAAATCTCAGATTTTTTCCAATTTTTTCTGTATAAACATTTTATCTACATCATAGGATAGTACACAAAAAGCTAAAATAGGGACATGTAAGCCGTTTTTCTCTATGACCCGTTTTCGTGGTACTTGAACTTCAAAAACGACGATTTTCACTTGTTTATAACTCACAAACTTCTGAATTTAAACACCAACTGTAAAAGCCAATCTTATTTTTTCTTCTCAGACAATCTAAAAATGCAATAACATAGGAGCATTCCATTAAAAAAAAAACATAACTTTGATATGCCACTCTCATATGGGACATGCTGTATACTTCAAAATAATTTTAAGTTGTGGGCACTACGACCCTGTATAAAATTAGACCCAATTTAAATTTTTTCCAAATTGTGCACGATTTAGGATACACAGACCGAGGCGTTCAACGCGCCCCACCCTGCATAATTTTATATATTTATATTTTTATATTTTATTTAATTAAAGCCTTATAATTATTTTTTCACATTTTTTTCTAGCGATTTTGATTTTATTAATCGATTTCTACGTATGTACCTATTGAAAAAAATCGATTTTATTTTCGAGAATTTACCACCATAATACAGTTTTTTATCGCTGGCGTCCGAACTAATTTTTTTTAATGAAACTGATTACCTATGCCATTCCGTGGTCCTATTTCAAGTACACAAATCCTCAAAGTTTCAGTTTTTTATTATCTTTAAAATTAAGCTCTATTTATGGGATGGACACTAGTGTTGGGACACCCGGTACAGGGCCTTGAACTTGAAAAATGGCGATTTTCACTTGTTTCTCACAAACTTCTCAATTTAAACACAAACTGAAAAAGCCAATCTTTTTTTTTCTTCGCGATCAATCTAAAAATACAATAACATAGGAGCATTCTATTAAAAAAAACATAATTTTAATATAACGATCTCATATGAGACATATAGTCCAAAATAATTTTAAGTTGTAGACACTACGACCCTGTATAAGACCCAATTTAATTTTTTTTTTATCGTGCACGATTTAGGCTACACAGATCGAGGCGTTCGTCGCGTCCCACCCTGTATAAGTATATTTTACTTTGTAAGGCAAACTAATCATTTCAATTTTGAAATTTGATAATAATGTATTTTTTTTTCTTTTTGCTCATTACGTAAAACGCACAAGGCTTTCGTTGGTGCATATTGGTATTTTACAACTAGCATTGGTTCTAACAACATACAGTCTTTTGCTTTTGCTTTTCCTCTTTTGTCAAATGAGTTTCTTATTTTTCTATCTATTAATGATTATAGTCATTGATTTATCAATCAATTTCCTTATATTAAATCAGTTTCACTTTATGTCAATTGCTTTTCCCATTTACTTGCAATGACAATAGCATAATATTGGAAAAGCATTTGATAAAAAAGGAATCTCATTTGACAAAAGAGGAATTTTAATTGAAAAACCACGCACTGACGTTTGATAAATGGGAAAAGCATTTGACAAATTAGGAAAAGCAATTGACAAAAGACGAAAACCAAAAGAAAAAGACTGTATTTAAAAATCATAATCAAAATTACATTTTCCAAGGAATGGCCTTTTTTCATGTGTAATTATTAGATTGGGCCGAGGACTTGGCTATTTGTTTCTTACCTATATTTCATAAAAAAAGAGTTATGAAAACTTTTTTTGGTAATTACTAATTTTAGTGTTGATCCTACTCATAAAAAATAAATTTAGTAAGTATATAGCCGTATGTTATTATTCAGGAACCTTGTTCTTATCTTTATGAAATTTATTTTTCGGGTCCCATATCATTGGTTCACTTTGATAAAGTTCGAGAAACTGGAAAACTCTTTCGTCATTCCAGCTTGTCATTGTTGTTGTATTTATTTTAATTTCAGTTATTACCGTAAATACACTGCACTGTGCAGTGAATAGTCGAGCGTAAATGACAAGATCGAACGGGCCAACGTGTGGGCAGCGTCAAATAGAGCGAAGTTGACGATAGCCGAATCTCTTTTTGAATTCGTGCATTTGCCGAGAGCGAGGCGAACGTAGACAAACTTCGCTCACTTGGCCGAATGTTTGGGCAATCGAGACGAACTTACCGTCCACACGTTCGTGTTGCCGCTGATTTGCCGGCGTTGCGCCAACGTGTGGAGCCGGCATTACATGTGACTCACACTCACACAGTGAAAAATATGCCGTCCTTAGTACCGGTACTAAGGATCGATACTAAGTTCGATAGCAACCCTATCAAACTTCGAATTACGAATATGTTCTTACTTAGTTTTCCTGTGACTTTATTTTCCACAATATTGGTCATATCTTCTTAGGGAAGCCATTCTGGAGAAAATACTTATTGAACTTAGAATCCCTAATCCGCAATTAATCCCGTGTCACTGTTCGTGTCCGCCATTTCGGGATTACCCTGTATGATGCAATGAACTTTGAAAATTGCGATTTTCACTTGCTTATAACTCCTAACCTTCTCAAGGTAAACATCAATCTTATTTTTCTTGTCAGATAATCTAAAATTGCAATAACATAAGAGCGTGCCATAAAAAAACATCACTTTGATATGTTTCACATTTTTGAGACATTCATTAAAGGTACATTATGAATATAATTTTAAAATGTCCCTTTAACGGGTCTATATCCTTTCCAAAAATAAATTTTCTTAAAATCAAGGGACATTGCCATAATCGTTCGTCCCATATACCGTTAAAAGCAGTATTTCCAATTCTGCTAGACTTAAGTATTATTGGCGATAAAATTAATGTGATTACGTGATCTCTTGAAATTCAAATTTTAAGTCATCCTAAATAAAAGAAATAAAAGATAAAAGCTAGAGAAATAAAAGGTGAATTTTCTAAAGTAAATAAAAAACGAATGTTTACAGGCTCCTACAATCCGTTTACTATTTTGGATGTTCTATAAAATTCTAGAAAATACATCAGATGGGGTAAAATATTGCACTGAGAGGACGGGATGTAAGGGTCTTTCAGCATTTACATTCATACAGTGTAGAAAGGAGGGCTGGGAATTACGGCTAAAGCCGCAGGACCTGCATCGAGTTCCCGCATTTGTTCGTTTTTCACATCATCTATTCCTATATGTAGCACGCAGTAAAGTCAGGAATATTTTTAAAATGTATGAAATTACGAACTGTGTTACATACAAAAACAGTTTCACGCGGAGCTGCAAACTGCACAATGCGATTCTTCAGAGATCTGGATCAACCTTGGAATATATTGTGCCAAATATAGTTCCATGCTAGGTATATTGAAGTCGTTTTAAAATGAAACGTAATTTTTATGAAAATAATGACATCTCGTGATTTTCCTATTTAACCGACCATGAGTTCAATAAAGGAAATCACAAAATAATGCATTTTCTTATAACAATGCAGCGACATTACCTTTTCAATTTCCTAGCAAAACTAAATGCCTTATTATACGACATCATAACAAATGGTTTAATTAAATTGTTGTAAGAGTAACTGAACCGAGGAATAAGAAAATCATCGATTCACTTAATCTATAAAGATTTGAAACTAAAAGTGTTTTCATAGGTCTGGATAAAAAGATTGGACGATAGCTAATTAAATTTTTTATTTGAGGAGTAATATATTGAACAAGTGCTGGGCACACTTCCCAATAGATCTTACAATGGCCGTGCGAAAACGTTCTCAACCTTATAAGTGGGTACTTTATCAAGACTCCGACCCGGAAAGAAGTGATGGTTCCCATTATAACAATCGGTATCTCAATAATTTAAGACTAAAAGTAACTCCAAAAGTATACCCAGCGTTTTTTTTATATTTCTCTCACCATCGGACTCTCGAGAAGTAGCAAAATACAAGATCGGTTACTCTAAAAATTTAAACTAAGGTTAACTAAACATAGTTAAACTAGTTATGCAATTACTTTTTGTAGTCTTATATACATACAGTGCATTTCTTTTTCAATGCACCATAGGGAATTTACATGTAAAAAATGGACCTCGTGTTAATGGTTTTCCTGGAGTAAAGTTCTGATTTTTTTTTTTTGTGGAATTTTAAAACACACTATTCTGCACCTTATTTTGAAGATTTGCTACTAATGGAAGTATGGAAGTAACCTATGGTATGACTCCCGGTTATTAATTAACATAAGTTAACACTTTCGGCGTACGTCACTGATTTAATGTATCTGTCGGCCACTGTCTTTTTAACCGTCTTCTTATTTCTGGCTGTGTACACAATTGTCTCGCTAATTCATTGGGGTGTTCGGGAAGTTGGTCGAGGTAGTTCCTTGTAAATCTTTTGATTTCATCTTCAACAAGCGGGAGACTGGAGTCGTCGTGCAAGGTTTTGTTGCTTACATACCATGGTGCATTGAAAATTGCTCGAAGTATCTTTGATTGGATTCTTTGTATAATTTTGGTATTTGATGGCTTGGCACAGCCCCAGAGCTGGATTCCGTAGGTCCAAATAGGCTTTATTATACATTTATACAGAAGTAGCTTATTTTCTGTGGAGAGTTGCGATCTACGGCCTATTAGCCAGTTCATTTGGCGAATTTTGAGGTTAATTTGGGTTTTCTTTGCTGAGATGTGTGCCTTCCAGGTGAGTTTTTGATCAAGTGTTAATCCTAGGTACTTGACTTGGTTGCTTACTGGTAACTGCGTATTGTTCAATGTGACTCTGGGACAGATTATATTCCTGTTCGTGAACGTAATTTGTGCGGATTTATTGTGATTTACTTTGATTTTCCATCTACTCAGCCAAACTTGCAGCTGGTCTAGGTGTAATTGGAGATTCTCCGATGCTATTTGAGGGTCTTCACTTATTGAGATTATGGCAGTATCATCGGCAAACGTGGCGATAGTGGTATCGTTTATAGTTGGAATGTCAGCCGTGAAAATGAGGTACAGGAGGGGGCCGAGGACACTTCCTTGGGGAACACCAGATTTTATATGATAATAGTTGGAGGTTTCTGTGCTGAGCCTTACTTGAAAGTATCGGTCTGTGAGGTATGATTTTAGGATAAGATAATAAGGAGTAGGGAATAACGTTTTAAGTTTATATAGGAGGCCATCATGCCATACACGATCAAAAGCCTGCTCAATGTCCAGGAATGCAGCTGTACACAGTTTTCTCTCCTCTAAACTTGTATGGATATTCCTGACTATTCTGTGGCACTGCTGAAGGGTTGAATGATTTTCTCTAAATCCAAATTGGTGTGTAGGTATTGTTGTATCTATGTCAGTGTCTGCTGATATTCTCCTGAGCAGAAGCCTTTCAAAGGTTTTGGACATGATTGGTAATAAACTTATTGGTCTGTATGAGGTATAGCTATATTTGGAGGTTTGTTTGGTTTTTGAATCATGATTATTTGTGCAAACTTCCATGTGATCGGGTAGTATGCTAATCTTAATATACTATTGTAAATTATGGTTAGCAGTACAACTGCTTTTCTGGGTAGCTGTTTTAACATCTGGCCCACAATCAAGTCGTAGCCAGGTGCTTTGTGGTTGTTGCATCGTTTAATCGCTTCTTTTACTTCTTTTGGCGTGAAATATTTGATTGGCAACATCATCGGGCAGGGTACATCTATAAACTTTTTGACTTTGTCTTCGTGAGAGTTGCTGTTCAGTTCTGGTGCACTGAAGACTTGTGAGAGGTGCTCTGCGAAGCTTGTTGCTTTTTCCTTCTCTGTTTTTGCCCAACTTCCATCATACTTTCTTAAAGGTGGAACATGCTGCATTGGTCTCTTAAATGATTTAGTTGCCTTCCAAATACTGTGGTCTTCCTTCGATAAGCTGCTGATGTATGATTCGAATGTAGCATTTCTGTTTTCTTGTAGGACAGCTTTTAGTTGTCGCGTTAGTCGATTATATTCGTTTTTATCTATTGGATTTCGAGTTCTTTGCCATATTCGTCTTGCTCTTCTTTTTTGTGCAACAAGGTGCTTTATTTGTACCGGTATGTTACTTTCAGGTTCATTTGCGTTGTTTTGTGGGGGAGTGGCTACTTGACATGCTGCTTGTATCGTCTGAGTGAGGTAGTGTACCGCATTATCAATGTCATCTGGTTGTTTCAGCGGGATATTCAAGTTTAGTTGTTCCTTGATATATTCGTTGAATACACTCCAGTTTGTTTTTGGAGATGATAACTTTGTAATCTTTGGACGGTTTATTATGTGAGTGCTGAGTGTAGTGATTATGGGTGTATGGTCTGTTGAGAGGTCCCAGGATGGTTCTATGGTGGCATAGTTTGGAGCTATACCTTTGAGGACAAAGAAGTTTAGTAAATCTGGAATCTTATTTGGATCTGATGGCCAGTAGGTGGGTTGACCTGTCGATAGATAGGAGCAGTTTGAATTCGTGATGGCTTGTTTCAAGTTCCTTCCTTTTTCCGTGCATAGCCTCGAGCCCCAGTCTGTATGCTTTGCGTTCCAGTCCCCTCCAATAATGAATTTGTTTGCTAGATGTCTGAAAAAATCATCATATTCTGTTGTGCTAATTCTATGTCTTGGTGGGCTATACATAGCAGCGATATCAAATGACCATGGTTGAGCATTGATGTGGATTACTGCCGCTTGAATTTTCTCTGTTTGATATCTTGTTTCTTCATAATGCGGTATGGTGTTACGAATTAGGATAGCTGCGCCGCCATGTGCTGTACCATCAGGATGGTTGGTCCAATATATTGAAAAATTGGGAATTTTGAACATTGTTCTGTCGGTGAAGTGTGTCTCGGATATTAGCAATATGTCAATTTTGTTGAGTTGCATGAAGGTTATTATTTCAGTTTTATGGTTTGCTAGACCATTTGCGTTCCATTCGGCAATACGAATTGATTTAGCTTGCATTACTGGCATTGTTTATTAATTAATGCAGAGAGCATGCTCAGAATCATGCTGTTTTGATTTATGAGTTGTGAGAACATTGCTTTGAATTCATTGAGGAAAGCATTCATTTGAGTACCTAAATCTGAAGTTTGCACTTGTTGTGCCGGAGTTGCATTTATACCATTTACTATTTGGGCATAGGATGTGTGACGTGGCACTTCCGTATGCGGATTGTTCTGTATTATGCTTTGGCTTTGTATTGGTTGAGTTTTTTTTTGGGATGTTCGGTGTGTGTTCTCTTGATTTGTTTCTAGCGTTGAGCAAGTCCTTATATACCATGCATCCTTTATAGTTTGCGGTGTGGTCTCCATTGCAAAGGGCACATTTGGCGGCTGTATTTTTGGGCTTTTTGCAATCAGCTGAGTTATGTTTATCACCACATTTGACGCATAGGTAAGGTCTGGTGCAGTATGTTTTAGAGTGCCCATAAAGTTGACATCTGGTACATTGAATTATATTTTTCTTTTTGTGGGGTGGTTCTACAACTATTCTCATGTTATCAAGATACTGTATGTCATATACTTGTTTATTATTTTCTTTTGGTTCAAGATCTACGTAAAACATCATTAGAGGTTCTTTGGTTACTCTGTGCCTTATGTTTAGTATATTACGAACTATGTGCCCCTGTTTTTTTAGTTCGTCGATGATTACTTCATTTGGTACTGAATAATGTATGTTGCGAATCACGATTCTATATGCTCTGTCCTGCTTCATTTGGTACGTGTGATGGATTATTTTGTCACTATTTAGGTGTCTTATAAGTTTTCTGTAAGTTTCTGGGTTTTGAGTGTTTAGTTTTATTACGTTGTTTTGTAGTGCTGTGCACTGGAAAGTTTCCGTTTCTGTAACTTCTGTTAGATTTTCAATCATTTTATTGTAGTCAGTGACACCGTGTATAAAAATAGGTGGAGGCTTTGGGATTTTAGGTGTTTTGTCGTTTATATTGTTGTTGCTAATGCTCACGTCGTTTTCATTTTGTAGAGTACTGAATTTATTGCTGGTGCTCACCTGTTGGTTGGTTGTGTCATTTGTTGGAGATCTTGGATTCCTTTTCCTTTTTTTTGAAGGTTTTACTGTTTGCCAAGTATGAGTTTCTTTTTCTGTGTCGCTGGATTCCATAGAGGATTCATCGTTTGGTAGTAGTTGAAGGGCTAGGGAGCTTAGGGCTTGGTTTTGGGTATTAGGGGCTGTGGAGGGCATGTTGAAGTTTTGTTGAGAGTTTGAGAATGACTGATTTGTGGGTTCATGATGGTCAGGTGGTTGGGTGCTTAGTGAATTTTGTATAAATTGAATTGGGTATTGCTGGGAATGTAGGTTTGAGAGTGATGACTGGCATTGCTGTTGATACTGAGGTTGTTGCTGATATTGCATGGGTGATAGTAATTGCCCATTATAATTATTATTTTCTGGATTTGTAACATGGCTATTATTGTGCGGAATTCCGTTCATTTCGAATATTTAAAAGATTGTTTTATACTGCTGCAGTGCGTCTAATCGTTGCGATCAGATTATAACAAAATAAAGAACACTCGGCCTTGCGACCATACTTATCAACACTTCACTTTCACCGGAATCGATACGATGTTTACAGGTCGAAAGTCAAATGAATTTGTAGAGAAGTGTGCGATAAATCTGCTGTGCAATTCCTAAACAGACCTATTCCTGATCACGCTAGCGTTTTAAGGAAAAACAATAATTTCTTAAAAAAAGGCTGTGTAAATTTGAAACACCAGCATAAGAAACCAAGAAAAACAGTTGTTACCGAAGCTCTCAGACAAGATGTTTGCTAAGTGATAGAAGAACAGCCTTCAACTAGTTTATCAAAAATATCCAACCAACTGAGAGTATCTAGAAGCAGCTGCTTCAGAGCTTTAAAAAATGAAAAGTTCAAGCGCTACAAAGTTCATAACTCAAAGAACTTTTAGAGCGTGACTTTTATCCCGGAATGGAATTTTGCGAGTTTTGGATGGAAAGAATCAATGAAGAATCAAGAAACCCAAATGTACAAAATTTGATTTTGTTTTTTGATGAAAAAACATTTATGCGAATGGTAGCGTCAATAAACAAAACACCAGAATATGGTCGCGAAAAAACCCATACATTTTTCATGATTGGCTTTTACAGTTGGTGTTTAAATTCAGAAGTTTTTGAGTTATAAACAAGTGAAAATCGTCATTTTTGAAGTTCAAGGCCCTGTACAACGAAAACGGCTAAAGATAGAGAAAAACGGCTTACATGTCCCTATTTTAACTTTTCATGTACTGTCCCATGATGTACGTACATGAAATGTTTATACAGGGTGATAAAAAATTTGAAAAATTCTGAGATTTCTCCACGCGTCGCCAAATAAAAAAATCAAAGAAAGTGCAAATGTTTCTGTACCATAGGATAGTACATAAAAAGTCAAAATAGGGACATGTAAGCCGTTTTTCTTGAACCGCTTTCGTTGTACAGCGCCTTGAACTTGAAAAATTACGATTTTCACTTGTTTGTAACTCCAAAACTTCTGAATTTAAACACCAACTGTGAAAGCCAATCTTATTTTCTCTTCTCAGACAATCTAAAAATGCAATAACATAGGAGCTTTCCGTTTAAAAAAATATAACTTTGATATGTCACTGTCATATGGGACACTCTGTATACTCCAAACTAATTTTAAATTATGGCCATTGTGATTCTGTACTTGAATTTTCAAAAAGTTTTTCGAAAAAGGCCATCGTTTGGCCTACAGAGACCGCTTCGAATAAGCTGGGACACGCTGTATAAGAGAGTGAAGTGATTTTGACAAGTGAAGTGAAAGAGTAAAGTTATTGTGTTAGTAATTTCTGTGTGTAAATAAGACAACCGATGGTTTTAGATTTGGAGATTATTGTTATAGGTTATAGGTATGTTAAAGAATAAAGAATTTTGTAAGACTTTTTAATTTGGAATTAATAAAGTGTAAGAGTTTATGAACAACAATCTTATTTACAAGTTTTGAGATGCAAGACTGAATACTGATCACTCTATAGTTTTAGACACTGGAACCATCTCCTTTTTTTGTACACAGGGATCGAATAGCTATTTTTCTACTGAACGGGAATAGTTCCAGTAAAGAGAGATTTATTACATATAATAAAGAACGGCTAGTTGAAGGATTCAGCACAGTTGTTTACAAATATTGACGGAATTAAGCCTGGTCCTGAATTTCCTTTAATGTTAATATTATTCAGTGTAGGTATCTACAATCACATCACCCGAAACTGACAGGGCGTCGCAATGAACATTTGGACCACCTCCGGACCAATCCCTATTATCGGTGGTTTAATGTTTTCAGAAAGCAAACTTTCTATGTTCTACACAACATAAGTTGCGTGGTCAGCCTCAATTTGACTCTTACATAACCTTCTCAGATGAACAAAGCTCGCATTGTCATGCCCACATCCTAAGTCCTTATACTTCCTTTTTTTATTGAAAATGCACATGCACTGCAGGGAAATCCCTATGACGCTCTGGGAGCTGTGCATGAGCGGAGATATCGATTCACGTTGGCCTTGAATCTCTGTAGGTTGTATACTTCGGGAAACACGCCTTTTGGAATGCTATTCCAAAGTGATGCGGTTCTATACATATATATATCTATACAATAGAGTCAAGTAGTCTCAGCGTATGTTTGGGAGCTGAGCTCCAAACATGTGAGCAGTACTCCAAGGATGGTCGGATTTGAGCCTTGTATAAGAGGAGAAGCTGTTGTGGTGTATAAAATTTCTTCGTGCGGAAGAGTGTTCCAAGTTTTTGAGAAGCACTCTTCGCCAGACCTGCAACATGATCATGCCAAGTCGCTCCGAGACTCACTCCAAGTAAACGAAGAGATGACGCTGGAGTAAGAGAGTGTCCCGCCATCACCATTATCTGGCTCCAAAACGTTGATCTTTTTGGAGAAGATGACTGCTTGGGTTTTTCCAGCATTAAATTGGACTTGGTTTCTATCGCCCCAAGTTAGAATGTCTTGCAAGTCATTGTTAAGTATGGCAACTTCTTGCTCCCTGCGAGTCTGTGCGTCGATGGTAGATGTTCGCGCATCTAACGTATAAGAAGATATGAGGGTACTGTCGTCGGCAAAACTGTTTATTGGATTTTTTGTTATTTCAAGCAAGTCGTTTATAAATATTAGAAAGAGATTCGGAGATAAAATGGATCCCTGAGGCACACCGGCATTGATGGAAAAGGTCTCAGAAAGAACTCCATCGACTGCCACCTGTAATGAACGATCTCCGAGATAACTGGCAAGCCACAAGCAGAATTTCTCGGGCATGCCATAGGCCTGCAGTTTTGCCAACAGTCCACCATGCCAAACACGGTCGAAAGCTCTAGAAATATCAATCGCAACCCCTCGAGACTCCCCATGGTGCTCGATTGCGCCGTTCCACAGCTCGGTGACGTAAGTAAGGAGGTCACCAGTTGACCTCTGTTTGCGGAATCCGTATTGGCGGTCGCTGATTATATTAGCTGTTTCCAAGTATTTTAAAAGATGTTGGTTAATAGGTTCTAATCTTGGATATTACTGAAAGCAGTGCCACTGGTCGATAGTTACTTGGTATAGTCTTTATGCCTTTCTTGGGAATAGGTTGGATCCTAACACATTTCCAGCAAGAAGGAAATGTTCCCTTTTTATACGACAAGTTGAAAAGTCGGCAGAAAACAGATGACAGCTCAGTGGCGCATTTTTTTAGTACGATAACAGGTACGTCATCGGGCCCAGAAGCTTTGTTTGGGTCTAAGGCCAACATAATGCTCTTTATGACACGCTGTCGGAAAACAATGTCTGACATTTTGGTCTCCACGGAAGGCATCATTGGCGGAGTTCTTCCATGAAAGTTGACGGAAGAGTATGAAGAAAAGACTCCCGCCAACAAGTTTGCCTTCTCAGTAGCCGTGGATGCGATAGTCCCATCTGTCCGTGTAAGTGGTGGAATCGTGGATCTGGTGAAGTTCTGACTGACTATCTTAGTCCTTAAAAGGAAGGGCGTTCCTTTTCTGCTTAATCAATGTAATGAGATTCAAGTTGAACCAGGACCGATAGCTGGACGTGAAAGCCTCCCTTGTGTCTACAAACTCTCTAAAGGCGAAGTATCGTGTGATCCATAAAATTTTCCATCAACTAGTGCCACGGAAGAAAGAGATAGCTACCAATAGTTTGCATTTTATCTGACAGACTGGCAGACATGCTTGATTTTTTCCAAGGCACTAGTTGATGAAAAATTTTGTGAATCACCCTATATAAAATATCATAAAAGCTGTCGGCTCAAGCATTGACATCGTCTATGTTGTAATATATAAACATTTCGGAGATTTGGCAACCAGGTGTAGGTATATGGGCAGGACAAAATATAGAAAATATGAAATATCCGGTATGCCGTGTAGAATTTGCGTTACTGTAATTTATTTTTAATATTGAATAAAGTGTTGAGTTAAATCCGATTATTTTAGTTACAAATACACTACAATTGACGACGAAGATTTTAAATGGTGGCTAGTAAATAGGTAATCCCCATTAGACGCAAATCAAGAAAAAGTGTTTATGGAGCCGGCGAAAGTATCGATGTCGTGGGTGTACCTACGAATTGCAAAAGTCGGAACTAGTGATGGAAGTAGGAAAGAAAGAAGTGGTGAAAAGCAAGCAACGATCACCGAGGAGCAAGCAACCGCTGTTATCATAAAAGCGTCTGAAACTAACAAAACACCGACAGTGGAGTCGACAAACCGTGACGGTGATAAAAAAAAAGGTAACTATTAATCCGAATCTCGTAATCAAGAAGAAATTTTTTTAAATTACAAATTGGAAACAAATGGTCTCAAATAGACTTAGCATACGCTTTTATGCAATTTGAAGTAGGCGAGGAATTTAGGAATGCTTTGACTATTGTAACTGATTTTGGTCTGTATCTATCGATATAAAAAATTACCAGAAGGAGTTGCCTCTAGTCCAGGCGAATGTCAAGAAATTTTAAAACAAATTTTAAACGGCGTTCCACATACGGAAGTTTTTATAGATAACGTTTATTGCACAGGAAACATTTTTCTGTTCTAACTGAAATTTTTAACCCGGCATTGGTCGCTAGGTGAATTGTAACACGAGTGGTCGCTAGCGAGCGTTTCGCTCCCATGTAAAATCAACAAGCAAATGTGCAATAAAAAGCACTTTGAATTACAATACTGGGTGTTTGGTGATCGGACATCTAAAATTAAATTTACAAAACCGCATTAGAAGTATAAAAAAGAATTTACAGATCAGGCGTTGTCTTTTTTTTTGGCTGAGTATTTCCTAAACAAAGCCTACCTGAAAAATGTTATTATTTTTTAATAAAACAAATAAAAATTTAAATTTAATTGCATTTTTGATGAAATTTTAATTTGGCTGTCTAAGTACTGAAACAAATAATATATTTATAGATGATTTAGTTTTACATTTTTGGAAATATTTCCTGAATGAAGCCCGATCAGGACAAAGTTATTCTTTTTTATGCTCATGATGCGGTTTTGTATAATATGAAATTTTATTTTGGCTTTCCGATCACCGAACACCCTGTATTAGCAATATTTGTTGTAGGTATTTTAAAATAAGGGGGAATAATGTTAACTTGCCAATATAATTTTTTTTGGTATAGGTATAACTATAGATTTTTTTTACATTAAATAACAAAAACTGATTCGATTCTTAACTAAGCTAATACCATATACCATAAAAACAACAAAATAACTTCAGATAAAGAAATTACAGCAACCTTGCATATGGCTAGCAGACCTAAACATAAGAGCAGTTGAGTGACACGAGTGGTCGCTAATGAGCGTTTAGCTCGCGTAGCTGCAACTGCGGTGAATGAAGCGTCCATAAAAAATAAATTTATCCGATTTTCATTACAAAATCCTTTCTATGTTTCTTCTTAAGGCTATAAACTAAGCTAGAAAAATCGACAAAATTGTACGAGTTCAAGTAACAGAATAATTACAGTTTAAAGACAATGGTGAGCTAAATGCTCACCTAGCGACCACTCCCGGGTTAAAGACTAGAAAAGTCAGGCTTAAAGGTTAATGAAAATAAATGTGATTTGTTTAAAAATAAAATTGAAATTTTGGGGTCAGGATAGTCAGGAAAATCACTGAACTATGCGGTGGACTTGTTTCTTTTATATTATAGAAAGGTACACTCGTTGACAGGTAGGTCTCCAGCAAATTTGATGTACGGTAGAGAAATCAAAACCAACCCCAAATGCACTGAGAAAAATTTTTCATTGGCGGAAGTAAATTTGCAATTCCGCCAATTAAATTATTTAATTGATAACGAGCAACTAAATATTTAGTTGCGTCAACTAAATTATTTAGTTCCCGAATTTGAAATATCCAACCAAGAATTAGTTGCCATAAGATACTGTATAAAAGTGATCGCAAATAAAACTTTCTGCTGTGAACTAAATAATAATTCAGTGAACCACAGTAAGCTTTCTTATGTCAATTTAATAAAACTGGGCAGAACTATTATCAGGTTCTCTCAATATTACTTTGAGTTCTCTCAACTAAATGAAACTCTTCTCCGAATCCAATCTTAGTTTGGATTTTTCCTACCTACCTTATCTAACCTACCTAACCTAAAAATTTGGTAATATTTTATTGAACTTTTCGTTTTGAAATTTTTTATTTATTGGTTGAGATTTCGGTTCTTGGTGAAATAATAATATTACCAATAACCGAAATCCCAAGCAAGAAATAAAAAATTTCTACCCAATAAAGGTACAAAATGCTCAATGTCACGGCTCTCCTCATCCCGATCAACAATATAACAATAAAAAGTATCTGCACATTTTGCTGTCCATATTAATCATCCATGTGTCCATAGTAATGTTAAATATATAAATTACCTTTAATTATTGTTATATACGCGTAGACCGGGACGAGTCAAAACTATACCATTTATTGGTTTGGTTTGTCTGAAATCCATTTAAGTACCTAATATACCAAGCTAACAGTAATGACGGCTTTCTGTGATTTGAACTTCACGATTTGTCAGATTTATACAAACAAAGCTGCAAAAGAATATCAAAAATAAAACCGAATTATTTATTTACATTAAATAAGCAAGAAAAGTTTACTTAAGATAAATTATTAGCAACAACCACACGTTTGACGAACGCAGCTACATCATTATGGGGTCTATAATGGCGACTGATGCATGTATTTTTATCTGAGGTTGCACAGTTAGATGAATCTATTACAGTAAATAAATAAATATTTATTGCCATAATTCTGGTATAATTCCTTCAATACATAACGTTCTATTATTGAACCCTCTCAGTACACTACACAAGAAATTTTTACTTGACACAATCATACCATAGTTGGAATAATGAAAATCTGATAAATTTCACGCAATTATGTTTGGAATATTCTGTTAAACATTT
The DNA here is from genome assembly GCA_910589415.1 of Malachius bipustulatus. Taxonomy (NCBI): domain Eukaryota; kingdom Metazoa; phylum Arthropoda; class Insecta; order Coleoptera; family Melyridae; genus Malachius; species Malachius bipustulatus. The sequence goes on from OU342633.1 coordinate 3,190,970, forward strand.
ATTCCTACCTCCGGCAAGAAAAACCTATTTGTCTCACAAATTTCTAACTTCTAAGAATCTTTGATTCCTTTAAACAAGATAACTTTATATGTTTAGTTGCTGGAATTAAATTATGTTCCAGTACAGATTCTTAGATTGTTAGCTATGAGTAATATTATTATGCCAATATGATAAATACTTCGTTACACAAAATGAGCTTCAATTAAATTATTTAATTCAATCAATTGCTCAATTTTAGTGAATTCAACTAAGATTTGGTGCTGTAAATGATAAAGTTGTTCTTGTAACTAAATAAATTCTCTGGAGGAAATACCTTCAGCCTTTAGTTCTTTCAAGAATAATATTTCTCTCAGTGTGGGGTTGATTTATACATACTTATAGCTTGAAGTAACTCATTTGTAAACATATTATTAAATAGGGGTGGAATTATTGTATATAAATATTTCGGAGGTTTGGAAACCAGGTGTAGGTTTCGCAGGACAAAATATAGAAAATATGAAATGACCTGTATGAAGTGTAGAATTTGCGTTTCTGTAATTTATTTTTAATATTGAAGTGTTGAGTTAAATACGATTATTATTAGTTCCAAATACACTACAGTCTATTAGCAATAAATCATTCCAATTTAAATTTAGCAAAAATTAATTAAGTAATCTCACCATAGTTCGCATTCCTGAAATCGTAATACATAATACAGTAGGTATAGAAACCGAGGTCCCAATAATACACGTGCCTCTAATCATGGACACACTGTGTAATGTATTTAATTTTCATTGGAACGTAGAAGTTTCTTTTGTAATATTAAAGATTGCTACTTCATTTATCTTCGGCTATCTTTAGATTCAATAAATCATACCGTCTTGTCTTATCGAGCTTATGTCACCTGCGTCACAAACTTCACAAGCCATTACTGACAATATTTTCAGCTTTTCCACGGAACTGCTAAAGAATTATTAAATAATAATTTTCTATTTTTTAATTTTGCGATTAAGTCGCTCTTAAACAGAGAAAGTTCTTAATGGTCTCCTCTTCTCCTGGATGATTTTTCACCTGAAGTGAATTACTGAATATTTGAATTGAGAACTTCTCGCTGGCTTGACAGTAATAACAAGTTATAAATCAGACTGTTTCTCTACGGAACCAATCTAGATTTCCTTGCGGAATTTCAGTTTGCCATGATAGTGTTTACTTTCTTATTCGCTTCCTCTCAGGAATTCAACTTCAACCAATAGACAAATAGCTGCAGGAGGTAAGTTGTGTCATTTGGTGCAATCGTTGTTGTCTCGCTCATGGCGTATTTGATCATGAGAAGTAAATTAACAGATTTCCAATATGTATTATTGTAACAAACAGTAAATTCTATTCTGATTGCAACTGAATTATGGAATATTCCAATCGACTTGTTTTAATATTGAAAATTCATTAGCTAAATGATTTGAATGTGTAAAACAGTTGATGGTTATTCACTCGGAGGATTAATTATTAACCATTTAACTTTTTGACGTAAAATTGATGTGTTAACTGTCAAGGATAACGTTGCAGTCCCTGTCAACTTAAACATTCAAATAGCATGGGGGTGGAACCATTATTTATAAAGAATTTTACTTACCTATAACCTAACAAAAGTTATGTTAGTTTTCAATTTTGATAGTATCGTGTGATCCACAAAATTTTTCATCAACTAGTGCATTGGAAGAGAGAGATAGCTATTGCAGTCATGTCTGAGCTCATTGCACCTGAGCACACCTACCAGTAGTTTGCATTTTATCTGGCAGACATGCTTCGTTTTTTCCAAGGCACTAGTTGATGAAAAATTACGTGAATCACCCGATATATTTCTCATTGAGGACGTTTATAGACTCCAGCCCCCTTTAAAATACACAGAGTGTCAAAATACTAGTAACGTAATTTTTCTGTAGATAATTAAAATGCTTTCAAAATGAGTTCTCGCATGACTTCAAAATGTTCAAGTCGGCAATATTTACATTTGGCACATTAGTTTTACTAAAACTACTAAAATTCATGCAATTGGATTTAGTTTTTGTACTATAGTTCTATCTAATCCAGTTCAAAATTTAAAGAGGGGGGAGGGTATATAAACGTCCTAACTGTACATAAAGAATACCTATATCATGATATGAGTGCACAATTCAGTCTTTCTAGCAACCGCGGCGAGTAATCGCACAAGCTTTTTCGTTGAACAATTTGAGATCATAATGAAGGCATGGTAAAAAAAATTAGTTATCTTTGCTTCCTGTCACAACACAAGGACCATTCGCGGGACCCTCGACGAGCATGTCTTCTGACTCGCCAAGTCACAAATCATTGAAACGACAAGGCTCGCTGAGTCAGCTCATAGCTCGGCATTTATATGATTGTGTTTTAGGTAAATAGGACACAAGTCAAATGAGTTTAACAGCAATGCTGGCTCGACTTGTTACTCTTTGAAATGTTTCAAAACATACAAACTCAAAACATTTATTCATACAAAATTGCATATTATTGATTAATTAAGTAATAAATTTCTAAATAAAAGTTCTAAATGTAATTTGATCTAGGTAATTTTAGAACTTTTCGAATTACCTATAGAAAAATTTCACAGTGACTTAATTACTTAATATAGTGACCTAATTACTTAATATAAAGTAATAAGCTGCAGCACAGTCAGCAGTAAGTTGTTTTGTCGACTTCCAGGCACTCCACGATGTAGGATACTGCGCCATTTTTACAGATACGATAAGAATATTTGTGGCGACGGGAACAGATGTTTCTGTTGATGACTCGTCGAAGAACTCGTTTAGCAAAACTCGCTTAGCAAAACCATTACACGGTTCCCCGTGCGGTTTAAACAGAGTGACATCTAGCGATCAGTCTGAAGAACTAATCGTGAGTTCACTTCAACAAGATTTATTTCAGTTGTTTTGATTAAGACCTGGGGCTTTCAGACATTCGGCAACATTCTCCGGATACTCTAGATGCAGCACACTGATGACACCCTTCCATGGGGTGAAACACGTGTCTGTGCTCGTTCTGATACTCCGGTGACTCTGTTGTTGTTTGGATGGAAGCTGTTGTCGCTTCGGTAATTTCCATACCAATATGACAGCATACAGACTCTATCCTTTCTTAGTGCGCATTACCCGTATGCTTTACCTTTACCATTACCTACCTTTACCTGTGCATTTCTACAAACCTAGCATCATGCAGCCAATACGGTATAGGTACATACATTATTATTAATTTCACAGCCGGAAAGTATTTTACTAGTAACTTGGCTCTCAAAATTTGCTATGTTGCATCATGCCTTGCACGCTACGTTTTCTTTTTCAAAATTATAATTCTCGATTCAGGATATTTTTATAAAGTTCAGTGAAGTTATGTTCGACTGTACATTTTTGCTGATGTAGAAGACTGTATTAAGCAAATATCACGAATGAACACCTGGTAGTCATAAAGACCTTCAGGCTTTTGTTAATAAAAGTAAGGCGTAAATAGCATGTCTTGTCGATTTTCTGTCTTGTTTCAAATTTTCAGAAATTGAAAAGTATATCATCTTATGTGAAATAATTTTCTGCATCCGATCAGATAATAACTCTCATATCACTGCTCCATATTTTCGATTTGTTATTCAATTAAAACTCGAAATATCTATTTATCTGGTATTTATCCCAAACAATAGAGTAGAAAACCATTTAGTGCAATATCTTCCCATAAAAATGGCATTTTTACGACATCCATCGAGACATAGGTAGTTGCACGATTTTGCGTTGTAAAATCGGATGTTGGAAAGAAGTGAAGGATTGGTTATGCTAGTAAGTGCCTGCCTGAAATGTGGAGTGGACGATATGACATCGTCGTATTTTTCGACATCTCAAGCGCGGGAGAAGTGTCTTGGAAGATGCCAACTGTAAACTGGTGGATTTTAGGGAAAAGAGAGAGACAGGAATCGTGAAAGTAGCGAGTTTACACCCTGCGCATTTTAATGGAGCGTCCCGGAAGACGAGCAGATAAATAAGGGCTGACCGCTGAATTCGGACACTTTTCACCTTAACTTCGATGGTCATGTAACTAGTCTGAGTATGTAACTAGTTCGAGAATTTAATAACAGTCCCTTGTGTAGAAGTGAGTTTGTTGATTGTTAGTGTCAGTGCGTAATGGAGTTCTATGTAAGTAACTTTTTGGTTTGTTTTTAGTCCTTTTTCGCTAATAGATTTCTTTTTCTTATCTTTACAGACAAGGGACTTACGTAGGGACTTACGTAGGGACTTACGTGGAGACTTTCGTGGGTACTGACTTTCGTAGGTACTTACTTGCGTAGGTACTGACTTACTTGTGTAGGGACGTTTGGGGAAATGAGGAAAATGTAGTAATGAATTTAATTTAGAAACACAGGAAATTTAATCCGTCAGATCGAGAAATTTTTTTTGAGTGAATAACTTTGTGCCTTCCTAACTTTCAACATGAGTTCAAGAAACTCAGGTCTTTTCGATATTTAATTATCATAAAGTGAAAACTTGTTCGAGATTCCAATTTGATCTTTCTTCATGAGTCAATATTTCCAGCAAGTTCTTGGGGAAATTAAGTGCGATTTTGGGTACCAGCACCAACACCAGCACGGATATTGAAACAGGTGGGCAGTAATGCTTGTCTAGTTCAGGCCGTACCGTCTATGTTGGAGGGTGTCTAGTTCATCAGCCTTCGAGTGAAGTTTTATCTAACAAGGTATGTCTTTCTTAAAGTGAATAAACTTTCACTCTTTTCAAAAACTAAGAAAATCAAGTAAATGAAAGTACAGTGTTTTATTAATTTCATCATCTATGACATCCAACATGATTTTAATTTCAATAAATATTATATGAACTTTTATTGTTGTAAGCGAGTGACTAATGTAGTTATTATGTGTGGAAATGATCAATTAAAATACTAATGTCTGATTGGAATTTTGGGTTAGAAGTAATTACTCTATAAATTATCTTTTGCATTTCATACTTTGTAGATAAATACTTATTTTGATATCAAGTTGCGTAAAAGAAATTAAGGTTGCAATAAATTTTATTTTATTTTTGTTCTAACTCCAAATTCTGTTCAGAACTATATGTGCTAGTTTAGAGATTTATTGGTAGGATGTATATTTTAGAGTGTTTTATTGAATAATTGAGCCAGTATACCTATCTTAAATTTTAAGCTTTTAAATTTAATCTCACCGTGATATCACTGGTAATGGGGTAAATTTATGATAGAATATTTTAATCCAAGTGACTGATTATTATTATTGAATTTGTATTTATATAGGATTTGGTATTGATGATTAATGAGACAAGGGAAAACAATTTAGTCAGGAACCCTAGAGCACTTACAGGTTTTTGAAACTGAAATACTGATGATGAAATTAATTTTTAATAAATATTATCATTAAAATTAAATAATTTGAGATTTATTGGATAGTTAACACCCTCATGTTTTGATCGAACCATTCATTAAATATTTATGATATCTAGTAATCATAGTAAAGAGAATAAGGCAATATATTTTGATCAATATTGGTAAAGTTTTATCTATTTATTTTGGGGAAAAATTGTTAAGGAGTTACTACGGGTCTAATCAGGTTTGGGTTAATGCTGGATTTTCCTGAGGAAGGCCACATTGATCTACTCTTGATTAGATAATCACAACGACCTTTGGTTGAGTTTGTTTCACTTAAGTATTTTGGAATTTTTCTTTTGGGAATCAGACGATCACAGATTTAAATTTAATTTTCTAAATTTTGAACAATTGGGTAGGGCATTATAAATTTTACATGTCCTGCTCGACAAGCCAATGTGACCGATAAAATAAATTTGAACGAGTCATATTGAGATTTGTCAATGGCCGCCTCCTTCTGTTGAGATTTGGTAAGGTAAGTAAATTTTATTTTTTTTTATTCACCTTTTTGAGTCGGAGTAAGTGAAGGGAGGGGGGTAGGCTGCAATGTCAAAAGCTTTCACTAACAATTCTATAAATTTCACAATTTAGACAATGACAACAATATTAGACAGGTATACAGAATATACCTACTTTGATAAAATCCAAATAAGCTTACATTTGTTGTGTGTAGGTTTTCACGGCCGGCTTCTATTGAAATCGTAATTTATTCTGGGCTGTTGTGCCGTGGTCCATGAAGATTTGCTCCGAACGTTTTGTCTACAGATGCGGTACACATCATCATCAGCGGTTACGTGTGCGCAAGCGTTGCTTCCACTCCTCGAGTTATCTTGTAACTGTTATCAGTTACTTTTCATTTTGCTTATTTTTTGCTACCTTTAAAGCAGCGAAACACGTGTAACATTGATAATATCCATTGTTATACAGTAAAAAAGAAGTAGAGGGGGCGACCATTAATGCGCTGGACGAATAACTTAAAACTGACGCCAGGCCTCAACTGCACAAGAAAAGCGCAGAGAATGGAAACATAATATGTTCAGACGACTATAATGTTCAGAAATTGACTGTAGAAAAAGGCGATTGAGATTCAGATTTAGATTATACAGTAGAATTTTTTAAAACAGTAGTGTTTTTTGTTTATCATCCATCTCTGTGTATTTGTTCATAGAAATAAAAGTAAACTTGACTTTGTTAATGCAGGTCATAATTATTATTATTTTGTTGTTAGGAATGAGGATAATTTTGTAATTTACTTTTATAGATTAAATAAGACAATGGAGTCTCGAAACTTTCGTGGTTGTAGTATGTTCAACGGTCTTCCAGATACAATTAGGACTTCAAATACGAGAAGAGGTTAAAAATTATCCGCTAGATAGCTGTTTTTACAATGTTATTGTTTTTTTTAGTTTTAGATAGAGAGCTTATTATTATTATTATTATTATTATTATTATAATTTGATTCATTCTCCGCATTCTCAGCATCATAGCTGGTGAGATTATCCATGCAGACGGGCTCAGGCCAAGTCTACACAGATTTCATTATCTTTGATTTAAGAAGTTTCGAGTGATGTTGCATGTTTGAAGTATCGTTGCTTTTTGCGTCTGTGTATGTATGTACAGGGTGGGCCAATAAGCGAGGTAAGCGGCTGTATCTCAGAAACGAATAATCGTAGAGAGTTGCGGTAAAAAATTTTATAGGTTAAGTGGGCAAGGGAAAATGCTGGAAATTATTTTCAAGTTTCCAAGATGGCTGCCAGAGGGCGTTTGCACCATCTTGAATTACATAAAGTTACGTTTCTTGTGATTTTCCCCAATGAATGTAACAAAAAAGTATTTGCGTTTTAATGTTAACTTTAAGTCGAACATATTTTGTAGAAACAATTTTTCTCTATCTTTCGAAATAAAGTGGTGGGGGGTATTTGAATGTTGTTTTAAACAAATGCCTGTAACTTCGAAACGGCTTTAATGGATTTGGATTAGTTTGCTATAATTAGAAAGAGCATTTCTTGGGCTTTTAGGTTTTTTATGATAATGACAGTTGTGACCTACACGGCCGCCGATAGAGGGCGCTATTTGATATTATAACCAAAATATTGGATTTTCTCAAAAAATTTAAATGCAATGATATAACTTTTTTTAGACTAGAAAATAGACAAATGATCAGCCAATAAGCCTGCGCAAACCGCATCTTAATATCTTTCTCCTAACTCAAATTATTAAAAAAATACCAAACCAAGAAAATTCATAAAAAATGGTCATTTAAAAATGGTCGGTCGCTTTCGATAAGAAGGCAGTTAGTAGGCCATGGAAACAAAAGACAAACTCCTCACGCGTTTTCGTAACGATTTTCCTTTTAAATAAAGTTGTGGTTCTCAAAAAGGACCAATTTTGAAAAAAGATTAATGCCTTCTGTGTTCAAATTGCCTTCTGTCATATTCCACACATGTTCCAGTCTTTCTTGAGTCAACAGAACCGCAGCCTTGATTTCTACCGCTGATAGTTGAGGAATTGAATTTTGAATTCTGTTTTCCATATCCATTTGTGTAGTTGGTTGAGTTGGAAAAAAGTCTTTTAAGCGTCCGCAGAAGTAAACATCAAGACATGTCAAGTCAAGTCGGGAGATCTTGTCGGACAAGGAAATATAGGCTCCCCTTCCTATCCAGCGTTCTCGAAAGGTCCCGTAAATATGGTTTCGGACATTAATTGAATAATGTGCCGGACCACCACCCATCTAATTGCAGAAGCATAGTTCCCCTAGTTTCGAGTGGCACATCTTCCAACAAAATTGGCAAGTCGTTGATCAAAAACTCTAAGAAACGGTTACCAGTTAAATCTTAATAAAAAAGTAAGGTCCAATAATTCTGTCCCCAATGATACCGCACCACACATTTAGGCTCCAGCGTACTTGGTGCTGCACTTCTCTCTCTTAACCAACGCGGATTTTCAGCGGACCAATAATGCATATTATGAAGGTTTACTCTACCATCACTATTAAAGGTAGCCTCATCGGTCCAGAGAAGTTCCTTTAAGAAATTTCTGTTTGTCTCAAGCATACCTAGCATGCACTGACAATAATTTAATCTATTATCGAAATCTTGTTCATTTAGCGCCTGGTGCAAGACTATGTGTATATGTACAACAATAATAGTGGGCTGCGTGTGACAAGAAGTTTGACGTTATACTTGCCAATATTTTAGTTAGGAGTCTGTCTTTTATTTCCATGGCCTACTAATTGCCTTCTTATCGAAAGCGACCGATCATTTTTAAATGGGGATATATAAATTTTCTTGGTTTGGTATTTTTTTAATAATTTGAGTTAGGAGAAAGATATTAAGATGCGGTTTGCGCAGGCTTATTGGTTGATCATTTGTCTATTTTCTAGTCTAAAAAAAGTCATATCATTGCATTTAAATTTTTTGAGAAAATCCAATATTTTGGTTATAATATCGAATAACGCCCTCTATCGGCGGCCGTGTAGGTCACAACTGTCATTATCACAAGAAACCTAAAAGCCCAAGAAATGTTCTTTCTAATTATACCAAATTAATCCAAATCCATTAAAGCCGTTTCGAAGTTACAGGCATTTGTTTAAAACAACATTCAAATACCCCCCACCACTTTATTTCGAAAGATAGAGAAAAATTGTTTCTACAAAATATGTTCGACTTAAAGTTAACATTAAAACGCAAATACTTTTTTGTTACATTCATTGGGGAAAATCACAAGAAACGTAACTTTATGTAATTCAAGATGGTGCAAACGCCCTCTGGCAGCCATCTTGGAAACTTGAAAATAATTTCCAGCATTTTCCCTTGCCCACTTAACCTATAAAAATTTTTACCGCAACTCTCTACGATTATTCGTTTCTGAGATACAGCCGCTTACCTCGCTTATTGGCCCACCCTGTACACTGAGAGAAATGGTCACTAATCATAATTAAAATTTTAATAACACCAACAAAAAAGTTGTATTCTACATGGGACAGCTACCCGATATTGCTGCCAGTATAAAACTCGCAATATTGAAACTGGTTAGTTGCATTAACTAAACTTTTTATAGAATTTCCGTAATTGAACTATCAAAAGCTAACATAAGTAAACTGTTTAGTAGGTCTTGCTATACAGGGTGAGTCATTGATATGGGAAAGCTCGATTGCACCTACACCATTAAAGATATCGAAATAAACCAAAAAGTGCTGTAAATGCAGTAAAGTGCAGTTTGCAAAATTATTTTTAGATACACAGGTTGGCCCAATATCGCTGTACGCCATACAACTTTGTTATTTTAAATAGGACATCCTCTATATTATTACATCTTCAGATTATTTGAGAAAAGTACATAAAGAATGGTTTCTAAAGTTGAAGTTTGTAATGAGCGATTTATGAGTTATAAATAAATGAAAATCGCGATTTTCCATTTTCAAAGCAGCTTTTCTTAAACACAGCTCAAGATAGAGGAAAACGGCTTACATGTTCCTATCTTAATTTTTAATTTGGTATCCTATCATGTAGCTGTAATTTTTATGCCGAGTGATGAAAATAATCAAATCTTTTACCATTCTGTATAAAAATTTCTTCCATCCAATAGGATACTGCTTAAAAAGCTAAGATAGGGACAATTGGGACATGTAAACCGTTTTTTCATATCTCGAGCCGTTTTCAATATAAGTTGCTTTGAAAATGGAAAATCGCGATTTTCATTTGTTTATAACTCATAAATCGCTCATTACAAACTTCAACTTTACAAACCATTCTTTTTGAAGTTTCTCAAATAATCTGAAGATGTAATATGTAATATAGAGGGTGTCCTATTTAAAATAACAAAGTTGTATGGCGTACAGCGATATTGGGCCATCCTGTGTATCTAAAAATAATTTTACAAACTGCACTTTAACCTCCCATTTACAGAACTTTTTGGTTCATTTCGATATCTTTAATGGTGTAGGTGTAATCGATCTTTCCCATATCAATGACTCACCCTGTATACGTTGATAGCTGCTAATCAAAAGTTGTATAACAGCCATCAAAGATTTGATACCTGATTAATCCTTTTAATTATGGTAAAAGAATACTTTATAAGACTAATTAATTATTTGTATTGGGGTAATAAAACAATTAAGTAGCTACCTTTTAATGCTTAGGTATACATTTTAGGTATATTATTTTTTACTTATATTTTTCGAAAAAACTTTTCGTTCTTTCAAACAAATCGGCATGATATGTTTGGTGGCAATGAAATGAGCTGCATAGACTCTTGAAGCAATCACTTTAACGAACTGTTTAGATTCTTATTGCTTTGATTCAAAGATGACAGGCAGTGAATAAGTGGTCCTATTTTTTTCAATAGCCTAGGGATGATGGACAAAATTATGGTGTAGAAAGCATTGTACCTAATCATATCCAAGACCGCAATTTTCGATAAGTTTTTCGTCGAGAAACTCCTTTGGGAATTTGTATTGAAAGAGAATTGCTGACACTTGCGGAGACACAACTACTTCAAGCGCACCTTACCAAGCTCTCTGCAGACTATTTGCAGTTTGGCTCGTTTGATGAATTATTTCTACTACCCTCGTCAGTTACATTTGGATTAATTCTCAGTTCTGTTTAATAAGCTGACCGATACCATTAAATTATCACTTTAATAAAGACAACTATAAAATGCGAGATTTCGTATAGCTATTTTAGTGTATTATTGCTGGTATAATAAACCGTTTAGTAGCTGCTGACCACTGATGACTTGTGATTACCACTATTATATTTCAAATAAAGTATGGTATTGAGGTAATTCAATGCTTGTTTAGCTCCAAGAAAGTAATTTCATTATTTTCGTTTTAGTTGGAATAGGTAGTCTAGTCTTTTGTCACAACTTCACATTTGATTCCATCTATTAAATTTTTCCTCATGGTTACTAAACCTATTTCAAGTAAACTGTTTAATTGGATCATTTTTCTCAGTGATAATGTGGCAGCTGGAGTTGTGTGAGATGTTGTGTGAATGTGTACGGCGTGATTCCAGTTACTGATATTATAAAGGGTAAGATGTAAACCGACTTCTGTTTCCATATCCTTTCAACTTCTATTGCTAATGGTTGATATTCAGTTTCCTTTTCTACGTATTTATTTGTTATGTTGGAGTCTGATGGAACTGCGATGTCAATGATGAATGTTACGTGTTCTTTTTTATTTACAAGCGTGATATCTGGCCTATTGTGCATGTTTGTTTTATCAGTTTGGATGGTGGAGGCCCCAATATAATTTGTGATCCTGATTTTCCAGTATTGTTTGCGGTGTGTATTTGTAGTACGGTTGAGAGTCTGCATGAAGATTGTAGTGGAGTCCAATGGCTTGGTGTATTATTTTTGCTACTGTGCTGTGTCTATCAGTATATGCAGTTCCTGCAAGGAGCTTGCAACCAGAGGTGATGTGATCTATTGTCTTTGGAAATTGTTGGCATTTTCTACATGCGTCACTGACTATTGTTGCATCTTTTAATGTGTGTTTTCTGTAGTTATTGGTGGCAATTACTTGGTCCTGGATGGCAAGAAGAAAGCCTTCGGTTTCAGGAAAGAGAAGGCCGTTTTCCAAAAATCTATACGACAGCTTCTTGTTAATGTTGGAGTTATTGACTTGATTGTAGTGTCTGCCATGTAGAGCCTTAGAGGACCTTATCTCTTTTTTTTGTTCGACTGTTCTTGGATGTTGATCAGTTGGTGTTTGTGAATGAAGATTCAGCGGTGTGTAGTTTTTGTCTGTATGCACTATTGCTTTGTGTAGTTTGTGTTCTTTTGAACGGAAGTATGTCTGGAGTGAATTCAATTGTTTGGCATGTAGTGAATGTAGGTCTATTATTCCTCTCCCTCCTTCTTTTCTGCTAATGTTGAATCTTTCCTTCCTGTTCTTCGGTGAGAATGTTGTTTGTAGTAAGGTGATTCTCTATTTTGTTACACACAATGGCTGTAATTGTTTTATATAAAGTGGATAGACACGTGATGGGTCTGTAGTTGGCTGGACTTTCTGTTTGTTGGTTTTTAGGTCTTATGTATGTTGTAACCTCTGTGAGGAAGTGTGGTGTGAGATGTGGGTTCTGGATTATATTGTTTATTTGGTTGGCAAGGTTTGTATGCACTGAAGTGAACTGTTTATACCAGTAGTTGTGTAGTTTGCCTGGGCCTGGGCACTTCCAGTTTTGTGTTTTTCTGATTGCGTGGCTTAGTTCTTCTTGAGTGATTTCGTAGTCTGTTTGTTGAGTGTTTTCTGCTGTTTGCGTATTTTTTGTTTGATCCATTCTGCTTTGTCATTATGATGGATTGGGTTTGACCATATGTTTCTCCAAAATTCTGTTAGTTGTTCTTTGGATGGTGGTTTTATATTGATGTCTGTTACCTTGTTGCACACATTATTATAAAATGTTTTCTCTCTGTTCTTAAAAATATTGTTTTGATTTCTCCTGTCATTTGATCGGGTGTAACGTTTTAGTCTGGCTGCGTAGAGTGCGAGCTTTTGTTTTAATGATTCTAGTGTTAGTGTTTCTATTGTAACATTTGTTTTGTTGGAGTTTGACTGAGTGATGTGTTTTATTAGTTTTTTGCTGTTGTTTCCATTAATATATTGTGTCGTTCTACCGATTTCTTTTCTGAGGAATTCTATTTTTTTCTCCAGTCTGATTTTCCAGTTTTGCTTTTTTAATGTTTTCGGTTTATTGTTGTGGTTGTTTATTATCTTCTGTTTGTTAAGGGTTAGAATTGCGGTGGCACAGGCATATATGACGAGGTGTATTTCTTCTAGATTTGTATCTACATTGATATATTTCTTAATTATGTCTTCGTTAACTTCGTTAATTATAATTATTATTATCTAATAATTTGACTACTCCTGTACACTGTGATATAAAAATGAGATTTTAATATTTAAGTTTAAAAATTTTAATTTTTTTTAAATATGGTGCAAAATCTTTTAGTCGGGAATGGCTGAACGGTTAAGAATTGACATGACATCATTTGGTTTGTTATCATGTAGCTTTGATCTGACGTAGGATTCTCCTTATAAAAAGGCAAATAGAGGTCCTTTCTTGACAAAAATAGTAACGGAATATCGCCGGTGACATTACACGCGGAAAAGCTCCTATATTCTAAATTAGGCCCATTCTACACGAGCCACAAAAACGCGACCGTTTGCCTGCGAGCGACACGCGTGTGTCACAGAACCACAATGGTAATTGGGCATAATATACGGGCAACTTTGCGGTCGCGTGTGGACGCGTTCGTTGGCGTGCCGGCGTGTTGAACGCAAGAAGTTGCGTAAAAGTCGCGCGCTGGAGACCGGCGTGTCATTCTACATGTAGCAACTTGCAAGCGTCTGGCTGGCCGAGCCGATTTGCCCTTTATTCAGTCCACGACTAGTAGTGCAAATCATTGTTGTGCTTGGTGTCTTTGCAAATAATAAGATGTTTGATACTGAACGATTTATTTTTAATAACCCTAAAAGTTCGTCAAATGTCTTTACAGGCATCAGCTAGTACTGAAAAAACTTCTCAGTATATCTCCGATGTTCTGCGAAGCTAAGATGAAACACCCCTAAGGTCAGGCGATTAGCACCAACCGGGTGTACCCACCAACGTCTTAATAATAATAATAATAATAATAAATCTCTTTTTTGTACGATTAAATTCAACAATCATTGATTAGTACAATAGCGTTGTAAGCGATGATAATAATTCACAAGCAAAGAACAAACCGCAGTTGTACACATAAATTCGCCTGCGTAATCAAAAGGTCATACGCAAGCGATTGGCATTATAACACATTGATCACAATCACAAATGCATCAGAGAAAATTGAGAAGAACAAATAAAGGAAAATTTCTAGAATCTAATGCTAGTCATTGTATACACTACATTGTCGTTTACAATTATACATGTCCTAGTGACAAGGTGCTAGGTTAATGAATCAATAAGGGTGTGGAGGGGTGGGGGGGGAGGAAGACAGAATATCCATGGTAGAATAGGGTTCCAGGTCTGTGAGATAACTTCGGAGATGTGCCTTGAACTGAGAGAATCCAAAGGTTGCGGGGTCTATCCTGAAGTGATTAAGGAATTTTATGGCCGTGTACGTGAATGTGCTATCGGTGGAAGTGAGATGGTGAGTTGGTATTTTGAAAAGATTTAGCCTGGTCTGATAATGGTGTGTGAATCGGAAATGATCAAGTTTGGCGGGATGTTTGTAAATCAGTTTGAGAAGAGAGAAGACATAAACAGCAGGCAACGTGAGGAGACCGAGACGCCTGAAGTGACCCCTACAGGACTGATCTATGGACAAGCCTGCCAGTATCCTGATAGCTCTCTTCTGCAGAAGAAAAACTCTGCGTAAAGAACTCTGTGATCCGCCCCATACGGCCAGGCCATAGGAGATGTGACTGTAAAAATGTCCGTAGTATGCGGAGAGAAGAACGTCATGAGACACAGTGTGTTGGAGTTGTTTCAGAAGGAAGCAGGAGCTAGCAAGGCGTCGGCACAAGTGGTCAGTGTGAGTCAGCCAGTTCAAGTTTTGATCGATGTAAAAGCCCAAGAATTTCACAACCCGCGTAGGAGAGATCTCAGTACTAACGGTTGGGATGGGCGGTGAAGGAGGAAGGCGAGAACGGCAAGAATGGAAGTCAATCAACTCGGTTTTTGTTAAATTCAGTCTTAGTTTATTTTCTCTAAGCCATAAAGATGCTACTTCCGATGGTAGTTTAGTTGATTTTATTATTTCAGTGAGGTCGTTTGTTTTCAACCTGATGAGGATAGTTGTATCGTCTACATAGTTAACACATAGAGAGGTGGGGGAAGAAATTGAGGAGCCCAAATCGTTAATGAAAATAAGGAAAAGAAGCGGGCCGAGTACGCTACCCTGGGGTACTCCTGAGAAGATTGGAGCAAAGTGGGATCTCACAAATCGACCATCAGACGCAGGGAGCTGTACCGCCTGGGTTCTTTCCCGTAAGTAGCTGGTAAACCACTTTAGGGGCAATCCGCGAACACCAATGCTCTCCAGTTTCCGAAGCAGGCATTCGTGGCACACACTATCGAAAGCCTTGGAAAGGTCCAGAAGCCATCCAGCCGTTCGCATGCCCTCCTCCATGCCCTCAGAGATGTACTCAGTAAGTTGTATTAGAGCCGTCTCAGTTGATCTGTTCCTTAGGAAACCATGTTGGGAGCGGGAAAGAGTCTCAGTCTTATTTAAGAAGTCAAGAAGACGCGAGGAGACGAGGGATTCGAGAATTTTATCAAACACGGATAGTAAGCTGATTGGTCTGTAGTTGTCTGGGTCTTTGACGTCGCCCTTCTTGTAAATGGGTTCAACCAGGGCTGTCTTGAGTTTATCGGGGAATACGCCGGTCTCTTATAATTTCGCCAGGTGATGTAGGGTACAACATGAAAGATGACGAAGAGACGACAACAGGCACAGTGGATCCGTGAGTGTGGCTGACGGTGGGAGAGTTGTTTGAAAGAAATACGCTGTTGAGTATCTCAGCAATTTCTCCAGGATCCGTCTTGACTGAGTTTTGACAATTAAGTTCCTCGATCTTCCGAGACTTGCTTGCCGACTGACAATGTTTGTTTATGAGAGACCATCCAGATTTAATTGGATTTTCGGATTCGCTGATATACAGGGTGTCCCATAATATGTGGGCAATCTCCCGGATTTGGGTAAATTTTGTAAAAATAAATGAAAAAATAGCTATAAAATTAATTCCTCAGAGACACCCCTACAAAGATATTAGCTGTTGAAGTTGAGGGTTGAAAATCAATTTTTTGCCATAACTTTTTTATTTCTTGACCGATTTTGATAATTTTTGGTGTTATATTTTGTATTATTTTGAACTGTTTAGAATAGTGTTTCTTAATCTTTGGTAGCACATACATAGACCTCGGGATGGCATAACCCCCTCATTCACTTGAAATAAAACAACAAAAATAATAATTTTACAGTTTTTTAAGGTTAATTTTCTTTTTATTCGACATTTTTTACATAAAAAATGTATCCTTGTTTATTTCGATAGAGCGAACCGTTACCGAGATAAACGTCCTTCTAATAGGTGATGCGTCGCAGGAACTTTCTAAATTTAAAAGTAAATTTTAACAAGATGGCTGACCTTTGACAGTAAATTGAGCAGGAAACAAAACAATAACTTAATTAAATACACGTCAAATAGCGTCAACGATTTTATTCCATGCAGATTCAATTCTAACTGATTTTAAAATGAGTTACAAAAACGCTGAATACGCAGAAAATCTGTTAGAATTGAATCTGCATGAAATGAAATCTTTTGACACTGACGTGTATTTAATTAAGTTATTGTTTTGTTTCCTGCTCAATTTACTGTCATAGGTCAGCCATCTTGTTAAAAAATTTACTTGAAATTTAGAAAGTTCCTGCGACGCATCACCTATTAGAAGGACGTTTATCTCGATAACGGTTCGCTCTATCGAAATAAACAGAATACATTTTTTATGTAAACAATGTCAAATAAAAAGAAAATTAACCTTAAAAAACTGTAAAGTTATTATTTTTATTGTTTTATTTCAAGTGAATGAGGGGGTTATGCCATCCCGAGGTCTATGTATGTGCTACCAAAGATTAAGAAACACTATTCCAAACAGTTCAAAATAATACAAAATAACACCAAAAATTATCAAAATCGGTCAAGAAATAAAAAAGTTATGGCAAAAAATTGATTTTCAACCCTCAACTTCAACAGCTAATATCTTTGTAGGGGTGTCTTTGAGGAATTAATTTTATAGCTATTTTTTCATTTATTTTTACGAAATTTACCCAAATCCGGGAGATTGCCCACATATTATGGGACACCCTGTATATGTCATTGCGACGTCTGGTCTCGCGTCTCACCAAATACCCGAACTTTCGCTTAAGGCTGGCTAACTGGCACTTGAACTGCTCGTTGGATGTATTTTTCAGTTCATTTAGGAAATTTATTCTGTCATGAAGTTGACGTATTTCTGGGGTAAGCCATCGAGGTCTGGTAAGCCCAGAATCACGAATTCGTGATTTTCTGAGAGGAAAATACCAGTCAAAATAATAAGAGAGAGTGTTAGCGAAGCAGGAGTATTTGGAATTGGTATCGGGGGCATCCAGCAGATCCTGCCAGTCAACGTTTAGCAGCTCGTTTTGAAACTGAGCGAGGAGCAGGGGGTCATTTATGTCCCTCTTCCATCTCACCACGGGATTACTGCCGCTTCCGTGGGCACCGGCCGAGTCCGGAAGTCGAAGCGTAGCATGAAGTGCGTGGTGGTCAGAAATAAACGTAGGTATTGTGTTGCTGCAGAATAGTCTTAGTACTCCAGAAATTGCAATATTATCAATGCAAGTTGCGGAGGTATTAGTGACCCTAGTCGGACTGCTGAAGCATAGTTGGAAGCCATGTGAAGATAGAATCTCGGTCAGACTAGAGGTGCTAGGGTTGTCACAGAGAACATCAATATTGAAGTCTGCGGCAAGAACTACGTTATTTGAGAATCGGGAAGCCGCTTCAAGTAATTCGTCTAGATGATGAAGGAAATCCTTTACAGGACAAGTAGGGGAGCGATATACAGACAGAATCAAAACCTTTAGTGTTTGTAATTTAATTTCGGATGCCGAGATCTCACAGAGAAGAGGTTGCGACAGGGAACCTTTTTTACGGTTTTTGGCTAACAAACTTAATAACGTTAATTATTAGTGAACACCGATGCACCCAGCTTGTACGGGATCTATAGCAAATATAAGGCCTTTTGTCGCTAGTCTGGAATGGGTCGCGTTTCATTCGCCCGTTATTATACGCGTTACAAAGCCTTTCTACAAAAGTTTCTATCGACTAAAAAAATTGCTACAAAATTTTCAATCGACTGAGCGACTAATCGGTCGCGTTTTTGTGGCTCGTGTAGAATGGGCCTAACTGCACAGTTTTCTACTCGAGTTCTTCATTTTCTTTTTTTTTTTATTGACAATTTAGTGCAAAAGACTTACTTTAAGGAAGAAAATCTATAAAAAACGAAAACAAAACAGAATGAAAATTCATACCGTCTGATTAACACTGTCGGATAATTATTAGTTTCCGCATCCTGAATTTGAATTGCAATCAGAATTATGTTCCTGAATTTTTCAAAGGGATTTTGATAGTAGAAGTGTTCAGCTATAAAACGGTCCGTCTTCGTTTCCAATTTCTACCAATTTTTCATCATTTGAACGGAAAACGAAGATTGACGTCTTATAGCTGAACACTTCTACTTTCCAAATCAATTTGATAAATTTAAATCGGACGACCTCCAGAGCATCCAGCCTCGCTGTAAGATATGGTATGAAGAACTTCTGATTGCAATTTCACGAAACTAATTATCCGACAGCGTCTGGACTTGGCACACAAGAAATGCCTATCAATGTAGACTATCTCGCAAAAAGTTTGCACTATAACTCAAAAAATTGCAACGTTATGAATTTTATAAAAAAAAACGTTATTTTTTGTTCTTTTTTGGTTTTATCCCTTTTTTCCATTCGAGGACCGTCTGAATCACGATCGTCGGAAGCACGTCAGCCTCATCGGCTTATTGTGCTAAACCCCCTTTACTGCATGCCAGTCTGGTCCCCTGAACTAATTTGTACAGCCCCATCACTAGATGAGTGTCATATTCTTCCGGACTCATTTTTGGTTGTCCATATATTTCATGTCTTCTGCGGTCCAGATCTTCGCATTCGCACAGAACATGTTTAGCTGTCTCTTGGGCCTTGCTGCATTCTCGGCAGCTTAGGTCTCCATTGAACAGTCCTATTTTATTTAAATGTTTTTTAGGGTAATATGTCCCGTCAGTAATCCCACTGTGATACAGTTTTTACAATAAGGTTTTCTCCCTTAATACCGATCGGGTTGTTTCAGCTATTATTTTTTAAATATGACTTTATTGGAAATTATATCAATATGAAATATTGATCAGTTTTTCTTTCATCAGCAAAGAAAAAAAAAGCTTATGTTTTCAAACCTTACCTCGTAGAATCTCTGCATACTTATTGATTATGAATAAAACACTATAAAATTAAGTGTTTTATTCATAATCAATAAAAAAAAGCTATTTTTTGCATTAAATTGTTAATAAAAAAAGAAAGGGGTAAACTCAAGTAGTGTAGTAGTGTAAACTCAAGTAAAACTGTGCAGTACGGACCTGGAGAGGGTGCTTCACTAAAGGGATTCTACACCAGGCGAAGCACAGTAGAGGGGATACAATAGATCTTTTAGGTCGCAGTAACTAGATCACCCTCAATATACCAAATACCAAATACCAATGTGCAGTTAGGATATGAGGGCAATTCATGTGATGGCACCGGCTGCATTCTGTTTTGTCAGGTTCTGGTGATTTTAGACCTCTGTTGCTTCGCCTATTAGACAAGGAAATGTCTAAGGGATTCTTCAAAAGCTTTGGAATATATTCCGTATAAAATACGACAATGACCGCGTTTTTAGATGCGGTTTTGTTTTTAACGGTATTGAATATTTTTATACAGTAAAAAAATTGCCAAGTTTCCTATTGCTGCGCACATATTGGTTCAAATCAAACTACTGTTGCTGAATATTTTTATGTTATTATGTTTATGTCAGGAGTTTTCAGAATAACCATGTAAGGATATGATTTGATCCGTCCATATCCTAGCTGGTGGTAGTCATTTTCAACAGTTCTTGTAGATTGACAAACTTTACATGCAATATTTAGGTACCTATTAGGTAATAAAAAATTGATATTAGGTATCAATAAGGTTGAAATTTTTTTATTATCCTGTATTTTACAAACAAGTCGATTTGTCAAAAAACATCAAAGGACAAAATATTGTTAGTCATCCCGTGAATGTTTTCCATACATCTAATAAATGCTCAGTATAATACTTATTATGTTCTAATTAATTTTACTTTTTCTCATCGGAAGTTCTTTCAAAAAAGTCAGATAAAAATATTTCTCCAAATGCGAGTAATAATAATTTAAATGCTGGTTTTGAAAAACATTTCCAACTTCTTTCATTAAATACGAAATGAGAACAAAGGAATCGAATTGAACGCAATTTCATTAGAAATTCTTAAGAAGCAGCTTCCGCTTGTCAACATATAATTCGTTTACCGAGAAGCTGAATAAATTAAAAGAAACTCAGAAGGCCTTGTTTATGACTGCCGATAATTGTTATTGTGTAACTCTAACCATTCAAGAACCATAACTTTAAGAAACTTTGCAGCTTAAAGAAGCTTTAAGAAGTTGTATAATGTCTTATAATATTAATTTTTGCTAAATAGGACGTTTTATATATTTCCAGCTCGCCATTTCAACGTACAAGAATGGTAATGATATATCGTATTGAATTTAAAATCAATTCTAATAGTCGCTTCAATAAAGCCTTTTACTCGGAAGTTCTCGGAAACAGCACCGATTTTGATGACTCTGGTTTTTAAAAATTTGTATTTTTATTTTATTTAAAATCAAAAACCTCTTGGAGTAGGGACGACATAATTTACAGGTTGGTCACTTTCAACTGACTCACCATTGGGATCTCCTAAACCATAGGAGTTGTAGAGTCGATTTAATTAGAAAAAAGTTTCACAATTTTTTGCTTAATAAAAATCTGTCGTTGCTGAAATATGCTGAAGAAAACTGAAACTTCGACACTCATCTTACTTCTACACTAATTTTCTGTAGGTTTACATAAGTAGGTACCTAGTCATCAAAAGATATCCATTTGACGTTACGGAAATTTTCTAAGCCGACTTAATCCCAGAGTTTTTTTAGTAAACTTTTGTTTTTCTTATTGCCGCCATATTGGTTTTTGATGTAAATGATTTGATTTTCATTAATTTCCTTGATACCGAATGACATGAAAAAACAATATGACGACCATTAGAACAAAACTTGACAAAACTTGACTTTGAAAAATCTAGGACCTAGTCGGCTTAGCACATTTTTCAAACGAAAGTTGTATGCTTCCTTAAACGCCATCCAGCAGGTATGCTAATGCATGATATTTCTAATCTTGATTATAACAATTATTATTATTATTTACTTGCATTATACAGGGTGTCCCCGCTCATTCGAAGCGGTCTCTGTAGGCCAAACGATGGCTTTTTCAAAAATATTTTTGAAAATTCAAGTACAGAATCACAATGGCTATAATTTAAAATTATTTTGGAGTACAAAGAGTGTCCCATATGACAGTTACATATCAAAGTTATGTTTTTTTAAATGGAATGCTCCTATGTTATTGCATTTTTAAATTGTCTGAGAAGAAAAAATAAGATTGGTTTTTACAGTTGGTGTTTAAATTGAGAAGTTTGTGAGTTATAAACAAGTGAAAATCGACATTCTTCAAGTTCAAGGTCCTGTACAACGAAAACAGCTCAAGATAGAGAAAAACGGCTTACATGTCCCTATTTTAACTTTTCGTGGACTATCCTATGATGTAGATAAAATGTTTATACAGAA
Organism: Malachius bipustulatus; assembly: GCA_910589415.1. Lineage (NCBI taxonomy): Eukaryota > Metazoa > Arthropoda > Insecta > Coleoptera > Melyridae > Malachius > Malachius bipustulatus. Next base: position 3,212,875 of record OU342633.1, read on the forward strand.
TGATAAAAAATTTGAAGAATTCTGAGATTTCTCCACGCGTCGCCAAATAAAAAATCAAAGAAAGTACAAATGTTTCTATACCATTGGATAGCAAAGTTAAATTAAAGCAGATGAAAAGTTAAAATAGGGACATGTAAGCCGTTTTTCTCTAACTTGAGCCGTTTTCGTTTTGGCTCCAGTTTCGGCATTTTTAGGTTCTCGTCCAAACTGAAAGTAGTTTTGGAAACTCCTTAGCTTCAGTTTACAACTTTCGTATTGAAGTCAAGGTTCTATCTCTGTTGGATTCAAAATGGCGACATGCCCAAAACTTTAAATTTCAAGTCTTTGAATCAATTCAAATTGAATCAAATTTAAAAATTAAGTTTTTGAATCCAACAGAGATAGAACCTTGACTTCAATATGAAAGTTGTAACTGAAGCTAAGGAGTTTCCAAAACTAGTTTCAGTTTGGGCGAGAACCTGAAAATGCCGAAACTGGAGCCAAAAAACTAAAAACCGGAAGTCGGCCATATTTCCGCAACGAAGGTCCAAATCCAAAAACTTCAAATAAAAAAACGTTTCGTCTTGACGAGACCTACACGGCCCTTACCGTTGTCTAAATCGAGCTGGTACACCCTGTATTTGACAATACTATTTTGCCAAAAGCTAACTAAAAGAGTTAGAAATAAAAAAATAACTGACTAAATAGTCAACAATAAAATAAACCAAAATAAACCAAAAAATATCGAAATGAAAAACCATTACTAGTATAAACAAAACGTATTTAGTTTCAAAACAATTAAATACAATATACTTCGAAAAGCAAGCTACTTATTTAGCGATTGTGCTAATGAAATATTTGACTTGTAAACAAAGCAAAATAATATGCACGTAGCGGTTTTCCCTACAACAAAAAATGGCTTCTAGTATTCTCCGTGTGCGCTCGAGGACCTAGACCTTAAAAGGAAGGACCCTAAAATGAAGGAAAGTTCTCGATAAGGACTCTTGCTCGGCAGTTCGTCTGGGTGTTTTCGTCAAGAAAGGCCAAGAAAGGAAAAGCGAAAACGAATGAATTTGTAGGCAAAGGAGTGTATGTTGCGCTTATTGCATGTAGCATGTAGAGTATGTTTCGCCTCGTGTGGGAACCCAGAGTACTGTTCACGTAAAACGTCCACGAAATAGTTCAACAATTTATTTGATCTTGTAATACAGTTCTCTCGACATTTACCAATCTTCCCCCTTACAGCAGGAGTGACTGGCATCCTAACTATTGCCTTTGGCTGGCAAGCAAACTAACCTAAGTCGTGAGTGGGCAGACAACAGACGTGGTACTCTAAATCACAAACCATTAGAGCAACATTTTCCGTAGTTTGGTGACTTTCTACGACCTTGAAAAAGGCAGTGTCCGCCTTTTCCGCGGACATCTGAGTTTTCTACAACGGGCGAACTCCGCCCAGTCTGAAGATAGAACTCTTCCAAGTTTGCTATAATCCAAGTTTGCTACAAAGGGCGAATTTCGCTTCAACGATTAATTACTCTCAAAAGCCAAAACACAATACCTACAACTCCCTGACAGCAGGAAAAATACTAATTCTTCCACTGAAGAGGGATCTCACCAAAAGCCAAAACCCAGCAAATTCCTGATTGACGTACACAGACACCGACGAGGGATAAATTTTCCGATTTCGACGCCAAATTCCGATCTCGATTAAAAATATTCCGATTTCGAAGTAACATTCCGATCTCGATGAACTGGCTACGGCCCTATAAATAAACTATATAAACAGCATTATAAACAAAAAACCAACAAATTATCAACGATCAAAGCTATAGCTTCCCTCATCCTGTGCACACCATCAAAACCACCCTTAGGTTAAGTTAGATTGTAAGATCCTCCAAACAAGATCCAATAAATAAAGCCGTGGGAAAATCTCTCGTCGATAAATAATACCAAGTGTCATAATAATTCTTTACGGAGCATATCAAGGAAATCTCCGATTGCAAATTGTAAATTAAGCAGGGATAAGTTTCCTTTAATGTCTTTTTAGACATAAAATTACGTTGAACCAATTATTTACGGCAATCAATGAGTAAAGTAATCAATACAAGCAAATAACTCTTGCACACAGTGTGACAATCCAGAAGTGACAAATTAGACAGATCAGTAAAATTCAACTTTCAAGTCATTGTTACCCAGTTGATTGAATGTTTCATGTTTCAAATAGAAACTTGTTTGTCAAAACGATATACTGTGCGCTGTTTCTTTCCCTTGTTACAGTAAGACCATTCCTGATGGCTCGGATATTGTCGGGCAGTACCTACCAGCCATGAGCAGCCGATGAGTCATTTTCCGTGCTGCGTGAAGCACTCTGTAAATTAGCATTGAAATTAGCATTGTAACATTTCACTGATGGACAGACTTATAACAAATGAATATATCGAGCTACGTGAGAAATTCCGTGTTTTATTGAAGTTCGTTTAAAAGTCTTCCCAAACAAATTCCATCGATCTCGAACCAGAACCAGACCAGAACCAGGTAAATCAACCGGAACCAGGTGAATGATATGACCACGTAAGTACAGCGAGACGCAGAAATGTGTCTCTCTCCTACAGCTCAGGATTAATTTCGTTTCACCATTTGCATCATCAGACTTCTTTTTAATAAATTTCTTTTTAAATTTTCTCATAATTACTTTCTCATAATTTTCTCATAAGATCTTCAAAATGTGTGACAATTTTGATTTTCAAATAATGAGAAAATTTTATTCTATATTCATATTTTGTTTATTTAACACCACATGGTTAGTAAGTACCTACCTATTTTTGTTATTCTGGTAGGTTGCGTTCTAAATTAATCGAAAACGAAGTGACGTTGGCGCTGTCATTCATAATTTTTTTTCTTGTACGTCTTTCAGTAAATCCACATTCATATCTCCTATCATGATTGTGTCACAATCTATTTCACGTAGAATATTTTCTAGGTCATTTTAAAATAGTCTAAATTTTTTCACCTCAGGAGGTCTGTATAAAGGAGGTAATCTTATTTTTGCTGATTGTATGCTTAATTGTAAATAACTGCATTTATTGAACTTCTCATTCATTATCATAGCATATACAATGTCTTTAATTACGTCTTCAACCTAAACTTAATGATTCATTAGTTAACTATCATTAATAGCTTTTGAAAAGCATGAGTAGACAATAATATGACAGATGCTTTTAAAATTGTCGTCACGAAAGATACTCGGAATCAAGTAACGGGGAAATGTGTCACTTTTAATATGATTACTTAACAAAGAAAGTGAAATTGTGAAACATTTTTTCATATTCATGTCATTTATTTCAGAAAAGGGCTAACCGCAAGCTCTGTTTCCATGGCAAAATTTTTAGGTGACACTTGCAAAAAGAGTGACGGGCACAAAGGGTAAATTTCCCTTTTTGAATCGTCGTCTCATAAGTTCTAGCATAATGTAACAAAGTTCGTGGCTTGGTATAATACAAATGTAAGAAAGTTGAATGAATATGGCCTAATCAAGACTCACCTGTAGGTGATAAAGGCGAAGACTAATCCGACGAGAGATATGCTGCTACCCAGGACTATCAGTAAGGATAAAATGCTTTGCTCTGACAGAACGGGCTCAAGAGATCCTCTGGATATGTTGGCAAAACCGTGCAGTCTTGCCGTGTAAAGGGTGTCCATTACTTAAAGGATTTTTCCTCTTTCTATTTCCGTCGCTTATATTGTTCAGTTCATGATGCCTAGAAAAAAAAAATTGGTTACTAAAAAATATGAGATATCAAGCGTGTAGATATAATGTAGTAGGAATACAGGCCGTTAACATATTATGTGCCTTAATTAATATACCTTTTATAATAAAATGCATGTGATCTTGGATATTTTAAGAGATACGAAAAAGGTTAAATTGGGACTTTGTCACCAATTTAACAATACAACTTTGATAAAGTTGTATTGGTGCTGAATTGTAATCTTAAAAGAAATGTAGAATAGCTTTAGTCATTGGGGAAATGATGTAAAAACAATATATGGAAGTGATGGAAAACTGATCAAGATTTCTTATTTTAGCCATTTTTTTGTCATCTGGAATAAATGTTATATTTTTAGGTAATAAGTTGTCTCAACTTTTGTTTCTCTTAGGGAGGCCATATTTTTTTCATATCAAACAGTAAAAAAACTATGAAAAAAGGCAAAAAAGATAACGTTCTATTGACATAATTCGGTGGAAAAAGTTATTTAAATTAAAGAAGAATTAAATTTAGACAAAGATTATTTTTAGAACCTAATAGACTTGTTTTTTGCTTTATTTTTTTATATCGCATGACATGATAAAGCATTGTGGCGGTCATAAAAGAAACAAAAGTTGACCACGTAAACGCTAGTAGCTACTCAAAGTTTTGAGATTATTTTATGCATATTAAGTCAGACGGATAGCTCAATACGAGTTACGTCGTGACGACTTGCAGTAGTATATTACATATGAAGAGTTGAAAGTGACCTTTTTTGCACGTGCGGAAGAGTTACACACCAGCTGCTGCTTGCAGCGAGTGTAGAATTTTTTTCGTCAGTGCGAAATTGTCTTTAAACTCGAGATATGGTACTATACTTTATCTACTACCGATAGCATATAGAAACAAGTGATTTTTTGATGCCAGACTTACCTGCTTGCTACCTCACTATAGTACCTACCTAACTTTTCATTTCAGATTTACGAAGTAATCTGGATAAGAAAATTTACTAATAATCGAAAAAGACAAGTATACTCAACGATTAATTAATAAATAAAAGAATGAAGGTAATTCTCGTATAAGTATAAAGCACATAAAGTGCATTTACTAGCCTGTTAGGTGGGGTCGGAGTATTCCTCCATCGCCCATAACAGTTGTCATGCGGGCAGTGCTCGAAACTCCAACCAGAGAGTTTGCTTCCGCATCCAACAGCAGAGCCTTCCAGAGTACCAAATCAAGCACAGACACGTGTTTCGCTCTACTGGGCTCATCAGTGTGCTGCATCCGGAGTATCTGGAGGATGTTAAAGGATGCGTGGATGTCTTGGACCTTCTTAAAGCGGGCTGTGACACGGTTCTCCGTGTGTTGTAAAGTAGAGCGACATCTAGCGGTCAGTCTGAAGAACTAACCGTGAGTTCACTCCAAGTTTATTAGAGTTTCAGACACCACCAAATGCCAGATGATTGACAATCATGAATAAGAGAAAAAGGCAAGTATACTCAACGATTAATTAATAAATAAAAGAATGAAGGTAGGTCTCGTATGAGTGTAAAGCAGTCACTGATGAGTCCCAGTAGGGCGAAACACGTGTCTGTGCTTGTTCTGGTACTCTGGTTGGCTCTGTTTTTGGATGTGTGGAAGCTCTCTCGATTGGAGTTTCGGGCACTGCCAGTATGACTACTTTTATGGGCGATGGAGGAATACTCCGACCCCACCTAACAGGCTAGCAAATGCACTTTATGTGCTTTATACTCATACGAGACCTACCTTCATTCTTTTATTTATTAATTACTAATAATCTTTAGAATTCTGGGGTAAAGCTTTCCCTTACAATTTTAGTTTGTGGTATTATTTGAGGTGTTTTCAATGTTAGTTTCACTCCCACTCATTTATCACTTGATATTGAAAATAATCTCTTTCCTAATCTTATAACCTAAAGGTTACTAAAACACAGATTAAACTTTTTCAATCTGCGAATATAATACATCAGGAAGTATTATACCTACTGTCCAAACATCAGCTGAGACTGTTGTTTAGATGTTTGGATAATATGGGTTTGGATATGGCGGACGCAACACATCCGTTATTCAAACCAACAATATGATGCACTGAAATACTAAAGAGTAAAAGTAAAGAGTAAAATAATAAAGAGTAAAACAAGAAGTATCTATTTAATGTTTCGAAATGGCATTTTACCGCGTTCAATAAAATTCTCAATTCACATTATAGTCCTTCCTGATGTTTTTTTGATCGAATATTTTAGTTAACAAGCAACGTCAAATAAATTAAACCTTCTTGCGCATCAATCGCAGAAATAGTGTATTTTTATGCGATTCAATAATAAATATTTTCTTCCTATTTTTTTTTTATAATGAATATAATGAAAAAATAATCCGATTTTTTTTTGGGAAAACTCCACCTACCTACCAAAAAAAAAAGAATTATATCATCTCGTGGTTTCGAACCCACACCAACAGTTTACTAAACATCGGTGTAATGAACTGAACCACAGTGGGTTTCGAGTTTGTAGTGTTGATCGCGTAGATAGGTATATGTAGTACGTCAGGTACCTATTATACACCTACAAATTTTATTTTTTAAACTGGTCGTATCTTTGTTATTAAAAAACCAATTTGAATACTTTTTTCACCTGCATGTAGGTGATTTAATTGTTGTTGCGTTTGCTCTTCTAATTTTCAGAACCATTCATAATTGAATGTGGAAAAAAATAAAAAAGAAATTGCGAACCCTTTCATTGATTTAATAATTTTATATAAGTGTAAGCTAATTTTGCACAAGCGAAAAACTTTTTTGTTTTTCGTTTAAAGTGCTACATTAATCGAGGCGAATTGAAGCTAAGACATCAAATTATATGTTAAAGCAAAAAAAAAGAAAAATTTCGGTTCAACTTCTTCAAAAATGGACTCATAAACGGTTATAGAATTGACACATTTTCACCCTTTTTCCTACCCACGACACTGGCTTATTAATGGAAAATATGCTAATTTTATTGAATTAACTCAAATTTCCAATAATTTTCTTCAAATCCTGTTAATTTTATTTCAAAGTTTTTTTGCCATCTTGCTCATACAGGGATTCAAAAATAGTCAATTTTCCAAAAAATTAAAATAGCCGCCATTTTGAAACGGCTCGGCCCATTTTGCTCAAGTGCAATACCAGACCACTCCTTGTGGACATCTTACTCTCACAAAAATTTCAGCCCCCTAAATTGAAAACTGTGGCCAGAAACCGTGCCTCAAAGTCCGGATGTATGGAATTTTGAAAGGACACCCTGTAGAAGTAACGTGACTTTTGGAAATTTTTTCAACGAAAATCTAAAGTCATTCCAAAGCTTTACAAGAATCCAAAATTTCGTTCACTAATCTTGAAAGATAAAGCTACAAGAGCGTTTTTAAAATCGAAAAATCGTGATTTTGGAGAAATATAAATATATAAATATATAAATATATACAGTGCTTCCCAAAAGTAACGGATAAATTCGATAATACGGAAAGCGCCGTTTTTTTGAAAAAATAAAAAAAACAGGTCGATTTTATTTTTGAGTTGTTCAGCTTTTGACATAATGTTTGGGTATACAGGGTGATGCGCGAAAAAGTGGTGACGTCATCGGCATTTTTTTTAAATGGTAACCCCTATTTTTTATTCCATTTTCTGATACTTCATTCAATTGCCAATACGGTAATGTAATAATTTTGTAAACTTAAATAAGGACATTTTTCAGAAAAAAACTTATTTAGACAGATTTAATAGATTTAATAATTTAATTTAATATATTTAATTTAATAAACTTAATTTAATAGACAGATCTTATAAAATTACCATGGAAACAGTAATTTTTCTTTGATATTTTTTTTATTTTTATCGTTATTGTTCCGATTTTGACATCAGTAAAAAGTGCACAATTTCGACTCACAAGCTGTTTTCTCAGAAATTTCCTAATTTAAGGTTACAAATTGATTACATTACCATATTGGCAATTGAATGAAGTATCAAAAAATGAAATAAAAAATAAGGGTTGCCATTTAAAAAAAATGCCGATGACGTCACCACTTTTTCGCGCATCACCCTGTATACCCCAATATTATGTCAAACGTTGAACAACTCAACAACAAAATCGACCTGTTTTTTAAATTTTTTTCAAAAAACAGCGCTCTCTGTTTTATCGAATTTATCCGTTACTTTTGGGAAGCACTGTATATATCGTGGGCAGGTGAATTTTGGAAAACCACTTTTTCGTAATCTGGGGGTCATGATCGGTGGACATTTGATGAGTTTGGGTGATTTTTGGAAAGTGATGTCGTCCTCAATAGTGTATTTTTTGTTAAAAAATACACTAATAGCAATATCAATAAATACTAAATCAAAAACAGAGCCGGCGGTGGCTTTGTGGTTTAGCGTACAGACTGCTTAATCGTTGGATTGCCTCGGACTAAGTTCGATTCTCAGTCTCGCTCTGGGTGTCGGTGTCGTCTATTCTACTATCTAATTGGCATACTTGAAGCTGGGTAATGAGCAAGTTTTAGAACCCATAATTACTGGAGTGGAGCGACTTTGTCTTACTAACATAAATTAAAACCAATGCTCCCTCTTTTTTCATATAAATAAAAAAATAATAAATCAAAAACACAACTGAATTAATAATTAATTATGATTTCTGTTTGAAATTTTGATAAATTTCAGGAACTATTTTCCAATTAAATAAATTATGAAACAAATATCTAATATTGCGTGTGGCACTTATTTCGATAATAACAGGTTTGTGAATTTTATACAGCTTTTCTCTCATGAGATTAGCTTTGCATTATTTGACATATCGAATATACCTATACCTACTAATAATTAATAATGTTCTACCATAGCCGCTACTTTTGACTCCGGTGTTTTAAAATACCGTGTTGTAATAGAAAAATTACAACACTGTTCTGATTCTTATTACACAACATTTATGTGCAAAGACTCACTTTCAGGCTATGTAAGCTGTCTCGTAGTTGTTAACTTTCATATAAGGAAGTAGATAAAAGATAATTAATTAATTTTAAATAAAAGATATGGGTGAAATATCTAATCTCGATTTTTCAGGTTTTCAACATATTTCAGCAAGGACTGAAAGATATCCTAAATTTCTCTTTAGATTTCAAATCGGTACAGATGAGATACGCGATTTGTCTTCAATTTAACCTGTTTATTATTTTGTTTGTAGAATTTTTAACCCAATGTGTTAATATCTCTAAACGAAAAAAAGATCATAATTAATATCTTACTTTCTAAAAATCATATTTTAGTAGGGTAGATCTAAAGTTCGAATCGACACTTGTTTATTTTTATTTTTATTTTTTTTCAGTCAACTAAATATACCACCGCTTATGTGATGCCGATTTGACGTAAGTCTCGAAGGTAGGAAGGGGGGAGAAAAGCAAGTGTAAAAAAAAATCGAATTTATTCTTACTTTTCTCGTCCACTGTATACGTTTCTTAAACCTTTCTATGTCTATGATGTATCTCGCGCGCGTTCAGCTCCGATACGTTAGAGTCATCTCCGGACCAAAACAGCTAAAAGGTTGTAAGGAAGTCTTGTAAAGCTCGCAAGTAAGTACCAGATATAAATTCAGTTGGCGATACACTTTGGCGAAGTGTTTGAGAAAAAAATTCACCATCTACTTTAACTTACTTCCAGCTCTCCTGATGATGGGCGACCTCGCCCGAAACCGGTAGACTATTAATAAAAAAAATTATACCCATTGACCTACAATATCGTTTTTATTTATTCATCGTTGGGTATACAGGGTGTTCTACAAGCTCTATGACAAACTTTGACAAATGGTAGGTTGCTTGATTTTAAACATATTTTTTTTAATAAACATGGGTCCGATTCGTTTTTGTTTAGAAGTTACAAGCATTTAAAAAATCGTAATTTTTCAAGTTCAAGGCCCTGTAAAAGGAAAACGGTTCAAGATAGAGAAAAACGGCTTACATGTCCCTATTTTAACTTTTCATGTACTATCCTATGGTATAGAAACATTTGTACTTTCTTTGATTTTTTTAAATGTGGAGAAATCTCAGATTTTTTCAAATTTTTTATCACCCTGTATAAACATTTCATCTACATCATTGGATAGTACATGAAAAGTTAAAATAGGGACATGTAAGCCGTTTTTCTCTATCTTGAACCGTTTTCCTTTTACAGGGCCTTGAACTTGAAAAATTACGATTTTTTAAATGCTTGTAACTTCTAAAAAAAAACGAATCGAACCCATGTTTATTAAAAAAAATATGTTTAAAATCAAGCAACCTACCATCTGTCAAAGTTTGTCATAGAGCTTGTAGAACACCCTGTATAATGGCCACTATTGTCACTATACCTCTGTATGCCTCGGAAATATCTAAATTCTTGTGAATGAATCCAAAGTTCCGCATCTCTTTCAATAATGTTATTCCTGAGAAGAGTAAGATTTTCTATACCCTTAGGTACTTTTGCATCATTAAACATGTTTTCCTTATTTTACAATTTATGTCTTCACGTCAAGTTAACGTGAATAAGTATCAATACAATAATTACAATAATTCTATCAGTACATAGGTACCTACTGATTTCTGTATCGACTACTTTTTATTCGAATAGGTTACTTATTCGATTCGTAATTAAAACCATTTACTTAAACAAACTGTAAGTATAAGCAAAAGTCTATTTTTATTAATACGACCCAATAATTTAACAATCTGTGAATTTTTATAACTAAATAAAAATGGTATGAGGTAGTTTAGACCTCAATTTACTTAAAAAATATGAGGAGTTTCATATATTCATAAGTATACCTTTTTTTTAAGAAATCTATAGGGTATACAACCCTGATGATGAGTAGTATCTTCTAAGTCCATGGACGTAGAAGTTGTTGAACGAAAAAGTGGTCATATATACCCTGTATCAAAGCCACTGATGAGGTTTTTCATCCGTGTTTTTGTTCGTTTTATCTGCTCTAAATTATAATAAATAACCTTTTGGTATAAAAATAGAATATTGAAATGTGCCCAAGGTATGCCGCGAAAACATAAAAAAAATATGTTTTCAACACATCTTTTTTTCTAAGTTTTTCCGGGCATATGTTTACGGGAACTTTTATTCCTTAAAACAGGTCTTCCATAAACTGGTGAAGTCGTGCTACAAAAAACCGACTCATCCTGTATAAGTAAATTTTATGTTAATATAACTTCTAAGGCGAGCGGGGTTCCAATCATTCGCAAAAGCGTGATTAACATTTCTTTAGCAGACCTAGAACGACCCTTATAAAAGAACTAACATTAAAACCAATAAAACCCGGTCAAATCATACTCTGTTCATTAATTTTTTAGGCACACGTACTTTTTATGTTGGCGACATTTCAACCTACATTTTGAAACAAAAATTCTAGAATCTGCGATGATCCAACTTCAATAATAATTGTTGTAAACAACCCCTTCGCGCTTGGTCAACAGGGGTTCGGCACAGGCAAGGAGCGTTTCGCTGACTCTTTGACCATAAAGAAAAGGTTGTTAAAACTGAGTCATAGTTTACTTTATACGGATATAACGTATTATATAGGCGCGATAATTCTCCCAGTTCTTGAGGGTTTTCTGGGTAGAGTTTTTGTGTGCTTTTATAAGATCAATATCAGAGTATTAGTTTATAAAGGTGAACGGTCAATAATGCGGATTGGGGAGAATCTTTTATGGTCTATATAATAATAATAATAATAATGTTTATTGCATCGCATCATACCACATACATGTAAATATATACAATAATATACAACAAATAAACGATAGTTAGAAAAATTACATGATGTGCCAAATAGGGTGCAAAAGGCACTGGTCAGTCGCCTCTTTTGAGGTTTCTGGTCTTCCACCAACCCCTGAATCTCAACCTTATCCCAACGCAATAATGATCCCTATCATATAAACTACAAAAACGACCCTAAACTAAACAAAAGGAAGAATATGGAAATATAAACGTAATTTAATGTATTATAATGTGAATCTAAAACTAAATACATACAACACCCACAAGGTCCGGAGGACGCTACCCACATAAGTTATACCACATATCGCATTGCCTATCAAATATCAAGTTCAATATTCGTCAGAATTTCGCGTAGCAACGACGTATGAAAATGAGATTCCGCAACATGGAGTAAATGAATCAACCCATAGACCTAGAATATAATGGACTGATAGTTGTCAATGCTTTACTGTACTAAGTTTGTTGCCAGTGTAAGAGTAGTTTTTGCCCTTACAAGAAATGTTGGTTGCCTACCTTATTGTGTAAGGTAGGCAATCAACATTTCTTGTAAGGGCAAAAACTACTAAATAATATATGAAGAAATAATACGAAATTCAAATTTTTTGTTTTTATTACACATAGGTATTTTATAGGAAGAACATGGTTATTTTTAAAGAATAAGAAAATGAATGCATAAAAATTATAATAACACGACTTTATTATTTGTTTTTATATGGTGTAATTCTAATAGAATAACTATTTATTACAATTACAGAGATAAAATGTTTCACTTACCTATGAAAATATATATCTGTTAATTTTGATACACGATTTACACAATTATAAGCTGCACAAGACTGGACCATTATTAATATTAAATTTTAAATCCACAGAGAAGATATTTAAAGTAAATATTAATATGCTTTTAACCAGTATGGATATTAAAATCAGATCTATTTGTTATACACCTACAATTTCCATACAAGGCCAATAATAAATATTTATTTATTTATACTAATGTCAGATAATAATATTAACATTAATTATTGTTCTATCACTCAAAAAACACCAAGAATGCGGAATTTTTGATTATTCTTTGTTTGAATTTGTTTTGTTTAATTGAATTCGTCGCTTTGCCCTTACTTGTATGTATGGTTGCCTAACTTTGGTTGGCAACAAATTTTAGTCTCAAAGGTTCGTCCATTATATTCTAGGTCTATATGAATCAACCCAGCGTATCCGTGACAATATGAAGGAGATGGACTATAAAGCTCTTTTAGCAAAATTGCCGGAAGGCGGCGGGCTGTGCTTATTGTTCATGCAAAAGCTTTTTTTTTTGTGTTTAATTTTGAATTTGAGAGCGCTAAGCAATTTATAGTCGGTGGGAATATTGTTATACAAACTGAATGCCAGGTACGTGAATGATTTTTTAAAAATTTGAGTTCTGTGTTTGGGACAGTGAATAAGATTTTTGCGCCTGACATTCAGATTATGTATGTCAGTTCTGAATTTGATCTTCCTGTAAAGATAGCTTGGTTTTTTTCGATTAGTACTTTATGTATTAGGACAACAGTGTGATGACGCAACCTGTTGTACATGTTGAGCCAGTCAGCCGACTTCAATGTGTGGGAAATTCGCTCGTATTTTCTGATCAAATAAATGAATCTCAGACAGGAATTTTGAACTCTTTGGACCCTGTCATGCCAAGCTCGTGACAAATAGGTTCCATAGACTTGGTAATAGCAAATACATTAGATGATAATACGTGCAGCTCTCCGCTATTTACATGTAATAAACGTGAAGTATGAAAAGGAGCGCCATCTACACGCCTCGATCGCCAACTACACAAGACACCGGATATGAAAAGCACGGATGTAATATAAATTATTTTCACAGACATAATAAAATTATCTTCACAGACATAATAAAATTATCTAGAGTTTTTGGTGTATCAGGATCATGTAATGTTGGGGTTGACGCAGAGCGCAGAGCTAGGCAGGAGTACTTGAAAGAGTACTCGTAAATAAATTGAAATTCGAGTACGAAACTCAGAAAATGTACTCGTAAGTACTTTGGCACAGACAGGTGTATGGGTACGCGTAATACTCGTGAAAACACGTATATATCCCATTTCAGACGTTTTTGGATTCAAGTTGGCTGTGATATTTTTTCTTCAAGTTGGATACCCTGGACAGTCGATTTGAGCTAAAAAAGTTCAAATGACTTCCCACTTTACTCATATGCCATTAGGATTAATTTCTTACCTAATAAAAATATGTTTGACGTATGAAAACAATAATTCAATAATATACGATTGTTGTTATTTTTTAGTAAAAAATATTTAATTATTAGACGTTCAGTAACTTCATTCAAAAAGTTCTGTCAGATTTTCAGCATCTTATTTCAATCCTTTTATAATTGAAAAGAACTTAAATCTCCTTTGAATACTACATTATTATATTATAATGTCAAAAGTAATTGAAATGTGTGGCACAGTGTCTACCGAAAACCAACACAAAGAGATCATTATTTACACAAGAACTCCAATCAACACCCAGCCTAAAAACGTGCTCTGTAATACAAACCCCGGTGAATCGTGCTTCCCGAATTTGTGAGACTCAGTCCTACCTCGAAGAAGATGAGCTCTACACCATGCTTCAGGATGCCAGGCTTCAGGATTCAGGCTTCAGGATGACCACGCCGTGTGCTACGAAAAGACGAAAATCTTGTCTACTACGTCACACTAATTGCATCCATGCTTATACTGTTTTATAATAAATTGAAATCCAGAAAATATAAAGGTGGAGTAACCAATAACCATACTTAAATTAAACCGATTGGATTCAGAAAATTTATAGTTCTACCCAAATATAATTTTTATTCATATATTTTAGGCAGCCTCAGTATCAAACGACAATAACGAGATAAGAATTTGTCATAACTCATCCTCAACCGAGTTAGCAAGACTTTCCTCAACTAGCAAAAAAATCCTCCAACTCCCTACAATAAATTGAAAATGAAGAAAAACTTATTGGCAACCTACAAAGATCATGAGGCTCATTCCATCTGCTTTCTTCAAAATTTAAATTAAATTAGTTGATAAAGGAATAAAGACTACCCCTACTTATTCTTCAAATGTTCTTGTGAAAATTAGGCATTTCAAGAGTCGGCGACATGACATATGATATGTTCCTGAATTTCACCACATGACGCGAGAGAGAGAAGTCCAGCACTTTTAAGTTATTTAAGACAATAGAGAACAAATCAAAGATCATAAATGTAAATGTGATTGAGTTTTTTATTATATTATTATTAAATAACTTTTATTTTGAGCGCGGCGGTTTAGGTCACTGACTATAATTATTGAGCCGTTGACGCTGCCACCGTCTGGGTTCAAATCTCAGCTCGGCATGGTTATTTCTCGGTAATTTAACTATGTATTTATAAATTTAAAATTTGTGTCTGGCCAAATTAGCTAGTTCTGAGAGCCAAATTACTAGATTGGAATGAGTAGGTCTTATCTACACGGTTAAGACCAATGCTCTTAATCCCTCTTAAAAAAAAACTTTGATATTGGAAAATTGAAGTCAGTTGAAAAAATTTGTTGAAATAGCCTTTATAAATTTCCAGGGCATAATCTTTATCTTCGAATCTAAACCAACTCAATAAAATTTGAGAGTAAAATCAAGAAGTATCGCGAGCAAAAAAATCCGAAATAATATTATTATGTAGATTTTTATAAATAATGTTGTAACCGCTAGCCTTTAAATTACTTCTCTGGATAACATTTCTTAATTTTCTAGTTGAATATTTCTTGTTCAATAACTATAAAAGCATTGTAGAAGTGTAGAACTGTAGAAGTGTAGAAATATAGCTTACCTTATAATATATGAATCTTATTTTAACCGTTAAACAAGAAATTTTAATGACAATGAACATAACTTGTATTTTTATCTTTTATTACTAAACTTAAAACAAACAATAAATTATGATAATTTTTATATTTCTTATTTTTTGGATAAAAATTAAAGTTAAAGTTAGTTGAAAAAAATCGATCAAGAAATAAATCCTCCTTGTCTGATTTTACACAAAAATAAATATTTCCTCGAATATTAGTATAAGTACCTACTTAAGATAATATATTCCTGTTTTGGCAACGCAGCGTAGGTGAAATTTAAAACAAAGTCAAATTTGATTAGAAACATCCATAACCTTAAAAAATTTAGCTTGTCAAAGGTAGTTCAAAACTCAGTTTTTGGAAAGGTACCAACATAATTCGAATTTTCCATAGCCAACTCTGAATTCAAAAACGTCTGAAATGGGATATATACAGTGAGAACCACATAACGCGGAACATCAGAAAAAATATGACGTAGTCTAATTAACGTTGTTGAACCATTTAAAATGGAACATAGCGAAATCAGTGCATTTCCAACAAAGCCGCAACAACACGTTAACAATACCGTAGTTATGGTAACGTTCGAGCATTGTTGAATTTAGCATTAGTGAGTTATTTAAAATAGAACATAGGGATTCTGTACTGAAAGTCAATGCAATAAATCATTTTTTAATTAAAACGAAATTGTTTCAAAATATAAAAAAGTGTAACTTTATACTAATTATTTTATAAATTAAACAATATAATTGTAAATTAAATACTGCAGAGTGTTAATTATTATTCCAAAATAGTATCAAACATCCGTTGACTAGTAAGTGTCCTAAAAAATGATTGTAGAATCAATACATTTATCGTATTTCTGCACTGTTCAGGAGATATTTCTTCGTAGCTCTTCTTATCGTTTGTTTGAGCTTTTCGATGGGGTAGATAGAAACGATGCTAGAAACTGATTATTTGACTTTTCTCCAGTAAAAAATCCAAGTATGTTAAGTCTGGTGACCTGGGCGGCCACTTAATTACTCCATCTCTTCCCATCCATCAACCGGGAAACTGAGCATTTTAAGCAATAATTATTGTCGAACTTGCCGGGAAAAACGGGCAGCTGTAACGTTTTCTTGGTACCTACTACTAGAGAATCTACAAGTAGAAGACCCTTAGGTCTTCTACCAGCGCAAGTTTTCAACTTCAGATAAAGAAGACACACTGCATGGTGTACCATGTGCGTAAATTTCAATTTTCTCATCAGCTGTACACATTTTATCTACCTAAGCTAGTATGTAACTGACAACAAGTTTTACTCATAAACGTCAAATTAATAATTTAATCTGAAATGGAGGGGTTATTGCAAAACCATAAATAACGACCTTGC
Source organism: Malachius bipustulatus (assembly GCA_910589415.1). Lineage (NCBI taxonomy): Eukaryota > Metazoa > Arthropoda > Insecta > Coleoptera > Melyridae > Malachius > Malachius bipustulatus. The sequence goes on from OU342633.1 coordinate 3,229,637, forward strand.
CCGGCAACGGATCGATCTCCATAGCAATACTTCACAAGCTCATGTCCTATGTTCCGTCTTAAAAAACTCTCACTGTATAATTATTATACAAACATGTCAGTGCGCAGCCTATGACGTCAGGCTTGTGACACCTACATACAATATAGCAGCAGTAATAATAAGGTGAATTAGTGGTTTATTTTGATGCTTATTGCATTTTTGTTGAAATATTTTTAATTGGTACCCGTATGCGTGCCACTGTTTAACCCACCAAGTTTCGTTTGCATAACTCGACTGGTTTCAAAGCAAATAAATAAGTCGTCAGTTTTTAAGTAAACCTATTGTTGGAGTTGTTGAACTCTTTGGAAGCACGATAATCTAGACTCTGGAATCTTCAAAATACACGGATCTGGCAGTGACAATAGTCTTCTTCCCACCAAAAAGTGAGCGGGAGTAAGAGGATTTAAATTTTTGGGATCGTGAGAGAGGGGTGACAAAGGCCTGGAATTCATGATGGCCTCAATTTGAACGAGTAACGTATACATATCTCTTCAAATGTCAGAGACGAAAAAAAGTTCTCCGAAGTGAGGTGATCCGGGGGGTATGAAGTACCAATCGACTCCTTCGCCAGTCAGCCTCAACAATGCTGTCTTTATTTTTTAATACAAAAACCCTCAACTTGTCTAACTCGGTTTTTGCTCCCCTAAAATTTGTCCCGTTGTCCGAATACATATTGGAAGGATTTCCCCTACGGGCAATAAATCTCTTTAAAGCCAAAATAAACGAATCATCAGTTGACAAATCTGTAACAAGTTCAATATGAACAGCTTTGGTCACCATACATATAAACAAGCAAATATAAGACTTTGAAACCCTACAACCACGCCCCTTCGTATCATTTAAATTCATTGGACCAGCATAGTCCACCCAAGTATTTTGAAAAGGGTAAGAAGGATTAATTCTGCAAGCTGGCAAATTACCCATTATTGGAGTTATTTTTTTGGCGCAACACGAAAACACCTCACACATTCGTGAACCACTCTTTTTGTCGTATATCTTCCCGAAATTGCCCAAAATCGCTCTCGCACAGATGTTAATAGGTGTTGCGGACCAGCATGCAACAAACGCAAATGTTCCCTTGTAAATATTAATTTCGTTAACCAATTTTTTGCCGGTAACAGAATTGGATGATATTTATCCATATCAAATTCAGAATTCACCAACCTTCCTCCAACGCGAATCAAAACTTTTTCATCCAAGAAAGGGTTCAAATTTCGAATTGACGGAGCCACATTACATTGCTGCAATGTTCTGTTGACTCAGTTCTTTCAGCAAAGCATCTCGTTTGTACATATTTAACCAAAACCATTAAGGAATTATTTAGGTCTTCCGATGACAATAGGCTAATACATCTATCTGGTCTTGACTTTACGCAATTATTCGCAACACTTAACGTTTTGTAATTAGAATTAGAATAAACTACTAGTCAAAAAGTTTAGAAATAATAAGCAAAGTAAACGTCAGATTGACGTTTCTTTCAATTAAATTGACATTTCAAATCAACGCTAGTTAGATATCGGGCCGCTTGGGCGACAGTAACTTCCGGTGACAATTTTCAGTGGAAGCTGCACGTATTATTATCTAGTGTATTTGGTAATAGTAATTGAAGTTTGATAAAATGAGACTATCGCACAACATTCTTTTTGTCTCACAGCTGAGGAAGTGTCTACTGCTATATAATAGCTTAAGTTTATGAAAGGAGTTTTGTATCAATTTCTTTACACGCAGATCGAATTTTAAGCTTATTGAATCGATGATAACACCCAGATTTTTTGCAGAATCCGTCAGATTCAGAGTCTGGTCACCTACTCTGACCCTGAGTCGACCTTTCACATATGACACAGCCTCTGCTGGACCAAACACCAAAACAGATGATTTTTTGGGGTTAATTTTAAAGCTATGTTTTCCTAGCTGCGTCAAACGCGAGCGCAAAACGCCTGCGGTACACGCAGAGCGATTCACGCAGTGTGGGTTGCGTGAACAGTGTTTTCCAACTTGCGCAAATCAGTTCAAATTATGACATATTATTTATTTTAGTAATAATATTATGAGAAAAGGAGTTCTTCTAGATCTCATTACGATGAAGAAGAAGTATTTATAATTCCTTGTTATAAAGAACTTTGTTGAAAAAATACAAATTTAGTGAATTTAATTCGATTTTTTAAACCCTTATTTTTGTAGTCTTTTAGTTTTACATCGTATATTATGAGTAATCCAGACCAGTTCAAAGAACAGTTAATATTCAGCTGCAGAACATCTTGGTTGAGGTTCTTTGCCTGATATATTCAATATTAAAATCAAAAAAACCAATAACTTCCGCAATGCGTCGCGTGACTGACTGCTCTCGAGGCACAGCCGACGTTTCACGCGAGCGCACACCATCCAATGCTGCGGAGCACGCACTGTAGGAAAACGGTCTGATTTAAACCATACATGAGCAGTGTTGGGCGTGTTACGCGTGCGCCGTACGCAGTGCGATATACGCAGCTAGGAAAACGTAGCTTAAGGGAATGTTTTTCGGCTGCCGCCAGCAGGGCATTCAAATCATTGTTAATTTTTAAGTTGGCATCCGTCAGTTCCTCAGGTGGAAAGGATAAATATAATTGGGTGTCATCAGCGTAAAAGTGGTGACTGCAGTGAGAAATGTTATCTTGTAAGTCAGATGTATATATCGCATACAATAATGGAGATAAAATTGAGCCCTGAGGCACACCACTCACATTCCGCAACACGGAGGAACATTGGCCATTCAGTTTCACACGCTGGGATCTATCATCAAGAAAGCTATGAACAAGTTTAATCGAATCTCTAGATAGTCCCAGATAATTTAATTTAGCAAGCAACAGCTGGTGATTGATAGTGTCGAAAGCTTTTGTGAAGTCCAACGACACTAGCACTGTAAGAGGGCTTGGAGTCATAAGCTCTCAGAATGTCGTCTAGAATGGTAAGCAAAGCAGTTGAGCAACTATGACCAGCTCTGAAACCCGACTGATTCTCTGGTAGCAAATTGGATGAGTCCACATATTTCGAGAGCTGTTTGAACATAATTCGCTCGAGAATCTTGGAGAAAATAGGTAATATACTCAAGGGCCTAAGATCACCATAACCAGATGGATTTGAAATTTTATTCAGGGGAAGAATCTCAGCGATCTTCCAATCAGGCGGGAAAAAGGACTGTCTAATACACTCATTTACGATGTTGCATATGACTGGGCCAAGAGCGGGGAGACACATTTTAATCATTTCTGCTGATATTCCATCTATCCCTATAGCCTTTGTTTTGATGTTTGATATTATATCGACTACCTCAAGCTCCGAGACGAGTTCAAACGTGAATTTAGAATTTTTAAATTTATCACCTATATTAGAGCTGTAATAATTTATGAGTTCATCGCATCCTAATTGAATTGAGTCAATAATGAGACTCACTGAATCGACGAAATAATTATTTATTTCTTCTGGATTACTTAAACTATCCGGTAAGTTTGTATGACGTTGCTTGACAACATTCAGAGCCGAGAGTTCCCTCCATAATAGTTTAGGACTACCTTTGTTTAACGAGAATTTACTTTCAAAGTAGGCTTTTTTTCTCTTTGAATAGCTTTGGAAGTGAAATTCCGTAACTCTTTATAATAATTCCAATGACTTTCAATTTTAGATTTTCTAGCCCTGATATCAGGGCTTGACCCCTGAGTGACATTAAAAGTTTTATATTATCGGTGATGTAAGGTAAGGATCTTTTTCGTCTAACATTCATCTCCCGGAGTGGTGCGTGGGTGTTGAACAATTGCAAAATATAATCATTTAATAAAGTAATTTTATCATTTAAGTCGTGCATATGCAGAATAATATGCCCCGGCATCTCAACATGATCCCTCCGGAATAATATGTTATTAATCTTTGAAAGAGGTCTGAAAATAAATTTAGAAGGCGAGTTTACTATAGCTGTATGGATGTCACAATGACAGAAAACAAGCTCGTGATCAGAGAAGGGAAAAGGCACAGCATCGTGCAAAGAGACCGACATGTCATCAGGAACTATTATGTAGTCAATCAGAGTGGCAGTGTGGGCGGTTATTCTAGTAGGTTTATCTATGATCTGCTTCAGATTTAAGGTGCTAAGGGTATCGATCATAGCCCGGGTGCTCCTATTAGAGAGGTCAAGCATATTGATATTGAAGTCACCATGTATGCTATAAAATCAATTAATAATTTTCTTGCGTTGACTGTATTTTTATGTTCTCGTAGGTAGGTAATTATCCCACAGGATATTGCGAAGAACCCTTTGATCTAGTGTCAAAATACCAATATTCTACGCAACTAGAATTTAGTGTAAGTAGTAGCTACGCAACAATCAGTTAAATTAAGGAAAAAAAAAACAACTTACCGAAACAGCAGAAACCACCAGCGCTATGAATAGCAAGCACTACGGGATCAAGGAAATCTCTAGGAAAGGAATGTGGCTAGAAGGATCTAGTACTTATCTACTATCGGTTGATCCAGTGGTGGGTCCTATGTGACTTCGTGAATTCACTACCGCGGGTTCACTATTATATGAGAAAACTCCATAATAATTATTGCGTAGCCTGGCCACTATATTTAGAGAGCACCGTCTTGTTCTAATTAGAAAATCGTACTGACTTACTGGGCTATCTGTCTCTCTCTCTCCTTTTATCTTCCCTCAGATAAAACAAACAAATTGCAAATTTCCTTCAAAGGTGGTTCAACCTTGAGAGCCAATCCACCAGATGCCTCCAAATTAAATTTAAAAATAAAAACAACAAACTGACCAATTATCAAAAGAAAGGCAGAATCGGCCTCTACACACCAAGACACAAATTGGAATAATCAAGCGATATCATATCATAACACTCTTCGAACTTACCAAGAAAGCTACTAAATTTCCCCCCATGTGGCCTGTACAAGCAACCAACGGCAGTCTTTATTTTATGAATGGTAACCTCGACCCAGATGTACTCAATGTCATTATTTATAGAAGAAGTGATAAGCGAACCCTTGAGCACGTCACGAGTGTAAATCGCCAAGCCGCTGCCCCGCCCACCCGTGAAGCGAGAAAAATGCTATAGCCCCTGATAAACAAAAGACTCGGATCGATGTTCTCATCCAACCAGGTCTCGCTCAAGCACAAGACATGAAAGTTTGACCCCATGACATAATCCCTGAAGTCGCTAAATTTGCTCAACAGGGAGCAGATGTTTATATATGGCAGACTCTCATATCATTCGCGTCGGTCATGGTACTCAGTGTACGATAATATTTATAGAAACATAATATATTATATAGTTATATGGCAACAATAATTTAGTCTAGCATTGGTGTGGCAATGACTATAAATCAAGAAAAAATAGTAAAAACATCAGTAATCACCCATGTGAGCACGAACTGCAGCCTGCGGGGACAAGAGCAAATTCAAGATTAAATTTATCAATACAAATAAAAATAATATATAACGTAGTAAAATAAGAATTTCAGTATCCTTTCGCAGCGATTCTCCTCCAGTCCTAGAGGCGTGAGGTAACCTGAATTATTGATAAAATAAATTTCAATCAATTGCGTTGGCTCAAACTACTCCTAAATAAACATACAGTTTATTTATTACAGCATATGATTTTATTTTTTTTTTTTTTTTTTAGTTTATTACAGTATATACAGCATATTATGAAATTAAACATTAAATACTGTTCTAATAATCAACCAGATGAAATTTATCATGAAAGCATTAAACTAAATTAAGTTAAATAAATCATAATCATGACCAAATCAGTCGTAATCAATGTACATGAGATGAGGCTTCAATCGGTATCACCTCACGTATTCAGCTGGTAACAGCGGCGTTGAGTTGATCTTCGGTGGTGACGTATTTAACGGCGTCTCCCACTTTAAATCCTATGCGACCCCTATTCGTCCAGCAATCATTTCCGAATTTTTCTTTGACTAGCTTGAAAATTTTTCTGCGTCTGGGGGACAACACCTCCGCCACTGAGATACCCTGAGATTAATAGCCCTTCAGTTGCCTCTTATTAGCCTTGAAAACCTTATCTTTCAGCCACACACAAACGAACTCGACCATTATCGGGCGCTTACTTTTATCAGTTTTTTTGCCGATTCGATAGCAGCTGGATATTTCCGCGTCTTTAACATTTATATGCATGCGTGAATCTATGATTTTTATTACTAAACTCAACAATTTATCTTCAGAATCTTGTTCCTTAATCCCGAACATAATTATTTTATTTCTATTTGCTTGCTGCACACAACTGTCGAAGTGGTTTTCAGCTGACAGCAGTTGATCGCGAAGTTCATCTACCTGAGATTGAATAGCTTTCAGTTGATTATTTACTTCTGCTTTAAATAGATCAACCCTATGCATGATGGAGTCCAATGTGACTTCATTGGCATCATTCGTGGGTGTTTTCATCCTAGTTATTTCATCCTTAAACCGTCCAATCTCTTCAACGAAATGAATCTTTAAATCGTTTACCTTAGCATCCAGATCTTTAATTGTCTTCGCCATAGTTATTATTCGGCAACAATGCACAGGACCAAAATTAGACAGCACTTTTACTATTATTCACAAGGTATTAGTTTACTGATTGACTAAAAGCAAATACAACAATTATACCACTATTTATACCAACTTTATAACCGATTATTCAGGAGTAGTTTACACCTCGCTGTTACCAGTTCAGCGACATGATATTATTGCAAGGGTGCTTTATTTAGTACCTATTATTGTGGTAGAGAAATAATAAATAAGCGATTTATAACAAATTACTTTTTACTTTTTTCAGGTGGGATTTTTAAAATTTATTTTGTAGTTTTATCCGCTTATAAGATTGACCTAAGTGATTCTAAAGGGTTATGATTCATGATTTACTAGTCGAAAGTATTATCTTTCGTCATTTTGATTTACTCCCTCAGGTCAGGATATCAATATTATGAGAGTATTTAGGATCCACCAAGCTTCTTTAGTATAGCATCAAAATTTAATATTGGTTATACCTTGTGACAATGTTTTCCCAGCATCAATTCATTGATTTAATATTTACAAGAATAGCCAATATTTATAACATATAAAAAACAAATGTTCTTTCAATATTGTTACAGTGCTGTTACCATTACTCACGTAGAATAATAATTGACCTAACCATTACTAATTACCAGTTAATGTAATTGGAATAAATACTATAATAAATAAACCTAAAACATGAAATAATGTACAATAAAATGGTACACAGACCACCGAGGGAACTGGGACAGGAGTATATGGTACAGGCACCAACTACCTACTCCGAGCCGATGGGAACATCCCCAAGCATACTTCAAGCCGTACTACACGCAATAGAGGTATGCTCCCAAATAAACCTCGACAGAAACTATAAAATAGGGAAATAGCAATATTGACAGACAGTCAAGCAGCCATAAAAACGCCGAGCTCTCGTATCATCATCTCTAAAATGGCATCGAATTGCCTACAAAAACTCAACAAACTAGGCAAAGAGAACAACATTTTCCTCATATGGATACCAGGTCACACTGGGATTGAGGGAAACGAACGTGCCCACTCGTTGGCAAGAAAAGGAGCAGCAGCTGCCTTCATAGAACCAGAGTTATACAGTGGCCTTGAAGACACGTTCTTTAAAGCAGAACTTCAAAAGGAAGAAGGTGAACTGAAAGAAGTCCATTGGAAAACCTCTCAGGCTTAAGGCAATCCAAGAAGCTCCTCGGGAACTTTAACTGAGAAAGGTCAAGAAAACTCTTGACCCTCAACAAAGAAAGTCTCAGAATGCTAACGGGATTCCTAACAGGTCATTGCAAGCTCAGTGAACTGTTAATGCAGATTACTGCGTCCACTCATGCATTAAAATGGCTGATATAAGTGCCGTTAATTCAGACGAGGTACCAGGAAATAAATTTTATTGAGTAAGTAAGTGCGTGAAATCATTCAAATTGTTAAGCAAACCGTAGAGTAATCGTAACATCCCAGCAACCCGTCTGACATACAAAGAGGTAAAGTAGTTAAATATGGTTAACAATATACTATGGATGAAACCTTCTCGGAGGATACTGACGATCTAGACGGAAGCTTAAAAATTTAAAAAAAGAGCGCTGTACAGATTCCAGACGACTGGAATCTGATATGAACCTGATATATTGTCGGCCTAATATGAAAATGGCCCAAGTCCATTTTTCACCAAAATGAGATTTTAATATCATTTGGAAGAGAATGGCCTAACTCATCGCTTAGTAAATTGTTTGAGTTCGATTTTCCACTCATAGATGGCATTAGACTGTTCTAAGAAAGTGGCCCAAATCCTAAGTTGTCTTGATTATGGGAAACCAAACTACGCTACAATATGAGTATTGGCCTCACTAAGGAGTAATAAAGAATACATAGAGAGCGTGTAATAGAGAAACCACTGCAGTTCCTGTAGATAAAACCGTAAGTTCTAAACATTCGAGGAACGATGGCATCGACATGCAAGGTAAAATAAAATTTGTAGTCAAACAAGACGCCCAAGTCCTTAATTCCGCCCAAATAGTGTATATCAATGTTGCAGATTTTATATTGAAGAGTATGTTATTGTCACGTCTTGAATAGCTAAAAAGCACACACTTAGACACATTCATGTGCATTCTATTACTAATGCACCACTTAGCGATGACATTGGGGTTACGTTGAAGTCTCACACACTCTGCAACAGAATTGACAGTTGAGATAAACTTAAGGCCGTTGGCAAACAGCAAGCTCTCACAGTCTACCCTATCATCTATATCGTTGTTGAAAAGTTAAAATAGAGGGGGTCCCAGATTAGAGCCCTGAGGAACTCCAGATCCAGGTTCAATAGCTTTAGAGATTACACAGTGATATTTGACGCGCTGCTTCCCGTTAGTTGGATACGAGTGGATAAGTGTCTGCAACTTGTTGGAGAAACCGAAAGACGATATCTTAAGCATCAATATAGAGTGATCCAGCTAATAAAAAGCTTTTTGGAAGTCGAGGTATAAAACACAGACCTGACTACGGGGTCAATACCCTCAGAAACATATTGCGAAAAACTTGCCAAGTTGATCACCGTAGATCGTTTCATGACCTTATAACGATTGCGGATGACGCCGAGAACGTGAGTTCCATCTCTTAGTTTAACTCTCACTGGTCGGGTCGTGAACATTCCTGCGGGCTGTCTCCAGGAAAATCGTTCTCATGGTCGACAACTCCTAAAACACTGATAATTTCCGACTTCTCATCTCTAACAGGCTGTTCCTTGAAGAGAGAATTTGGCAGCTCCGGTAAATTTACGACAATCAAGTATCAAGTTATTGGCTCGATTATTTTCGAGCAGGTTTTTGCCGCTCAAAAACTGCCTGAGCGACCTCTTCAAAGATTTCGTAGTTCCTCTGGGATATGGTAGACCCTACATCGGCCAGTTAAGAATTAAAATTTTCCCCGATCTTCATCAAGGAACCACCGAATTTTTGTTGCAAATTCTTGATGAGAACCTTCCTTATATGTAGCTTGAAAGATTGCTATTACAGGAGTTGCACAAAATTTTAATACACTGACTTCGCTCGAGTCATCTTTACCTCGCTTTCAGAAACGTTCACAGGAGTGTGATATAAGGATCCCTGACAAACATCACACTGTAGACTGCAAAGCTTCCCAACGAGACCAGTTAACACACTGCTCATTATCGCTATGAGTCGACAGAAGAATAATCGCAGAAATAATGTAGACACACGACATATATAGGGTGAGTCGCCTGAAATGGAAAGCTCGATTACACTGTAATGAAGTCGTGTTACCCCGACTCCATCTATTTTATTTTTTTTCTATTTTTCTATTCTTTTCAATAAATAAAGATCATTCCAACGACATAGGTAGATAGGTAGGACCACCCCGTTTAAGTTATTATTAATTCAGTTAAGTTTTTGTGAATAGTACAGAAATAGGGTTTGGTAGGTAGGTACCTTGAATCAGCAAAGTACTAATAATTTTCATGATTTCATTTAATTTCATTAATTTTTTATGCACAGGCTGATTTTTAAAGTAACTAAATCGAGGCAGTTGGCTTCAAATTCAAGCAAGTTATCGACCACTATCGCATTATAAAAACGCCGAAATGCACCGGGCCGCAGATAGCAGTTTAAATTAACCTTTTTTACGGAGAAAATGTTCTCGAAAATTTCTATCTCACCAGGAACCGATAGTGGTCGCTATATAAACCGGGGCCGTGATTTGAAAAAGGAATTAGGTATTCTGATCTCCGATCGTGAAGAAGTGCGTTAGGTAGTCAGCCGCCTCAGTTTACCGGGAAGTCCGCGTGCAATAATTATAGTTATTTTAATTTTTATCCTTTTTACCGGGAAGTACCTGGGGTCGTTGTTAGTAGTGCGTCTGAATTAATAGAAGATCTCTATCTAGACCCGTTGCCGAAGAATAGTCAAAGGTAGGTGCTGTTGCAATTTATATTTCTGCTGCGGTCGATATTTTTTCTCCTCTCACTCCCATCGCTCCAACCTTCATCAGAACCGTCTCCTCCTTCCGTTGTTGGTAACAAAGACTTCGCTCCTAGTTCACGGTCCATCGCCTGGCATAGCAAGGGTGGATCAGTGCGCCGGGAGTGGTGTCTGGTGCCAGCGGAACAACGGGTTCCTCCGATAACCCCTACCATCTCCGTTGTGGGCAACAAAGGCCTCGCTCTTAGTTCACGGTCCATCGCCTGGCATAGCAAGGGTGGATCAGTGCGCCGGGAGTGGTGTCTGGTACCCGCGGAACAACGGGCTCCTTCAATACCCCTTCATCTCCTCGTTGTGGGCAACAAAGGCTTCGCTCCTAGTACACGGTCCATCGCCTGGCATAGCAAGGGTGGATCAGTGGGCTGGGGGTGGCGTCTGGTGCTCGCGGAGCAGCGTCCCGCCAAAATCGTGCCGATTACCCTCCGAATGCGTAGTTGAGATCACCGTGGCCGCACTACTCACATAACCGCCGAGAACAGCCCGCCTAGTTATTCTTTTTTTTGTCTAAACCGATCCAGGCCGTTTTTAACCGCCGTTCGTCATTCCGACGTGTATACCTACCTACTTATTAGTCGCAACCACCCCTCACGTACCGCTGTGCCCCGTGACCGATTTGTTGTTATTTATTTATTCAAACCGATTCAATATTATTGCTCATTGTATACCTACTCCGATAAATTAATAATAAAAATTGTTAAGCTGAATTCTGTGGTGTTAATGTTCATCCGTTCTGCATTAATTAATTAGGTATCCGTTAAACTGACAATCACTCGCTACAGCTTGGCTCCTCGGGAGGTGCCAATGCTTTCGGAAAGCGATTAAAGCCCGCTTTGCCGAACACAATTATTTTAGGGTGGTAACCTCAACCGACCCCTGGCACTTTCCGTTTCTCCACAGAGCTACCCCTGGAACAAGGGTACTATAGCAGTACCATTGTAATTACGACTCAGGTAAGTGGGAAGATTTGGCGAGAACATCTTCCCAAGGGAGTAAACCCTCAGTAAAAATCTGGCGCCCGAGGAATCCGTCCGATCTCCAGGCGATTCCGGACCAGCGAAACGCCACGGACGACTCTCAGGCGGAGTCGTAGTTACAACACCTACACCATTAAAGATATCGAAATGAACCAAAAAGTGCTGTAAAGAATAGGGCAAAGTGCCGTTTGTAAAATTATTTTCATATATACAGAATGGCCCAATATCGCTGTACGCCATACAACTTTGTTATTTTAAATAGGACACCCTCTACATTATTACATCTTCAGAAGATTGCTTGAGAAAAGTAAAAAATAATGATTTGTAAAGTTAAAGTTTGTAACGAGTGATTTATATAACGTCCAGTGACTTTTTATATAAGGTCCAGTTACGCCCTCTTGAAGACGCGGTACAAGCTCGTCACCCGGCCACAGAAAGAGCTGCATAACTCACTCATCCACGTTCCAGTCCGGCGCCTAATAAATTTGGTATCTCTTCTCTTTATAGTGAGTGTTGTTCGAAATACCTTGAGAATTAGGTACCTTTATAATTAGGTGCCTTGAGAATTAGGTAAAGGAAACTAGAGTCGACGAAAGTGTGGTTAACAGGACCTGCATTCACCTAGCTTCCGGTCGCTGCGCAACCACCACCTATCAGAGTTCATTCCCAAGATAGTAACAACATCCATAGCGGAAGGAGGCCTGTGGAGGCGACCCGTAACTATTTTGTTTTAATTAAAATTTCCTATGCATATTATCAGCCTTAATACAAGGATTTATTTTTAATAATTAATAATGGAGTTTCCTAGTTTGCTTTTAATGAAAACTATTGCTATTAGCTGCTATTTTGCTTTAATGAGAATTTCATAGGGAGTCTTCTTAAGCACCGTCTCCTAACTCGCCGCTCATTTCACTTCTAGAAAATAATACTGCAGGGGCATAGATAATGATTTCGACATAATTAGGCCATAAATTAATAAGAATTTTTGTATACCGTGCGAATACTAAGACCTCGACTGAGACTATACATAGGCGAATTGATATAGAACTTATAAATTTCCCTATGTATAAAGGTTAAGTATTCAACATGATCGGTGCAAGGCAATTTTTTGTCCATGTATAGGGACCCAATACTCGCACGGTATAATAATAATAATTTACATTTCGCATAGTCATTTGCACCGTTGCATAGTTCATATACAGTGAGAGTTTTTTAAGGCAGAGCATAGGAGATTGGCTTGGGAAACGAGTTAATGCTTTGCAATAATACTCACTTCAAATTTAATTATTAATTTGACTTTTATGAGTAAAACTTTCATCGGTTACATCTAGCGTAGGTATACCTACTTAGTACTTATTTTCATCAAAAATATATACAACTGATGAGAAAATTAAAATGTACACATGGTAAACCATTGGCTCTTCTTTACGTGAATTTCTGCAATATTTAGTGTCGAGCACCCAAATAGGCCAATTCCAAGTCATTCTTCTGTGCAAAGAACAGTACATAAATTTTTACAAATTGGTTATGTTAATTCTGATCACGCGCTGCTGTAATAAGCGTAGAAGAGCTGCAACTGTTTTAACCGAAGAAACTGAAATCAATATATTGGCTTCGGTAGAAAATAATTCAGAAATAACTACAAGACAAATTGCAGATGAACAGGAGCGTAAGTCAAACTTCTGTTATTCGAAGCCTGAAAAATCATATAAATTCCAAAAACATCAAGAACTTAGACAATGTGATGCCGAAAATAGAATCGTTTTTTGCGAAAACATGTTTGAAGACATTATTAACGACCAAAATTATTTGAACCAAATAATATTCACAGATGAATCACCATTTGTTAGACATGGCGAATCAAATTCACAGAACTGCAGATATTGGGCCAAGGAAAATTTACACTGGTATCATGGCACTACGACACAATATTCACAGAAAGTGAATGTGTGGGCTGGAATAGTCAGCACTCACATTTTAGAACCTTTTTTCATCGCGAAGGTACCTTAACCTCTCAACGGTATATGCAGCTACTGCAAGAAAAAATCATTCCGGTCATAAATAACCTACACCTAGAAGGCCCCTTATGGTACTAACACGGTGGCGCACGGGACCATTTTTTCCGGGAAGTTCGACAGCTGCTTAATGCTTAGTTTCCTGGCAGGTGGACAGGAAGAGGTGGAGTAAGTAAATGGCCGCTTAGGTCACCAGACCTAACTCCCATGGAATTGTTTGAGTGGGGAAAAGTGAAGTCATCAGTTTATAACGCCGTTCCTATCAACGACATTGAAGAGCTCAAGCAAAGGATAAGTACTTAGAGCATCAGAAGAAATATCGCCTGAACATTGCAGAAATGCGATAAATGAATTCTACAATAGATTAGGATTTTGTTTGTTGGAAAACGGTGGCATTTTTGAAAATTTGTTGTGAATTTATAGTTTTGATTTGCAGCTTAGCAAAATATTTAGAAAAGATTACTTGATCCTTTATAGTTGTACCTACTTTTCTAGGACGCAAGTTAACGGATGTTTAGTTATAATTTGTTCAGATGAACATTTGTGAATTCTTATTCTCTTAATACTTGTAAATCGTAGTAGTTATATTACTTTAGAATAAGAATTAACACACTGTATAAATATTTAATTTACAATTATTTTGTTTCTTTATAAGTAGAATAATTAGCATAGAGTTAACCTTTTTCGTATTTTGAAATAATTTCTATTCATTCTAATTAAAAAAAATAATAAAAAATGATTTATTTCATTGACTTTCAATACAGAATCCCTATGTTCTATTTTAAATAACTCACTAATGCTAAATTAGTGAGAAAAAATACTCGAATGTTACCATAACTACGGTCATGTTAAATTCGCTATGTTCCATTTTAAATGGTTCAACAACGTTCATTAGACTGCGTCATACAGGGTTAGAACTATTTAAAGGGCCACTACAGGGATATCCTAAACCATTGAAGATACGAGGTTGGTAAAATTAGAGAAAAGTTGCGCTATTTTGTGGCCATCTCGAATTCGTCAAAACATGCAAGATAACTGTGACCATTCCTGAAATATCCTGAAAAAAATTAAAAATCGAGATTTCTTATTTTCGTCATATCTTTTTTGTTATTGGAAATTAATAATTAATTTTGCGTAGGCTTACATAAGTCGGCAAGAGCTACCCATCTGACATTTAAAAAATTTTCAAAGCCGACTAGATCTTAGACTTTTCATAGTTTTTCTTATGGCTTCTCTTAAGCTTTCGTTTTTCTTATGGCCGCCATATTGTTTTTTTATTTCTTTCGGTATGAAAATAATAATAATCAAGTGAAGAGTGCATAAAGTAAAAACGGGTGAAGTAAAGTGTCGTAGCGGTTCTTTATTTTAACGCTTGCAATAATCTGACACGTCACTGCAAGCCGGCCAATGAAGTGCAGTACAAGTTCTAATGAGCGGCCCGAGCACAAGTAATGTATCTGAGACGCTGAACTACATAGGCCGAAGCCGACCGCTCCCTAAAGCTTGTTAGCACCTACTAGAGAAACGTGCATAAAGGGGTACTTTTTTTCACGACTGGGACGTTTTTGAGGTAGGTACCTAACAGATTTTGTGCAGCCATATGTGTCTGAATAATAATTTCTTCTAGTGCCGAATATATTTCATTCATTGTATAACAAAACACAAAATAATAATAGTCGTACATAGATCTGTCGATCTGCGAATATACTATGAAGCTTCTCTAGTAGGTGCATTTGGTCAACCAGCTTTAGGGAGCGGAAGGTGTCGGGCTATGTAGCTCAGCGTCGAACTAGGTACATCAGCCACTCGCGCTCGGGCCGCTCACTAAAAATTGTTGACTGACCGGCATGCAGTGACGCGTCAGATTATGCCAAGAGTGAATAATGAACCGCTATGACACTTTATTTTACCCGTTTTTACTTTATGCACTCTTCATGATCATACATTTTACGAACTAAGAAACGTGTAAAATGGTGCATTTTATGAATCACTGGTAGATGGTAGATAAAATTATTTTGTGTTTTGTATCGTTTAGTTACCTAAAATGGATACCACTGTGAATGATTTAATGAATGAAATATTTTCTACACCAGAAGAAATTATTTTTCAATCAAATGTGGCTGCATAAAATCTGTTACCTCAAAAATCTAAAGACGTGTATATTAAGCAAAATTCACCTTTATGAACTGACGTGATGCAAATGGCGTTAATAGCTTCACGGAAACACTAACACTAAGGTATATTGAAAATGTTTTTTTTTGTTAAATTTTGATAACTTTTCGTTCTATTTAAAGTCACTCGTTGATAAAATTTTGTATGCAACACATGCATAAAGTGCCTTTTTTCCACTTCTGGGATTAACGCACTCGCCTGCGGCTCGTGCGGTCTAGCTTTCCACTCATGAAAAAAAGGACCACTTTATGCACTTGTTGCATAAATAACTAATAATATGTATGATATATTATAATATAATATACAATATTATTATAATATTGAAATATTGTAATATAATATTGGGATATCCTAAACCATAAGAAATACAGGGTCCCTTAAATTGGAAAAAAGCTTCTCTATTTTGTGGCCATCTCGAATCCATCTATACGAACGAAATATCTGGAACCGTTACTGAAATATCCTGAAAAAACTGAAAAGTCGATATTTCTTACTTTTGCCATTATCTTTTTAATTATTGGAGATTAATAAATAATTTTTTGTAGGCATACATAGGACGCCAAGAGCTATCCATCTGACATTTAAAAATTTTCCAAAGCCAACTTAGTAGATCCCAGAGTATTCATAGTCAACTTTTGTTTTTCTCGTGGACGCCATATTGGATTTTCATTTTATTCTCTATTGAAAAGATCCAGGAAACCAAAAATCTATCGCCTTCAAAAAAATTCTACAAAATTTTCTTCTTTTTTCGAAAAAAAAAAGAAAATTTATCACCGAACGACGTCGTGTGACTTCGCAATATGACGTGACATTGCTTGACTCATGGTTATTTATGATGACATTAGGTTGAAGAAAGGTTTTTTTTTTTCGGAAAAAGAACAAGAAAATTTTGCAGATTTTTTTTTGAATCTATAATAGATTTTCGGTTTCCTTATTTTTTTCAATACAGAATGACATGATAATACAATATGGCGACCATAAGAAAAACAAAAATTGACTATGAATACTCGGAATCTAGTTGGCTTTGAAAATTTTTGAAATTTCAGATGGACAAAAAATATTTATTAATCTCAAATAATAAAACAGATATGGCAAAAATAAGAAATCTCGATTTTTCAGTTTTGTCAGGATATTTCAGGAACGGTTCCAAATATCTTGTCTCGACGATATAATGTCTCGACGGATTCGCCATGGCCACAAAATAAAGCAGATTTTCTCTAATTTAAGATATCCCAATAACTGGCACCATGATATTTGCATAACCCTGTATACAAAAAATTAGTTTCTTAATAGTATTTTATATAATTATTTTTTTAATACAATAATAATAATTATTGTTCTCTTTGATCCTTGTGTCACTCGAAGTTGCTATATAAAGAGGACCTTACAATCTTACGCTAAAGTGATTAAATGCTTAAAATTATTGTTGAAAATGAAAAACCTTTGCAAGATATTAAGGTTAGATCCTGTTCAAAGTGATACACTGCTGGTGATATAATAAAATTAACTTTCCCTTCTCAGCAGTACAGCGTCTGTAGTAGTATCATAGGATCGGCGTCCCGCTTTCTCAAAGGACATAAAAGGTCACCACTTGAGCTTATTTTATATAAGTTCCGTGAAGATAAAACAGGATCAAAAGATTTTCTATCTGTAGGAAGAGGAAGTGCCTTTTTAGGTGAAAGTTATTTATGGATATAATAGTTGATATAAAATGTCAAAATAATATACATGTATAAATCATTCCAACATGAGTTTCAATTATTGAAGTTAATTTAAGTATTATAAAAAAATATATTTTTGTTGCAATAATTTAAAATTATTGTCCCTTCAACCACGTAAACATGAAAGTCTAAGCAACATTGCAAGGAAACATTTATAAATAAAATCGATACCTCTGGATATTTCATTAAAAAAAATCGAGGGGCTCATCAGTCGTTATCACGTCACACCACGTAATAAAAATATATTGCCAATTATTGAAAGACGATAGGACAGGATATTTTTTATGAACTAAATTTGATACATAAATGGTGGTATAACAAGCTTTTTTACAACGTATTCACTTTGAATTGATCTCTTTAATCATATCTTTTGAATACTTTAAAGCCGAAGCTATCTGAGTGGTTTGGGGTGGATGACAGGATTTGTGAAAATTGGGTTCTGCGTTGGAGATATTATCTTCAAAATATCTATTCCGCCATTACGAGCTACAAAATGCTGCCTGAATACTCCTGCATGAAAAAAATATGTGGTTGTGAAGGTATGTTAAATTCAAAATATCCTTTTGGTAGATGAGTTTGCAAGTGCATGAATAATTTAAGAGATGCTCTATCTGAGAAAGAGTGAAACTATTCTCAATTTATATAAAATCTAATAACCTGTCAATATTTACAAAAGCTGGTTCAGATTTTATACATAAAAAAGGAAATGTCGACTCTTAAAGGATTCAAGGAGTTTCAGACATAAGATTTTTGTATAAGAAGTTTAGTTTTTCAGAATCATGGTCTATGATCATTTTTTAAGAGATACAATTTTTATTATAAAAATAAAACAAATCAATATAAATTACATTGTTTGCCTTAATATGTTTTCTTATGATATTCGGTGAAATAATAACTAAATGTGATACAAGTTGCAAAATATGAGTGTTTTAGGACGCGGCGAAGATTGTCAAACGATGCCGAAGGCCAAGTTTTAAAATCGTCAAATGTTCGGAATATATTTTTTTTTGCAATACGTGTTTAAAAGGATTTTTTGTTAAGTCACCAAGAAACTACGATTTGTGAATTCAAAGTAGTCAAAAACAACAAAATATGAATTCTAGAAATAGTTATTTTATACTGTCAAAAGTGACAGGCTTGTAAGGGTCTTCTGTCACCGTTCCATTTATTAGCCCTTTTCATAAATAATAAAAATTTCTGGAGCGCACGGTACACGATACTTTCGTCGAGCGCCTGGTGTAGAATTGTCGACCGGTGGTGATACTGCCGTTCGGGTTCATCGAATCGTTCCTTTTCGACTCGTGGTAGCATGGCAGGGGAGAGCGGCTATTAAAAGGGAGAGAGCACATCAGTCGGGATTGATTCCTGTTAAAATTTAAAAACAGACCACCTTGTAACATTAATATTTAAATTAATTACCATGTCTCGCAGTTAAAAAGCAACCCTCCGCCCCTTTAAGTAGAGAAAAGTAGATAATTATCTATAATTGCACTTGTTATCTTGCGACACCGTTAGAGGTCGAGTACACGATGGCTGATTTGATTTCCTTTTTTAAATTTCAATAATTTATTACTGCTTTCTTGAATTATATATTTATCGCTACCTTCATTTTATGATCATATTATTGATGGTGAGGTCTCAAGAGTGTTGGAGTTTTTTTTTAGTAACCTTATTCTTTTTTTAAGCATGTAAAGTGGTTGAATGATTTATTTCAACACATAAAGCACTCTCGAGGACTCACGCTGATTTATTGACCTGCTGGTTCTGAACTCCTCTGATCTGTCCTTAGGGAGTTCGCCCCTTCTGTATGGGTGCCATGTTGCTGGTAGGAAACCAGCAACATGAAGGCCATCAAGACCCGTAACAGCACCTACCATCAGCGCCGTAATGACTAGGACCAGCCAGCGCTAGCACCAGCACCAACACCAGGACGACCCATGGCTGGCACTACCACCAACCATTATTCATGATCATGGCGGATCCTCGGGGAGTCATGTTGAACCCCTTTGGGAGACAGGAAACGTCACCACCTGTTTTTCCAAGCTAAGTAGTTCAACCTTTCACTGATATACCTAGCTTTGTTTGCCATTTTTCAATTCATTGCTTTTTAAATTGTTATTTCACCTCCATGGCTCTGGTGCCTCAATATGTCAATAATTTCCAAATTCTGTATTTTTCCCTTATTTAATAAAGCAACATTTTAATAATTAGTATCGCCCTCACACGTCATCGTGTCATTTTTCAATGTATAATTATCTTATCTTTCTTGTTTAATTATTTCCTAATTTCTATAAATTAACTATTTCATTATTAAACCTATTTCATAATTTCTATGAATTTAATATTTTATTATTATACCTACCTGTGATACCATTTGCATTTTACCATCCATTGCAATATTTCATTTTTGTGATATTTAAATTTGTTCTATTTAATTGCTATTATGTATTTTGTCATTTTTGAATATTTTTATTGTCTGTTATATGTCAGTTCAATTATTTCTACATTTATTATATAAATTATTTTATTTTATTTATTTATTTATTCAACCAAGTGTCTCGACATCCAAGGTCATTGACATGTACATTGATTAAGGGCTAGGGTATAATAATAATAATAATAATAATTTATTACTTTCCAACAGGCAAACGCCCAATTACAGGAAGCACATCATGTAGTATAAATCGTAAGATATCAATTAAATACTTGAGGTGAGTATAAAATTACTGTAGGTATATGAATGTTATTTTTGGTGGTATAATTTTGGAATAGTTATGGTATGAACTATCGGTAGACATAACTGATTAGATTAAATGGTATGTGTTGGTGTCCTGGAGGAACGAGATGATCTTATCCACTTTGTCAGGTGAGTCCAAGAGTTCTCTCAATCCCTCACTTCTCTGGAGGTCGGAGCGAGTTCGGGCATCCGTGTAGAAGTCTCATTCAAGTAGGATATGCTGGATGGTAAGAGGGCTGCCGCAATGTTTACATGCGGGAGGATTGGTACCAGACATAAGGTGAGAGTGGGTGAGGCTGGTGTGTCCTATCCTCAGTCTCCGCATGACTACTCCGTTTCTTCTGGTTAAGGTAGGTATCTGGAAGCATTTGATTAAGGGATGGATAGCGCGCAATTTGTCAGGTGTTCTATGCCATTCGTTCTGCCATTTCTGTAGAATAGTTTGTTTGAGATCTTGCCTGAGGTCGCTGTGAAGCTGTAAGTTTATCATTGGAGAATTTAGGGTTACGGCTTCCTTGGCGGCCCGATCCGCTGTCTCGTTGCCCTTGATGCCGACGTGTGACGGGACCCAGATTATGGTGATGGAAACTCCCCTGGCAGCGAGTGTGTGGCAGGTTTCGTGAATTTCCCGGACAATTGGATGTTGGGAGTAGAAGTTTTGTATTAGATTAGCTGACGTGAGGAAGTCTGTGCATACACTGATTGTTTGATTGTCCGGTATGGGCGTCTCCAGGGCTTTGAAAATTCCGTATAGCTCAGCTGTTAGTATGGTGCAATAGCTGGGGAGTCTGTATTGAGCTACAGTTGCTTGGGAGGTAGTAATGGAGCAGCCTGTTCCACTTAGACTTTTGGAAGCGTCGGTGAATAGGGTAATGTCTGAATTGACTTTGTTTTTTAGTCTGAGGAAGGATTGCTGAAGAATTTCCGTGGGAGTATCTTGTTTTACGTGGCGGGAGAGAGATGTGTTTACTTTTGGAAGAATTAAAGTCCAAGGAGGGAGGTTTGGATGTTCAATAGGAGTTATGTTCGATAAATTAACATTTCCTAATAGGGATTTAAGGATTTGGGGTGTTGTCTGAGTTGTAGAGGAATTTGTAGAGGAATCAACTGACCAGAGGGTCGGCATTCAGAAGAGAGAAAACCCAAGAGAGATTATTAGGGCAGGCAGATGCTCTGGCGGCATAAGTCATGAGGAGTTGTTGGCGGCGCAGGTTAAACGGAAGTTCGTTGGGTTCTACGTAGACTGTTTACGGGGCTGGATCTGAAAGCTCCTAGACATAATTCGAAGCGCAGTGTTGTGGACTGTATTAAGCAGTTGGAGGTTAGATTTGGAGGCGGATAAAAATACTTGACTACCGTAGTCTAGTCTGGATCGAATTAAGGCCCTATATATTCTAAGCAGGACTTCTTCTTCTGCGCCCCAGCGGTGGTGTGAGAGTACCTTTAAAATGTTTAAGCGGGCTAGACAACTGCGTTTTGTTTTCTGTAAGTGAAGTCTCCAAGTGAGTTTGCTGTCGAATATTACTCCTAGGAACTTGTGATGATCAACTATATTAAGTGTCGTGCCATTAAGCTGGATAAGAGGGGCTTGAGTGCGGTGTCGTCGACTGAATTTTATGACTTTTGATTTCGACGAGGAGAACTTGAATCCTGTATTAGCAGCCCATTGACTTAATTTATCTACAGCGTATTGGATTATTGTAGATGTAGTCGCTGTATTTTTCCCTTGACAGAATAGGACTAAGTCATCAGCGTACTGAGTGCACTTCACTGGGGGATGAATGGAGGAGCTTATATCGTTGATGGCCAGAAGAAATAATGTCGTGCTGAGTACGGATCCTTGTGGAACGCCATTTTCTGTTGGGTACGCTTTAGACGTTTTCCCGTTTGCCATTAGCTTGAAAGATCTATTGGATAGAGAGTTGTTGATAAATTGGAGGAGATTTCCAGTCAGCTTAAGGTTGTGGAGTTTTTCGAGTATGGTTGATCTCCGTGTTGTGTCAAAGGCGCTTTCAATATCGAAGATGACGGCGATGACCTCCTGTTTTTCAGCCAGGGCGTTAGCTATTTCACTCTGAAGAATAACGAGGTTGTCTGTTGTACTTCTGTTAGGTCTAAAGCCTGATTGAGCTGGACTTAGACTGTTGTGTCTTTCAAGGTACCAAAGTAGCCTTTTGTTCACCATCTTCTCGAGAAGTTTGCAGAGGTTACAGGTTAGAGATATCGGTCTGTAGGAGTTTAGGAGCGTTGGGGGGGGGGAGTTGTATTTTTCGATGGGTAGTACAAGAGATTATCGCCATATAGCCGGGAATTCGTGAAGTGTCCAAATTCTGTTATATAGTTCCAGAAGTTTGGACAGAGAATCGGTATGTAGGTTTTTGAGAAAAATAAATGGAATGTCGTCTGGACCTGCTGCAGAGTTTTTGAAGGATGAGAGGGCTGTTGAGAGTTCTCGTTTGGTAAAGGGAAGGTTTAGTGGGTCTTGGTGATTCGGATTATTTGGTAGAGGGTTATTTAAGGGCTTGACGTCGTAAGGGTTGGATGATGTCTTCGCTTGAAAGTGTTTGGCAAGAGTGTTTACTATGTTTTGGCTATGAGTGATGGTTTGGCCCTGGTATGATAGGACTAGGATTTTAGTACCGTAGCTGCAGCCTCGCATTTGTTTGATTTTGGCCAAAACCTCTCTCGCGGGCGTGCTTGATGTGATCGAGCTGGTGTACTTGCTCCATGAGTCCTTTTTGCTTTCCTTGATAATTCGCTTCGTGATGGCTTTTAGCTTTTTGAAGTTGATCAGATCTGCTTGGGTTCTGGTTCGGCGATATTAGTTCAGCGCTTGTTTACAGTTCTTAAAAGCCTTCGCGCAGGACTCATTCCACCATGGTACCCTTCTTTGGTTCGCATCGGTGATGCATTTTTCTGTGTATTTATCGGCAGATGTAATTAAACTAGTGAACATATTAACGTTATCGTCGACACTGTCTGAGAAATTGATCGTGTCGGTCTGATTTTTTACATCAATGCTGAACTTTTCCCAGTCAGCATGCTTGATCCGCCACCTGCTCACGTTGTCGACAGGTTTGGATGTGTTATCAGTGATGAGTAGGTACTGGGAAATGATTGCTATCATAGAGGCTGTCTAAGGGCTGCCAGACAAGTGCCGTTGATGTCGTGGGATCACAAAGGCTTAAGTCAATTTTGGAGAGGTTTCCAGTGGATATATTGAAGTGTGTATTACTACCAGAGTTTAGAAGTGAAATATCTGCAGTATTTATTATGTCTTCAACAACTTTTCCTCTGCCAAATGTGCGGTCGATCCCTACATCACGCCGTGGGGCTGGCTTACTAAGTCTAACATTTCAGCTCTTGTTAGGTTATAGTCTGGAGGAATGTACCTTTATGCTGCAAATAAATTATTTTAATTGTCAATAAAAACTGTTAAAATTTGCTTGTGAATTTTCTTCGACCTGTGACGTTGTTCATTTGTGTGCATTGCCAAAACAATAGGTGAATTTCTTTTCTGACCTAGTTGGCTGCTAAGTAGCGTTCCTTGCCTCCCCGAAAATTGCTAGGGGTGCAACGGAAGGTTATACTTCATGAAAACTTGCTTTTAGCTCGCATTTTATGTCACTTTTAGCACTTGTGCGTGAAATAATGTAATTTCTAAACTTAAATGGATATCAAAACATGAATTTTATGGTGCGATTTAACAAAAAGGTTTTTTTAGAAGAATAAATATTTTCAAAATTTTATGTTGAATTCGATAGACTTTTGATTTCTTGGACTATTTCAGGCCGAATGACATGAAAACCGATATGGTGGCCATTAAAAAAACCTTCTTGCGCATCAAACGCAGAAACAGTGTATTTTTATGCGATTCAACTATGAAAATTTTTGCCGCCTTTTAAATTGGCTTTCTGAATTTTTCAATAGTCAGGTCGAATTTACGTAGTGGTTTACTGTGAAAATTTCATTTCATTTCGTTTGAAAGCGTGCCATAAAATAGATGTTTACATATAATAAACCAAAAAAAAATTGGCAAAATTTAACAATTTCGTCTCTTGTCCTATATACCCGCCACTGACTAACTTTAAAAAGTTACAGGCGAGTTCTGAAAACCGAACATTTGAAATTTTAGAGAAATAAAAATCATGTAAAAAAATTCGAAAAACTCCGCCATTTCTCTTATTTGCTTCTTTAAATTTTGGAGAGTTACAAGCTATTAGTGTAGTTGTCTACTCCGAAAATTTCAGGTAAATTCCCTCAAAAATGTGCTCATAATCAGTTAAAGAAATTTAGCCATTTTTACCATTTTCTTATCCACGCCACTAGCTTACTAATGAAAATAATAAAAATTTTATTGCATTAATTCAAATTTCAAATCATTCTAATCCAATCTTGTTAATACAGGTTTGTAGGAGTTTTTATTTTCTGCAATTGGGGTTGGCAGGAGCAGTCATATATGCATGGGTGGTCCCGCCCGAGCCGAGCGCAATGAAAACGGTGCGCTGGTCTGGTGCTGGTGCTGGTTTTAAATCAAGCAGTCCCGGGTCTGAATATTACATTCAATCGTTAAGTTATTAAACAAGCCTTTAATTATTGTCATCCTCATTATTTTGTTGTGAAAAGTTTTCTTTCTATATTGCTTATACAGGGACTAAAAAATAGCCTTTTTCCCTAAAATTCAAAAAGCCGCCATTTTGAAACGGCTCGATCGATTTTGCTCAAAAATGCAATACCAGACCACTACTTGTGGATAATATCTTCCTCCCATAAAAATTTCAGCCTCCTAGATTGAAAACTGCTACCAGAAAACCGTGCCACAGGACCGGATGTTTCGAAATTTTAAAGGACACCCTGTAGAAGTAACGCGACTTTTGAAAAATTTTTCAACGAAAATTTAACGTCATCTCAAAGTTTCACAAGAGTAAAAAATTTCTTCCACTAATCTTGAAAGATGAAGCTACTAGAGTGTTTTTAAAATTTTAGAGAAATTTACATCATGTAAAATAAATTTGAATATCTCCGCCATTTTTTTTATTTGATCCTTGAAATTTTTGAAGATTAAAGAGTATTAGTATAGTTGTCTACTGTAAAAATTTAAGTTCAATTCCTTCAAAAATGTGCTCAAAAACTGTTATAGAAATTAAGCCATTTTCACTCTTTTCCTACCCACGCCACTGGCTTATTAATGGAAAAAATTCAAATTTTTTTGCATTAACTCAAATTTCAATTAATTTTTTTTCAATCCTGTTAACTTGATGTGAAAGTTTTTTTGCCATCTTGCTCATACAGGGATTCAAAAAATAGTAAATTTTCCGCAAATTCAAATAGCCGCCATTTTGAAATGGCTCGGCCGATTTTGCTCAAGTGCAATACCAGACCAGTCCTTGTAGACATCTTACTCTCACAAAAATTTCAGCCCCCTAGATTGAAAACTGCGGCCAGAAACCGTGCCTCAAGGACCGGATACTTGGAACTTTGAAAGGACACCCTGTAGAAGTAACGTGACTTTTGGAAATTTTTTCAACGAAAATCTAAAGTCATTCCTCAGCTTTACAAGAATCCAAAATTTCGTTCACTAATCTTGAAAGATAAAGCTACAGGAGCGTTTTGAAACTCGAAAAATCGTGATTTTGGAGAAATAAATATATATATATATTTAATTATTTGAAATTCATAATTTATATATATTTATATATATATATATATATATATCGTTGGCAGGTGAATTTTGGAAAACCACTTTTTCGTAATCTGGGGTCATGATCGGTGGACATTTGATGAGTTTGGGTGATTTTTGGAAAGTGATGTCGTCCTCAATAGTGTATTTTTTTGTTAAAAAATACACTAAAATAAAAGTAAGGTTGGTTATGAATTATAAATAAGTGAAAATCGCAATGCTCTATTTTGAAAGCAGTGTATATTCGAAACAGCTCCAAATATCGAAAAACGGCTTATGTCTCTTAACTAGATGTATGTGCTACCTTACAGCATTGATAGAAAAGGTGTCAGACATCGACTGCTACCCGCAAGGACCGATCTCTGAGGTAGCTTGCAAGCCACAATCAGAACTCCTCCGGCATGCCCTAAGCATGCGGTTTTGCTAACAATCCCCCATGCCAGAACGATCGAAAACCATAGCGATAAGTTCCTCCATAATCTTATATATAATTGAGAGCAGTGCCACTGGTCGGTAGTTTTTTGGTATGGTCTTCTTGCCTTACTTGGGAAGGGGTTGGACTCGTGCGTATTTTCAGCAGGAAGGAAATGTTTCTTTTTTATATTATAAGACATGTTGATAAGTCGTCAGAAGATATAAGTGCGCAGCTCAGTCGCGCAATGATTAAGTATGATAAACGGTAGGTCATGGGGACCAAAAGCTTTGTTCGGGTCCAAGGCTAGCATAATGCCCTTTATGACACGCTGTCGGGAAACAATTTTGTTTGACATTTTGACACAACAAGTTTGACATTTTGGATTCTACGGAAGGAGTTATTGGCGGGGCTCTTCCCGGAATTTATTAACATGGGCCTTGCGGATAATACCTATTTGATATTGATACTGATAGCAAACTATTATTATTATATTAATATATGCATATCCTTATATGTAGGATATGCACATTGGTGTTCCTGTCAATTTTCATTAAATATAAGTGTTCGAGAGATGGTGAAAAAATGCTTTGTAGCTTCCAAATGGAAGAAAAGCAGGTTTTCCCATAGTTCGAGTCCCCTTCTCAAAATCCGCCTTGTCAAGTAGGGTTCTAACGCGTTGCGATGAGCCGCTACTCCCTTTTACCCAGATTTGCTCGAGCGATTTCAAAAAGTATCATCCATTTGGATGAAAATTACTGGAAGGCATTTAGGCCAACCCCCAATTGAGGGAAAAATATTTTCTTCCAATTTCATCTCTGCAAAGATCTCTTGCGGGGGCTCCAAAAAATTGAAAAATTAAACGAAACAAAAGGTTTTTTTTTCAAATCTGAACTGGAAAATTGAAAGGAAAGTAGAATTCGTGACCGAGAATATAGAAAAAAAAAAGTTGACTCCGTTGATAAAAATTCATAAAGAAATTCCAAATTTGTAGAAAATTGGTCTCTGGGTTCTTTGGCACCTAAAAAATGTAGATTTAAAAAATAAAAAAATTTTCTTCCAAATTTCTTGTTATCAGGACCAAATCTTCCAAAACATTGGCTTCGATACACTCATGCATGATAGCCGGAAAGTACAAGATCATCATCTTTTATCACGACAGAGGAAAGGTCGATTACAATGAACAGAGATTTAACTTTTTTTATTGAAAAGACACATGCACTGCAGGGAAATCTCTTTGGCACTCTGGGAGCGGTGCGTGAGCGGAGATATCGACTTACGATCACTTTTAATTTTGCAAAAGCCGTACTGGCAGTTACGGCAGATACGCGCGAGTTATCGAGCACGACGACGAAGCCGGAGTGCTTTTAAGACCCGATAGCCACGAATACTTTACGATAGTTTCTATTATTGGTACATTTTTAAATCATAAATACCTAATTGTTGAATGTTTGAATTATGATTTTAAAATATCTGTCAGTAATTATTTTATTTGGTACTTCAGGTGAGAACAATAATTAAAAAGTTGACGTAAGGCATTGTTGACCGACACGTTTCACCGGTTGCGTTGACGTTACCCAAGGTTACTTTAAAACACACTAGTGCTTCAATATTCGATTTAAACACGCTCAACCGTTTTTTAACTAATTATTATAGGTTACCAATAATACAATAGTATAATAATATTATACAATCAATAGTATGAGCGGATAATAAGGTCTTTAAAACACGCGCGAGCTATCGAGCACCACGGCGAAACCGGAGAGCTCGAAATAGAGCGAGTGTTTTAACATCCTTTATCCACGAATACTTTACGCTAGTTTATATTATTGGTACACTTAGAAATCATAAATTTTTAAATATTTGAAAAAAGGTTTTCAAATATCATTAATAATTTTATTTGACATAACAGTGTATACTCCAATCAAAACAATTAAAAAGTTGACATCTAGACATCGTTTCTGGGGTAACGTTGATGTTGGTATACTAAAAAAGCAATTTCGAAGAGACGATAAGCAAAAACTTACGTTTGGAGAAACATTTCTCTTTGCCGCTTCTCCATCAGTAAGAATGTTTCTCCAAACGTGAGTTTTCGCTTGCCCATAAAAATTGCTTTTTTAGTAACGTCAGTTACTGCACGTGATTTCGGCCGTGAGGTATACCGTATAATTATTTGCTTTGTTCGAGGCAGACATTTCTCTCAATCATTTTGATTTTTTTTTCCATTTAGATTAGACAAAATAAGAGAAAAATATTATCTCCTGAAAAATGTCCCCTTTAAAACGATAGATTAGAATTTGACATCAATTTAGTAATATCATGAATACCAACTTGGTTTTTAATTAATGTCAAGATATTCATAGTACAATTATTTAACATCACCGCCATGGAATGTCTTGTTCCCTTCGACTGATTAATTCAATGAGGGAAGTTGCAAGGTAGAACTGCAGGTAACTCGACCAATCAGGTCATCAGGTCAAGTTATTACCATCTTCTTAGGGTATATTCACCCCGATGACATGACCTAGCCTTAAGTAACAACTGGAACTGCAAGGTTCTGAGTCAGCCCTTTCGTTTTCAACGCAGACATTCAAGAAGATGGAGCCGCAACATCTGGGTATCGGGCGAGAACTCTGAGCATCATATTATAATTTAAGTTCATCGATACACCGAAAAGCCCTATTGGGAAATGGGACTCATATTGCATCTACTCCTTTTTGTTTAATGCATTTGAGGAGTAAGTCGTTTTTTCCGTCCGCTTTTACAGAATTATCGTGAGGTGTGTTATGCATTAAGTCGCTGCTTATGGTTATGGTTGCATAAAACTTTTTAGTTGTTGAAATTACCACATTTATTCATTATTATAAGAGATAAGTGGTAAATATTAACAAAATTTATAAAAAAAATTATGAAATTTTCTAAAAGCCGTGCAGCTTTAATGAAATTAACTATTCTTTGCACGCTTGCTCGAACTTTGAAAACCCCCTAGGTTGTATTTTAGAAAATATTTAACGCATGTCCCAAATTAATCTCTATTAATCTCTAAATCAAAATTAATCAACATTCTTAAAATGCTTCTTCCTAGCCAAGATTCATGTAACTATGTAGGTTAATTTTCAGTGAGTGTAGGGTATATACGATGTTCCATAGTGGTTTAAAAATAACGCGATGGAACTGTATTGATCGAAACCTTTTGAACGCTACTTTAAATAATGTTACCTGCAAGGGCTAATTCATTGACGGATGAAATACTTTAAAATATTTTCATTCTCTGCCTTTCGGATTTTTTAACCTTTAATGTTTAGAATGCTAAAACTAAACATAAATATTTATGTAACGTACTTTGAATTATTCTGGTAGGTATACGAATATAATGCTTTCATAGAGATTTTAGTTCAGACTGCGACAATTTATGCAGGATCGATAATTTCATGGATTTGTCTTTTATCTATAGAATGATAATCTCCAATTAACAGACCAAAATGCTGAGATAATTTGATTGAAAATACATGTGCGTTTAAACAAAGACAAGTGTATTTTTTTTACTGCAAGAAATATATCTTGACGGAAAAAGAAGCAGATATTTATTTAACAAAGTTCATTACAAAACAAAATGGTATCACAAAACAGGAAGGAGCCAGGATTTCTCCAGATTATCTGGATTTTGGTCGCATGATATAAATCTTGTACATGTTCTGAATTTTAATAGGTCAGCCGATACGATTTGAACCGTCACCGATTCCCATTTACCAGGAGATAAGTTGATTACCACTCTGAACTCTACATTGACTTTTTGCTACTACATACCGTATTGAATGATACTAGGTATATGATTTTTCAGTTCAAGTTCAAGTTTATTCACATCAATCAACAAGGATGATAACAATATGTTAAGAATCTGTGTTTTTGGCAGGTCAAAAATTACATTACTTAATCTATATAACAAATAGACAATATACCTAATTGGTCAATTTCAGAATAGTAAATATAAATAATCCAGAACACAATTTCGAAATTTACAAAAACACAATAAAAGAAAACAATCACTATATGTAGACATGTTCACATAACGGCAAGGACAAGGACCTGAAGTGCAACCTGCAAGGATCTCTTGATCCCGAACATAATACGAACGGCAAATAATAATAAATAAATAAATAATACGAACATCTTCTGCACGGCAAAAACCCTCCATGACCCTGATGATCCCCCCCCCCCAAAGCAACACTGCATATGTTAGGTGGGACTGCACCAAAGCATAGTATGCCATCAACAGCGTATCCAATCTCACCAGTGGAACCAAACATCTGAGAACATAATATGCCTCTAGAGACCCTCGAACACACGGAATCGACATGCGCAGACCACGTTAAACGCTGATCAATTCTAATGCCCAACAGACAAATAAAATCCTGAGTGGGAACATTTCTATCAGGGTAATTCTTTCCGTCTTGTCACAATTTAAGGACAATTTATTACGAACAACCCAGTTCGAAGCCTGATCAACCGCTCTATTAACATTCTCTCTAGCCCTCTTGGCTTTTCTGGACTGCTATAAAAAGTCTTATCATCAGCGATCATTATAGAGTGAAGAGAGATGAAGTAGTAGAGAAGTACACTTTCTCATATAAGTCATAAACAAATTAAAGTCGTCCTTTTCAATTTTCTGAGGGACTAATTATGAAAACGACTCAAGATATTGGAAGATTGCTTATAATAATAATAATTTATTGACGCCATTTAGCAATTTACATGATAATTTACAACAACAAATAAGGTATTTATACAAGCATATGCTACAGAATAACATTTTTAAACACTTTTTAAAAACTTTGTTTTGTACAGAAAAATTTATAATGTATGTATGCTATACACATTTACTAGACTAGGACATCTATCAACAGGACTGTTAAGATCATAACATGCCCTATGTTTACGTACGTGTTGACATTGCATGGTCACGAGTGGTATAATTTGGAATATGCAGCATAAATAACTTCAACAACTCTGTACAGTTGAAAACCTCCACTTAATGTCTTTTGTGTGAAATTAATACAAAAAAAGTATGTCTAGATGAGAGGGATTCTAGACCGAAGTAGGTTAAGAAATGGTCGTAATATTCACTGATATACGTACTCCCTGACCTAAAGCAGACATACCTGATTAGTCGTTTTTGGATGTTTTCAATATGTGTACCATAATAAAGAAACCATACTACACAACAGTAATCTAACATACTCCTAATAGGTGAGATGAACAATACAACAATGGATCTAGAATTTTTTAATTTTTTCGTTGTCCTTTTGATGAATCCTAGCATTTTATTGGCCTTCGATATAATTAGATTCATGTGATAATTGAATGTGGCCTTAGAATCCATTACAACCCCCAGATCAGATATCTGATTTACATATTCCAACAGAACATTATTTATCTGGTATTTACTATTATAAGGAGAACTCTTTTTAGTGAAATTAATAGATTTCCATTTAATAATGTTTAGGTCCATTTTATTCAATTCACGCCAATGAAATCCTATCTAATTCATCCTGAAGATGTCCTGTCATCTTTAGATTTTGTCTGTATAAAAACTTTCTTATCATCAGCAAAAAGGAAAAATTTAGAATGATGTATCATTATCATTAATGTATAGCAGGAACAAAAAAGGTCCCAAATGCGAACCTTAAGGTACTTCAGATACGTCATAAAAATTTGAAATGTGACCCCTCACCCTGACAGCCTGTTTGCGATCTGTCAAGAAAGATTCCAGCCATCTAAGCAAAGGTCCATTTAAGCCATGCCACTTCAGTTTTGTAACCAATCTGCTGTGATTCACGCAGTCAAATACTTTAGTAAAGTCTGTATAAACCTCGGTATAAACTGTTCATATGTTAATTTTTCGTGAACTATTATACAGTACCTATACAAATGTTTTCGGAAAGTTGTAGGTTTTTCATATTTTAAATAGGAGAGTCATAGATTATTACATTTTCAGATTGTCTGAGAAAATTCAGTAAGTGTAATGTTTTTAAAGTTTGAACTGACGAGTAATTCATGAGTTCTAAACAAATGAAAAAGGCGATTTTCCAATTTCGAAGCAGTTCAGATCAAAAACGGCTCAAGATATCAAAAGTTATATCAACTGATCAGGTGATCAGTTAAGGGTAATTAATTAACTGATTAGTCATGGACAAGTTTTAGATTAATCAATGCATCTTTCCGGGTAAAAAGTTTATAGCAAGTCAATCTGTTCTGTAAGTTCAAAAGCACTTTCGTCGCGAGTTGAATGTTCCAAGACATGGGAGAATTTCAACCTGGAACAACAATAACGAGGTGGGCTAGAGACTTTGATAATATAGCAGGTAATGTCACCTAGAAGTTTAGAGGTGGAGTTCGGGCAGTAAGAACCTCCGAAGTATTCGACGCTGTCGGACAAGCTATTCAAAGAAGTCCACAGCGATCAGCACTAAAATATTCAATAAGTATGCAGATTTTTGGAAAATCTTACTAAGAATTCTTCAATCAGATTTGCAGCTATTAAAGAAAGATAATATGTTTTAGAGTTATAGTTAGTGAACAGTGGAGTATAGGGATGAATGCCACGCACAAGATCATAAGAAAAGTAAAGAAAAATAACAGTCATTTGGAATGTGGATGTGAAGTGAGACATTTTAGCTAAAGAAGACAATCTGTCGGTCAATTAATTAGAATTTATTTTAATATGATTATAAAGTCAGAAAGTTATTATTATAAACTATTGTAAGGAATTTGTTATCAATAAAGTGAGTTTCGTGACAATATACGGAATTAGTCAAATTCGAGCTTCATCATTAGTGTATCGGAAACTAGAAGAGGTCCTGACTCGGTTAAATTGGGGCGAAGTTGCCATATTTAAAGCTCACAAATATAATTAGAAAACAATTTAATGATCTCCGATAGTTTAAAAAAAATTTAGAAGAAAATTGAAATTTTTCAAATTTTTTATTTCCATCTAATTGGTTTATTTGAAAAGATATCAAAATACTGAAAGCACATTCTCACGGCCACTTTTTATTTGCTTTCAAAATATAAATGAGATTTATGGTTACATATGTTCCGAATTTCAGCTGTCATCATAAACTTTATTTTCTTATAGGAACCTGGATTTTTTCCCTTAATTTTGGAAGGAAATGATGGAAGTGCCCTCCATTTATGCTATGCAGTTTTTATTTTATTATGGGATTTCGGAATTTCAATACAAAAATCAATACGGTTCTGGGATAAGTTAAAATAAATAATTTACTTTCTTTACAAAAGTAGTCATGAAAATATTAATTTATTATACAGTGCTTCCCAAAAGTAACGGATAAATTCGATAAAACGGAGAGGGCTGTTTTTTTGAAAAAATAAAAAAACAGGTCGATTTTGTTTTTGAGTTGTTCAACTTTTGACATAATATTGGGGTATACAGGGTGATGCGCGAAAAAGTGGTGACGTCATCGGCATTTTTTTTAAATAGCAACCCTTATTTTTTATTCCATTTTTTGATACTTCATTTAATTGCCAGTATGGTAATGTAATCAATTTGTAACCTTAAATAAGGAAATTTCGGAGAAAAGAACTTAATTTCGACAGATTTAATAGATTTAATTTAATTTAATTTAACAGATTTAATTTAATAGACTTAATTTAATAGACAGATCTTATAAAATTACCATGGAAACAGTCATTTTTATTTGATATTTTTTTATTTTTATCGCTAATGTTCCGATTTTCACATCAGTAAAAAGTGCACAATGTCGACTCACAAGCTGTTTTCTCAGAAAATTCCTTATTTAAGGTTACAAATTGATTACATTACCATACTGGCAATTAAATGAAGTATCAAAAAATGGAATAAAAAATAAGGGTTGCCATTTAAAAAAAATGCCGATGACGTCACCACTTTTTCGCGCATCACCCTGTATACCCCAATATTATGTCAAAAGTTGAACAACTCAAAAGCAAAATCGACCTGTTTTTTTATTTTTTCAAAAAAACAGCCCTCTCCGTTTTATCGAATTTATCCGTTACTTTTGGGAAGCACTGTATGTACCTATAGTAGGATTAACTCTAAAAAGTCAGATGTGACGTCTTACTAACCGTCCGAATTAATATTTTTAATTTCACCAGAAAATGTCAAACAGTTAATTGTCAAGTTGTGAACGAGCGTAATTATTGAAGGAATCATTCAAAAAACATTACGTCAGTTTGAGAGCCACTGACAACTACATAAAATTTATTCACGTAATGACATTCTATCCTCTGTGTTGTGCATTTAATTCTCATTCAAAACCAATGTTGACGTATACTTATTTATGCGGGATGGAGTGTTTAGACAAACTAGACGGTTACTATAAAAACACGTACATGAAATAAAATAAATCGAACTATCAAAAGGATGTGTATTCTTAATCGATACGTATGACTTTTTAGACTTTATTGGACTATATTTGTTATTTCTTCAATCCAGAACCGTAAGTACTAATTTTTTTTTTTTTAATTTTTATAAAATTTTCAATCAGAAAAAAAATGAATAAAATTACTAATTAAGGACACCATTTCCTTCAAAATACAAGAAAAAAATCAAGGTCCGTATCAAAAAAAAAAAGAAAGTTGATGATGGCAGCGGAAATTCGAAACGTGTAACCCTCAATCTTGGTACCTGATGTGATAGCAAATAAAAAGTGGTTACGAGAATGTGCGTTCAGTTTTTTTTGATAAATTTTCAAATCAACCAATATTAGATAGGAATATAAAATTTAAACAATTTCAGTTTTTTTTCAGCTTTTTCTAAAACTATCAGAGATAACTAAATGTTTTTCTCAGATTATTATTGAGCTTTAAATGTCTTTAAATATTGAGCTTTAAATATTGAGCATTTTTGTCCCAATTTAACTGAGTCCCTATCTTCCGAGTCCTATACATAAATTGCTCTCTCTCTATGGAGGAGGGGCACAAGAGTAAATTTTAGATTATCATTTGGAGCCCTTATTTTTGATTCCAGATTCGGATTTTACGACCAAAAATGCGAAGGATTTATCTGGAACATTATTTTTGATTCATGATAGATGGCACTGCAATCTAAGAAATTATCAATTTTTTTCCGATTTGTCTTAATATTTAAATTGAACGAAAAAATTCACGAATCAAGAACAAATTTTAATACAAATTCTACGTATTTTTAGCCATAAGATCCGAATCTGCAACAGAAAACTTGGGTTCTCATTCAAGATTTCCAAGTTGCTGCCCGCCACCTCTAGTGGACGAGGGTACTTTGGTCGAGTTTCATTCGAGGTATTGGATGACCCTCTTCCAGGTGAACAACTTTTATTGACCTTTTTTTTTATCCGATGCGTAGTTTTTGAAATATTTTAAAATGTCTCCGGATAAAATGAGCACCCTACATTATCTATTGTATTTCTTTTAATTGTATGAGAAAATCGAACACAAGGTGTTTATCACAATTCGAGTTATAAACAAGTGAAATTCGCAATTTTCCAAATCCGAAGCAGTGTAAAACGAGAAGGTCTCAAAAGATAGGAAAGCGGCTTACACGCTCCTATTTTTGCTCATCACAATACATATTCAGAAAGAATTCAGAAAGTTGAAAGTTGAAATGTTGAAAGTGCGAGTTTTAAGTGTAAGAGTAAGAGGTCAGAGTTGCAAGAGCCTCTCTCATACAGTGACGTGTAGGATTTGTTTTCCTCGCTCTGTTTTTCCGGAAGTGTAAATAGAAGTGTCCGCTTTTCCCCAACCAGAACCGAGGTCGTATCCACCCTTCAGTGCAGTATCAAGGTAGGTGGTCATTTATGCATTCATTTATTTCCTTCCCTTTGTTACGCCTCTCGAGCACCTGTCCAGGTTACTGCCTCTGAGAACAAGGTAGGTCATGCCTTGGTTCACGATTACTTACCCGACGTAGCAGGGGGTAATTTTGGCCAGGGACGTGTCTGACCGGTGTACGCGGGGCGACACTATAGCACACCCTTAAATTTTCCTTTCAATTCCGCTGTAGTAACAAAGGCCTCGTCCCTATCGTGAGATTTCTTACCCTGTATGGCAAGGGGCAAGGGGGTAATCTCACGGTGGCAACGCGGCCAGGTACTAGTCAAGCAGCAAGCCAGTCCTCCCCAATCGTGTCCCGTCTTTCGCTGTAGTAACGAGGGTCTCGTTCCTGTCGTGAGATTGCTTACCCGGCGTAGCAGGGGGTAATCTCTCGGTCGTGGCTCGGTCCGGTACTAGTCAAGCAGCACGCCGCTCCCCCCCAACCGTGTCCATCTGTTCTTTCGCTGTGACAACGGGGGTCTCGTGCCTGTCGTAGGATTTTTAACCCAGCGTAGCAGGGGGTAATCCTGCGGTGGGAGCGTGACCCAGTGCCAGTTGAAGCAGCTCGATGTTCCCCAGCCCGTTTTTAACGACGCAACGCTAATCCGCATAACCGTGACGACTCAGTATTGTATCTAGTAATAATTATTAAATTCAGTCCTTGTATATAGGTTCTCTTATACCAAATTGACCGTCGTTCGTAAATAAAATTTTACCTCGCCTCCGTTGACCGCACTTCGCTCACTGCCGTTTTGCTTCGCGACCGCTAATCATCCGGCCGATAAACTAAATTGTTTCTATTTATTATTTTTGTTAATTTTTTGTATATAATACGTTCATTTTTGATCATAAATTTAATTCATAAATAAAACTGATGGTAACAATCTAATTTTGCCGGTTTTCCATTTTTACTGCCGACCGTGAACCTCAAGTTACTCGTACAGCAAATTGGTTCAACGGAAGTGTCATAAAACGCAGAGAGCGCCTAAAGCTCGCCCCTCAGCATACGGTTTTTTTGTGTTAACCTCATCTTACCCCTGGCATTATCAGTTTCTCCATTGAACTGCCCTAGGACAAGGGTACGATAGATGTAAGTACCATCTGTGTGACTCAGTTAATTGTGAAAAACTAACGAGTCAATTTTTCCGAGGGGGCAAACCCTCTGTAAAAATATTGTGCCAGAGAAATCCGTCCGGCTCTAGCCAGGTTTATAATAGTCCAGTGGGTAAAGTAAAAAATTACCAAAAAGTTGTTAAAAAATCTCATCTAAGATTTTCCTTCAATAATTATTGTTAGAAAAGAGGTTATAGAACATAAATTAACAAAAATCAGTTCTGGGGGTACAGCGCCACCCCTCAAAAAACTACCCATTTCGTGGAAAAAACTTTTTTGCTAATAACTGGTTATCTTCGCATGCAAGAGTTAGCAAATTTTTTTTTTGCTATTTCCTAAATATTAAAAAAATTAAAACAAATTGAAAATGTAGCTTTTTTAAAATTTAAAATTTTACGAAATATTGTTATATACGATAAGTATTCTTAAAAAAAATTTTCTACATTTTAATTTTTTTTTTGTTTTCTTTTTTTAATTTTCAGGAAATAATAAAAAAATATCTAAAATTGTACTAGAATTAGAATTTATTAACTGTCTACATTTAGTAGGTTGCAATATTTACACAGCATGCAAATCAGTAATAATAAAAATAATAAAAACAAATATTATAAAATCAACCATAAGTATGGTGATGAATGTCTAGAGAATCAATTAGTACATTTCTCAAAATTATCATTAATTCATCTTTATTTAATGTGAATTTTTCGAAAAAATTTAAAACATTATTACTAATTGTTCCTTTAGCCCCAAACCACAAACCTAAAGTACCTATGCCAATTTCGGTTACCAAAATTTTCAAAATATTTTTTTTATAATATTCGACACAACAATCATAAACATTTTGTTTCTCCAATTGAACATCAGAATCCTGATTTGGATTATTAGTTTCAAAACTTTTGGTTGGATCAATTATGTAAGCGTTATTTGATTTTTTATCAAATGCAACTATGTCACTAAAACGCTTCCTTCCTGCTTCATCTATTGTAAAAACCTCTTCACAGCAATCGATTTTTTTTATCTTGAAGCAATCGAGAAATATGGCGTTTTATTTTATGATGCCTTGAGGTGATAAGAAGTGTGTTACTCTTGCAGCTACCTATAATATGAGCGGGTGTCTCTTTCTCGTTACGCACATTTACGGCAGCGGTCGGAGCTGCAATTGTTTCCAGGGACTCCATTCACGTTAGCATACTTACTGCAATTAAGTTTGACAGTCTGCTGTCCATTCAGAGGAAGAAGGCGAATGGTGACTACTTACAAAGTTGTTGACCGGCTTATAAGTTTTAAAATGACAAACACCAATACCTTACCAGGATAAGCTACACCATTTTTGAAATTTAGTTTCCCTAAGATTCTGTCGAATTTGTCTTGAAGTTGTACCGTTTGTAGAGAGGATTTTACAACAGTTATCTGTTTCTTCAATGCAATTGAAAGCGCGGTGAGATAGCTCGTAATTATAAGAAAGTATTTTTTTTTGCGATTGAAAAATGCTGTAAATGTAAAGCCCCTGAATTTCCTTGGTGAGTATAACATATTATTACAAGTAGAATCAGGAAGACCAATGATAGATTTAACAGATCGGCGGATTGCAAACTGTTGGTTATAAGATTTGGTATTTTAGATAAAGGAGCTGCTTGAAGAGGGAATGTAATAATGGAAAAATATATTGGTTCATGATGTTCAATTTTTGATATGATGGTTTCTATCATTCTGATACTTTTTTCTAGATTGCAATTGAAATGTTCAATAATGTTCCTGTCGAATATTATTTCCGAATTAAAGTTACAACATAAATAACGAATACGATGAGTGTCGTTTATACACTGAATAAATTTGTCATTTGAAATACAGATTTTTACAGGTGTTAATTTACCATTTTCAATGTTAATTCCACAACTTTTTTTGGATTTGTTTGTAGACCAATTAAACCAAACAAATTTTGAGTAAGTTTCGTGATACGTGAAGCTGCAATTGAAGATTTTGCAGTGATGGCCTGATCAAAAGCAAAACCTGATAAACAGCTAGCATCCATATCTGGAAAAAGTTGGTAACCGTAAAAGTTGAACAATATAAGAGATAAAGTTCCACCTTGAGGTAGGTACACCGCACTTGATTTTAATTTCGTTACTAATCTTTTTTGAAGCTTCACTTTTAATGTTGTTTGTAATAAAGCTAAAACCAGTCGAGTAAATTTTCAGATACTCCCATCGAATTCAATGTTTTATGAATATGGGTATGTACCTATGTCCAATTTTATCAAATGATATATCTAAAAATACAACTGTACAACTTTTTTTTTGGTTTTCGCATCGCGAAGACAAGCATCTATCAATTTTGTGTTAACATGACATCCAGAAACGCCATTAACAAAAGCACGTTGATTACAATTTAGATCAATTCGTTCAATAACTCTGACTATTGAATAAATTGTAATTGGTCTCCAGTTATTAAGATGTGAAACATTATCACCTTTTTCAATTAAAATGGTTCTTCCTTCTCGAGGTTGTTTTGGCACATAACCAGTATGGAGCAGAATATTTATATAAACGGCAATAGTTTCATCAATGTGGATTTCGTTCAAAGTACGACTTAGTATACGGTCAGGACCAGTAGCTGTGTTATATTTAAGATTTTTAATTTAATTTTTTACTTCTTCAGCCGTGACAAAAATATCGTCATGAATCAATGAAGGAATTGGATAGTCTTCAAGTGCGTAGTAATTTTGAGATTCAAAGCATTCTTTAAAATGTGATTCCAGTTTTGAAATTTTTATTTGGCAATGATTAGATTTTGATCATTCATAATTTTACGAACAACTTTTTTCCTCTAATTAGCGTACCAAAGTTCATAGTTATATTTATCTCTTCTTCGTTCTCTTGCTTTCTTATCTCTCCGCTGAGGATTTGATCATTGACTTTGTTTTGCTGAATTATTAGCTAATTAGAGCTTTTTACATAGTCTGAAGTATTAACCGCTTGGATGAACAGGTGCAGGTAGAAGTTTATTAGCATTGTATAAAAATGAAAAAAAATCAATTGTTAATTGAGCAAAATTATTCGAATGAAATGACGCAATATCATTTAAAACTAAATTGAGTTTATGATGCCAAGTCTTACAGGCAGTAAATCAGATGAGGTCTTATTTTCTATAAACGAAGAGTCTGCATCATTTTGAGAACTTAAATTTGTGTTTTTACTTCTAGTGACTCTTTCTATAAGGCTTGCATCTGCTTCTTTTCTATGAACTTTGGCTTTATGGATTTGTACTCCCTTTAGATTTTTTAAAAATGATTGTTTGTAAATTTCACAAAAAGCTTTTTCTAGGTCAAGGTTCAATGAATTTTGAATAAATGACGAACATGAAGCTTCATCAACTTCATGAGTGATCGAATAACTTCCAGCTTCTTTCAGATCTTGAGACGATATTTGAAAATTACGAACCAAAAATGATCTTGGTATTTTGTCTTTGAGATAATATTTTAAATGCAAATAATGTGTCTCTTCTTCACTTGGATTTTGACGTGACATTGACAGTTGAAAAAAATAAATAAAAATTTATAAAATTTTACATTTTATGGAAAAAATACCATTTAACTTCGTAAACACCGTCTTTATAACGTACGATAAAACTATAAAGAAATAAAATATCAAAAAATAACACTAATATTTCGCTAATTTACAATACCGGATAAAACTTAGTCTTAACGCTCTGAAATATTTTGACAGACTTTTTATAACTTGGGTTAAAAAGTAAAAATTGAAAATTTATATTTTATTATTAAAATTAAAAAAAAAAATTAATATTCACTTAGGTAAACTTTGTATTGACAATTATTATTGTATAAATAATATGCGATTGGAATATATCATATTATTATACTATAATATTCATTATATTATAATAAATGGTAATATAAATAATATGCGATTTGGATGGGTGTATATGCTTTCTTGCCTTTAGGAGTGTACGTACTATACCATGGTTGAAAAATTTACTCGATGCTTTGGATTTGCGTAATCTAATAGCCGTGTATTGTGTATTGGATTTAAATCAAAATCTGGAAAAAAGTAAATAATTGTTGTTTTTCATACTTACGGGCATTTTTGAATGGGGAAATTTAATCCAGTTTTCCAAAATAAAATAACCGAACACGTGCGTAGCTTTGCTAGAGAAGCAACAACGTGCGCCGTTGTTGGAACCCGGGAACTCACTGAATACTAGACTGCCTGGCGGCGTCGCGACGCCTCTCTGCTTGCCTTAAAGTACAACCCCCTCGTTTGCGCGATTGTCCTTATCATGACCCGGAACACTACGAAGCTGCCAAATCACGTGGAAGATATTATTATTATGTAGTTTTATTTCACGTATTATATGTGTTGCATATAATACATATGTAACGAATATTATAAATTAATTTTCCAGGTTAATATTTGTAGAATTAAAAAAAATCCGGAAGAGGTTAATTTTTAAATATAATTTTTTTTCTATTGACGTAACACGTTTAAACAGAAACTGCAAAAACCATTCTTACTAGATTTTCTCAGAAATATACAGGCTGTCTTATTTTTAAAAAATACACGATGTCATTATTATACTTATAGCCAAGGAATAACAATGTTACCTATATCCTGAACCTGTACAAAAAAATGTTACGTCAATAGAACATACATTTAATTAAAAAATTTACCTATGTCGGATTTTTTGAGTTCTACAAACAATATTAACCGAGAAAATGAATTTATTCCTTATACAGGGTGTCCCGTAATTAGCGTGCAATACTGAAACAGCGGATTCTATTTTCAAAAATATGAAAAAAAGTTACTATAAAAATAGCCCGAGAAATGCTTCCTAAGGGGGCTACAGCTCCCGAAAGTAGAGTCCATGAAGATGGTTTTTCATCTATTCTTCTACTTAATTAGTGTGAAACACAATTTTCAAACAACCTCTCATTTATTACATCCCGTGATCCATGGCCCACGTTGAATATTTTTCTCTAGTTGTGTTTCATTATGAATTTTTATGACATGTAAGGTAATTTTCAAATCGATTTTAAGCGAAAACGGTGCATGTTATCGAAATTCAACAAGACGATCTTTTTTGTGTAAAAAACTTCAACATTCCATAATCTGATATGAAATCCCGGCACAAGGTACGTACAAAAAAAGTTAAGGTGGTTTTAACCTCACTCCTCACCTATCTGACCCCCCCCCCTTAATGAAAATTTTAAAATTACAGGACTCCCCTTTCGGGGGCTCTTAGAAAGCATTTTTTTTATGGGAACTTTTTTTCATATTTTTGAGAATAGAATCCGCTGTTTCAGTATTGCACGCTAATTACGGGACACCCTGTATACACTGAACACTGAGGAAAATTTTTCATTGGAGGAAGTAAATTTGCAATTCCGCAAACTAAATCATTCCATTGATAACGAGCAATTAAATATTTAGTTGCGTCAAGTAAATTATTTAGTTCCGGGATTTGAGATATAGTCCGGGAAGAAATAGTTGCCAGAAGATACTGAAGAGAAGTGATTGCAAATAAAACGTTCTCCTGTGAACTAAATAATAATTCAGTGAACCACACTAAGCTTTCTTGATGTGTTAAATGAATAAAACTGCGAAGAACTTCATCAGGTTCTCTCAATATTACATTGAGTTCTCTCAACTAAATGAAACTCTTCTCCGAATCCAATCTTAGTTTGGATTTTTCCAAGGTACCTATCTAACCTACCTAACCTAAAAATTTGATAATATTTTATTGAACCTTCCGTTTTGAAATTTTCAATTTATTGATTCGGATTTAGATTCTTGGCAAGAGAATAAAAGGTATTATCAACAATGGAAATCGCAAGCAATAAATTAAAAATTTCTAACCCATAAAGGTATAAAATGCGATAGGCCACGGCTCTCCACATCCTGATCAACAATAATATAACAATAAAAAGTACTGCACTTTTTGTTGTCCATATTAATCATCCATTTGTCCATAGGTATGTTAAATTTATAAATTACCTTTAATTATTAGTCAAAACGAGTCAAAACTGTATGTACAATTTATTTAATGATTTGGTTTGTTTGATGAAATCCATGAAGTATACCTACCAATATCAAGCGGCCAGAATAAGAGTAATGACGGATTTCTGTGATTTGAACTTCACGCTTTCTCAGATTTATTCAAACAAAGATGTAAAAGAAAACCAAAAATAAAACCGAATTATTTATTTGCATTAAATAAGCAAAAAAAGTTCACTTAGATAAAGTATTATCAACAACGGCGTTTGACTAACGCAGTCGTACAGCATGGCGTCTGTAATGGCGACTGATGTGTTCTGATCTGAGGTTGCAGTTAGATGAATATATAGTAAATAATAAATAATTATTGTGATAATTCTGTTATAATTCCTTCAATACAAACGTTCTATTAATTAAACCCTCTCATTAGTACACTTCGCCAGATCAAGTGGCGTTGAGTCTGGCGATCTCGGCGGCCACTGAATCAAACGACTATTTCGCCCTATCCAACGATTCTCAAAATGCTCATTTAACCATTCTCTTACAATAACAGCAATTGGACTCCCATCCAACTAAAACTTTAAATTTTGACGCTGTAATGGTATGTCATCTAATGCGTACCGAAATACGTTCACAAGAAAATTTAAAAGGCCATTTGCATTCAAATTACCCTCAAAAAAGAAAGGACCAATTATTCTGTCATTCAGTATCCCACACCAAACGTTAATTTTTTGTGAATACAGTCTCTTAGCATTATGACGAACTCGGGATTCTCAGCTCACCAGTGACGGCAATTTTGACTTGAAATTAATCCATTTGTAGTAAACGCAGCTTCATCACTAAATAAAATTTCCATAATAAAGTCAGGATTATTTAAGTATTCCCCTTGTAGGTATCCAATAACAAAACACTAATCGTCTTTCCTCATCTCCCACTTCCAGTGTATGTAAAAACTTTGGCTTAAAAGCTTTTATTTTGTTCACTTTTAGGCATCTTCTAATACTTTCTCTGAGCATGTTAAGGTCTTGACTAGCCGTTCGAATACTATTCCGGGGGTTGTTGTTAAATTAGTTCAAAATATGGTCATTATTTCTCAAAATACCGCGGCGTCCATTCTGCTTGGTTCTAATAGCAAGTTTTTTGAAATAGACTCTGTTTCATTGAAAATCCTATTAACCCACTGTACAGTGCAATAACTTTCTCGTCTCTGTGTGTCTGTTATTGAATTCTCGCACAGCTTCCCTTACCGAACGTACATTATCACCAACTAGACGTACAATTTCTATTTTGTCTCTCAAAGTTATGTTATCCATGCTTATTAATACTAGACACGTTGTATTGTATTATTGGAATAATTATTATCCTATAAATTGTTTTGTCACTTTTGACAGTTATGGTACTTTAAGTTTTTTTCATGGATAGCTTTTGACCTTTTCGAATAAATTTATGAAAATTCGGAGTATTATTATGAATTTCTAAAATAACGGCAAGAT
Organism: Malachius bipustulatus; assembly: GCA_910589415.1. NCBI lineage: Eukaryota > Metazoa > Arthropoda > Insecta > Coleoptera > Melyridae > Malachius > Malachius bipustulatus. Next base: position 3,274,389 of record OU342633.1, read on the forward strand.
CCTTATCACTCTGACATTTTCAATAAAATTTAGTACAGTACCGTTTTGAGGGCTGGTGAATCCTGTGGCGTGTCCAGTTTTTTTCTAAAAGAGTTCCTAATATGATTTTTTGAGATTTTACAAGTAAACACTGATCCAGAGTAGGCCTTGGATTTTGTAGAAATGAGATGCTTTCTTCTCCCAAAATATAGTTTATAAAGCTCCAATAAAGCTTAAAAGAAATCCTTTTAAAATCGCACCATAAATCAAGATTATACAGGGTGTTTCAAGAACAAATGGGTCACACTGTCACTGTATTTCTTACATTATTCTATCCTCTACAAATCTGCCCAATCAACAAAATCTTTTCATATGTTACTGATGGTTTAGACGTTATGATTCGAAGAACAGTTAAAGAAATTATTGGACTTCCGAGCAACACAAATAGTAATATGTTTTATGCTTTACGTAATCTTCGAGGACTAGCTTTAATGAGAGCAAAATGACTCATTCTGTAAGTGATTTTAAAAAGGAGCAGTTGGACTGCCTTCAATCATTATCAATTAATTGAAGACAAATCCACTAAAGATATTCGAACCAAGCTTAGATTATCAGCTTTTGAAGAATGCAACAAATGCTGATAAGGAATAGGCGTCAAAACTTATACAAAAACCAATTAATTTATTTTTACAAAAAGCAAATTATTGACATCCGACTGGACTTCTGCTATCAAACTCAACATTAATTACGCAAACTTGAACGGTGTCCCTGGTTCAAATCACAGTTCCAACATCTGCCGACGATGTAACGAACAGCAGAGAGAAATAACCTCCCATGTAATTGGAAACTGTGGAGCGAACAATAGGCCTAATCATTAACCGCCATCATAATTTTAAACACCGAATTACTGAAGTTTTAAGAGAAAAAAAAAATTAATGCTATAAGAAGTGGGGTGAACCTACCAGTTGTTGGACACCTGCGAGTTATTGGACATCACGCACTTGTTTCTACTAAAAACAAGAATTCTGTGATCGGTAGTTCGCTAAGTTTTGTCGAGATGTCGCCTTTGTTATACATATTAAACTATACACCGTTCACATATTAAAAAAGAACTAGGTGGCCATGAACTTTTGTTTTTAGGTTTGCAAAAATGAAAACTCCCTAGATCTCGATTGATAATATCAGCTGATCGAGATATTAAAGGTTAAGTATAGACTGACATTTGTCAAATCACTCAAAGTGTCTCAGCTGATTAACAGCCATGTTGTCAAATTGAAGTTTTAGTAGTAGGATATCTATCTAGGATGATTTTTTACTCTGATCAATTTTTCTCAAACTGACAAATAAAATTATGAAATTTTTGACATTTTAAATTTCAAAAGAGCAAAATGACGAAAATAATATCTCTAAGATGAATAAATCCGCATTAAGAAAGCATTTCAATGATTAAGATCCAGAAAGTCCAAACTTGAGCAAACATTTAAGTCATTCAGAAAGTGAAATATACCGTGTGTCCCCGGATAGGTGAAACGACTCTTATAAAAGACAAAATTTTTTTTATTTCAATTTTATTTTTTTGGGGTTCAGCCCTGCTTGGCTAAAGAATAATTTCTAACAAAATTTTAGTTTTAAAAAATCAAGCATGCCTTGGAAATTTCCAAGAAACCGGTTTTTCTGTTGAGTAAAGTGCCTTTTATGTGGCAAAAACGACAAAATGTTATTTGAAAAAGTTATTCAGAATCAACATTTAGGTCCGTATACCAAATTTCAAAATCATAGGCCAACTTTGATCTTTTAATTTATTTTTATGTTTATTTCACATTTATGTTTATTAAATCAAAGAATTTCATTTGTAACAAAGACTGATATTGACAGATTGCTATTGCTATGGGTACAATTTGGTTTTTCCATGGCAGTCATTGTTACAAAATGAAATTCTTTGATTTGTGAATTAAAACATAAAAATAAATGAAAAAAATAAAAGTTGATCTATGATTTTGAAATTTGGTATACGGACCTGAATTTTGATTCTGAACAACTTTTTCAAATAACATTTTGTCGTTTTTGCCACATAAAAGGGACTTTACTCAACAGAAAAACCGGTTTCTTGGAAATTTCCAAGGCATGCTTGATTTTTCAAAACTAAAATTTTGTTAGAAATTATTCTTTAGCCAAGCAGGGCTGAACCCCAAAAAATTAAAATTGAAATCAAAAAATTTTTGTCTTTTATAAGAGTCGTTTCACCTATCCGGGGACACACGGTATTTGGAATGTAAGTATTGAGTATGTGTATCTGTATCTGCTAAATTGCTGGTAATTACTGTCTCTTATAGTAGTCAGACCGTGGCATTAGCAAGTATTATTAGACAAGACAAATTTGATATTACACCCTTGGGCATCCCACACAAAACAGGCACTGATTATGAAATTTTTGTGTTTCCGGAAGATTTGCAATAATCTATTTCCAATACAACCCAATCGAAATGACATGGGGGTATTGTAAACTTCACTATACAAGCACGTAAATTAGCAGCTTCCCTCTAAGGATAAAGTAAAGAATGTATGTCTTGAAGAGCTTTCAAAATGTAAGTACACCTGACATGTGACAAAATTAATATAATCATTGTGAAAAACTTATTTCGGAGGACTGGACGAAACAAATGGACATGGTGAAAATCTTATTAAAATCAGAGCGCTGAAGATGATTCTGATTCTAAGCAGGATGCAGTAGCGGTTATTGATAATGGGGGATAATTTTGGGCCAGAAGTCAGAAGTCCAGAATCTTTGGCTGGTTTCCGACACACTACTACGATACCGAATAACCGACGAATTGACGAAAATATTTTTCATTTACGTACCTATATTTTAATATTTTAATAAACATACCGATATATTTTAATTACCTGCTATGTATTTATTAAAAGTAAATTAATATAATTGATTCAAGTTTTTTATTTTATATTCAAAAAGTACATTTGTGTATTTTCCTAACTTGGCAAAATTACATGATAACCTTTTTCTCAAACTCTTATGAAAAGCTTAAGATTTTAAGATCTTAGATCCAGCGACATTGCGTTCTAGTTAAAGATTGCAATATGTGACTAAATGATTCAAAATAAAAAGCCCCCAAAGATGTAAATATAAATATAATAAGAATACCAAAAATATCAAAAATCCATCTGGCAACTACGTCCTGTTCCTTGCCATAAAACTTCAATCTCATAAAAAAGAGACATAACCAAACTCCAGCCATTGATTGACAGCGGTTATACCCAGTGATTTCTATCACCCTACACCATAACACAATTCTTTTATAATAAGTGAACGGTGTATAAGTATTTTTAAGGTTTATTACAATATACTTAAGTTGGGTTATGTTTGAAGGGTTTGTCCAATAACTGAAGCTAGAATCTGATCATTTTCAATTATTGGACACCAGTCCAATAACTGCATTTTGCGAAATTTATACAGTTTTATGAGGGAAATTTTATTGCGTTTCGCTGTTTTCGGAAATTCGATTTTGGTGGTAAAATTCACAGTGTTCTTAGACGCCTGTCCAATAACTGGTTACAGCCTGTCCAATAACTGGTTACAATCTGTCCAATAACTGAATCATGAGGTTTTTCATATTTCTAGTTTTCAATCATGTCAAGAAAAATGAATATAATGTAGAATCGATGGAAGCCGCAATCCACGAAGTCAAGAATAACAGCATGTCATACAGGAATGCGGCACACAAATAGGGTGTATCCAAATCAGCCCTGGAATTTAAAATAAATAAAAATAATCCTGATCATAAAGACACATGCGGCTCAAATCCAATTCTTTCAGCAAGAGAAGAATCTAGTCTTGTAAGGTAAGGTTATTTTAGTTAGGTACGATAGTAAATAATTAAATTACTGTTTTTTATTTTTGTACTTGAATAGAAGCTCTGGCCACAAGAGGATTTCCCTGGAAACGAGAGGACATTTTTAGCAGCGTTCAAAAATTTTTCACCGAAAATCCACGGCCTAATCCCTTCAAAAACAACAGACAATGGTCATTTGCTTAAAATAAGATATATTTACTATTTACTAAGATGTAAAATAGGCAGAGTAATGTCCGTTGAAAAATAATGCCAGTGACAGCCACTTGAATTTAAAAAAAAGCTTAATTGTCCAATAACTGGTACCTATGTTCACCTTACACGCTGTAGACACTAATGGTCATAATCGCTTCAGTGATATTATCGCATTTGATCCAAAAGGAGACTCTGCCTTTATTATCGGCCCTAGAATTCGTTTCGAAAGTAATGTCTGTCATCAAGATGATAAAATTCAATTAGAAAAAAATATATTTATGAAAAATATTTTAATTTTTATCAGAGCAAAAAAAAATCACCAAGCTTTGGCATTCGCAAATGGGAAACCATCGGCCTGTGATTTGGTATGGTACGATTAATTTTAAAAAGTCATATGTGACACGTCACACGAACCGTCCGAATTAAGAATTTTCATTTCACCAGAAAATGTCAAACAGTTAAACTTCAAGGTGTGAACGAGCGTAATAAATTATTATTAAAGGAATCATTCAAACAATGAACTGAACGGTTTAAGTCAGTTTGACAGCCACTGACAACTACCTACATAAAATTTATTCACGTAATGACATTTTATCCTCTGTGTTGTGCATTTAATTCTCATTCAAAACCAATGTTGACGTATACTTATTTATGCGGGATGGAGTGTTTGGACAAACTTGATGGTTTCTATGAGAACCACGTAAATGAAGCAAAATTAATCGAACTATCAGAAGGATGAGTATCCTTAACCGATACATATTGTAACGGTTCTTTTGTCATCGTTCCATTTATTTCCCTTTTAGTAAGTAGTAAATATTTCTTAAGCGCACTCTACAATGCCTTCATGAACGCTTGGTGTAGATGGGTAAGTTTTGTTTAGATCCGTGGCGACACTGCCATTCGGACTTCCCGGGTCGTTTCGTTTCGACTTGTAGTACCGGCAGAGAGGGGAATACTTGATATAAGGGACGGGGCATTGATGGGGGATTGATTCCTGTTAAAAACTTAAGAACAGACCACCTGTTTTAACATATTTATTGTTTTAATCAATCAAATGTCTCACAGCTAGAAAGAGACCCCTCGCCCGCTCAGTAGAGGTAAGTGGAACATTCTCTATAGTGTTACTTGTCATTTTGCAATACTGGTGAAGGTCGAGAGAGCAAAATGGCTGATTTAATTTTATTTTTATATTTCATTTATTTATTACTGTTCATTATTAATTGCACCTACCTGTGATACCATTTGTAATTTACCATCGATTGCAATATTTCATTTTTTGTGATATTTAAATTTGTTCTATTTGATTGTTATATTTTGTGATATTTAAATATCTCTATTATTTATGATATATTTATTATATTAATTATTTTGATTATTGTTGGCTGCTAAATAGCATTCCTTACCTCCCCGAAAATTGATCGGTGTGGAACGGAAGGTTATAATATGACTTTTTAAACTTAATCGTACTATAGTCGTGGTACAATCGGTAAAAGTGTAATTGAATTCTTCAATCGCTTTAACTTAAACTTAGAAATAATTAACGAAATTTCTGAACAAATTTTAATAGATTCCATCAGAATCATAAACAAACACATTTTTTTATTCTTAAAATTAATGTTCTTTAATTTAAATTATTAATGTAACATTTTTTAATATTTATGTCATTTTTTGTGATTGATTGATATGCTGTGTATTAATGCAACCCAAGTTAAATGGGCAGTCCACTTTTTCAATAAAGTTTTCTGCCTCCTAAAAAAGAAAGAACTGAAACAATATCAAGAAAAACGCTATAAAAATGAAAAAAGTAATATAAGTTTGAACGGCTTTAGTCAGTTTTTATCAGAAAATAATTTTTATCCACCCTTTATTGGAGACAATGAAATCTAGGTACCTACCGGTTTTTCTGAGAAGAAATGGAAAAACCTATCTCCGTTTAGAAAAAATTAAAAAGAATTAAGAAGAAAAAAATGTTTTTTTGCCCTTTTTCAAGTTCTTTTTAATACCTATATGATATTAGTGTTAAAAGTGAAGTTTTATTTTTGAGTGAAAAGGTTTGTGAAATGAGCGAAGCGTAGCGGAGCGAATTGAACAAATTTCACGAAAAAATAAAATCACTTTTAAGACGAATATCATACAATGGTTTTTGTAAAACTGCTCTATTTTGATAATAAAATTGATGAATTTAGAATGACATTCAACTTCAAATTGTATTTTAAAATATTGCAGATAAGTACGAGTGTACTATGCATAGCAACCGTTGCCGACGCTATGGTTACTAACAAATGCGTGCATGCAAATAAAAGAGACGTCAAAATAATAATTATTAATTGCAATTTCTGAACAATTATTATTGTCTGGAATTCTCGACTATTAGGTACTTATTTTTTATTAATAATATGTTTGCCAGTAATAGAGAAAATATGAAAAAATGTTATCACCTATAATTTTGTCGGATTTCATCATGAGAAAATGTAGTTAAGAGAATGTAAGTACAGAGAAAGTAGATAGAATTACTTTTAACACTAGTGTTAAAAGTATTTTTAACACGCTTCCATGTAAACAATCACTTTTAACACTGTCAGCTGTCGTTAAAAGTGTGACTTTTAATGGCAGTTGTACAAAAAAATTATTATTTATATTAGGTACCTAATTTATATTTTTTTATTTATTTATTTATTCAACCAAGTGTCTCGACATCGAAGGTCATTGACATGTACATTGATTAAGAGCTAGGGTATAAATCGTAAGATATCAATTAAATACTAGGGGTGAGTATAAAATTACTGTAGGTATATGAATGTTATTTGGTGGTATAATTTTGGAATAGTTATGGTATGAACTATCGGTAGACATAACTGATTAGATTAAATGGTATGTGGTGGTGTCCTGGAGGAACGAGATGATCTTATCCACTTTGTCAGGTGAGTCCAAGAGTTCTCTCAATCCCTCACTTCTCTGGAGGTCGGAGCGAGTTCGGGCGTCCATGTAGAAGTCACATTCAAGTAGGATATGCTGGATGGTAAGAGGGCTGTCGCAATGTTCACATACGGGAGGATTGGTACCAGACATAAGGTGAGAGTGGGTGAGGCGGGTGTGTCCTATCCTCAGTCTCCGCATGACTACTCCGTTTCTTCTGGTTAAGGTAGGTATCTGGAAGCGTTTGATTAAGGGATTAATAGCGCGCAATTTGTCAGGTGTTCTATGCCATTCGTTCTGCCATTTCGGTAGAATAATTTGTTTAAAATCTTGCTTGAGGTCACTGTGAAGCTGTAAGTATGTTATTGGAGAATTTAGGGTTACGGCTTCCTTGGCGGCCCGTTCCGCTGTCTCGTTGCCCTTGATGCCCACGTGTGACGGGACCCAGATTATGATGATGGATACTCCCCTGGCAGCGAGTGTGTGGCAGGTTTCGTGAATTTCCCGGACAATTGGATGTTGGGAGTAGAAGTTTTGTATTAGATTAGCTGACGTGAGGGAGTCTGTGCATATACACTGATTGTTTGGTTGTCCGGTATGGGCGTCTCCAGGGCTTTGAAAATTCCGTATAGCTCAGCTGTTAGTATGGTGCAATAGCTGGGGAGTCTGTATTGAGCTACAGTTGCTTGGGAGGTAGTAATGAAGCAGCCTGTTCCACTTTTAGACTTTTGGAAACGCCGGTGAATAGGGTAATGTCTGAATTGACTTTGTTTTTTAGTCTGAGGAAGGATTGCTGAAAAATTTCCGTGGGAGTATCTTGTTTTACGTGGCGGGAGAGAGCTGTGTCTACTTTTGGAAGAATTGAAGTCCAAGGAGGGAGGTTTGGATGTTCAATAGGAGTTGTGTTCGATAAATTAACATTCCCTAATAGGGATTTGAGGATTTGGGGTGTTGTCTGAATTGTAAAGGAATTTGTGGCTCTCTGGTGGGTATTCAGTAGAGAGAAAACCGGATTATTATGGCAGGCAGATGCTCTGGCGGCATAAGTCATGAGGAGTTGTTGGCGGCGCAGGTTAAGCGGAATTCCGTTGGATTCCACGTAGAGACTGTTTACGGGGCTGGATCTGAAAGCTCCTAGACATATTCGAAGCGCAGTGTTGTGGACTGTATTAAGCAGTTGGAGGTTAGATTTGGAGGCGGATAAAAATACTTGACTTACGGTAGTCTAGTCTGGATCGAATTAAGGCGCTATATATTTTAAGCAGGACTTCTTCTTCTGCACCCCAGCGGTGGTGTGAGAGTACCTTTAAAATGTTTAAACGGGCTAGACAACTGCGTTTTGTTTCCTGTGAGTGAAGTCTCCAAGTGAGTTTGCTGTCGAATATTACTCCTAGGAACTTGTGATGATCAACTATATTACGTGTCGTGCCATTAAGCTGGATAAGCGGGGCTTGAGTGCGGTGTCGTCGACTGAATTTTATGACTTTTGATTTCGACGAGGAGAACTTGAATCCTGTATTAGCAGCCCATTGACTTAATTTATCTACAGCGTCTTGGATTATTGTAGATGTAGTCGCTGTATTTTTCTATTTTTCCCTTGACAGAATAGGACTAAGCCATCAGCGTACTGAGTGCACTTCACTGGGGGATGAATGGAGGAGCTTATATCGTTGATGGCCAGAAGAAACAATGTCGTGCTGAGTACGGATCCTTGTGGAACGCCATTTTCTGTTGGGTACGCTTTAGACGTTTTTTTTGATAAATTGTAGGAGATTTCCAGTCAGCTTAAGGTTGTGGAGTTTTTGCGGGCGAGTTGATGTGATCGAGCTGGTGTACTTGGTCCATGAGTCCTTTTTGCTTTTCTTGATAATTCGCTTCGTGATGGCTTTTAGCTTTTTGAAGTTGATCAGATCTGCTTGGGTTCTGGTTCGGCGATATTTGTTCAGGGCTTGTTTACAGTTTTTAACAGCCTTCGCGCAGGACTCATTCCACCATGGTACTCTCTTTGGTTCGCATCAGTGATGCATTTTCCTATGTATTTCTCGGCAGATGTAATTAAACAAATAGTGAACATATTCACGTTATCGTCGACACTTTCTGAGAAATTGTTCGTGTCGGTCTGATTTTTTACATCAATGCTGAACTTTTCCCAGTCAGCATGCTTGATCCGCCACCTGCTCACGTTGTCGACAGGTTTGGATGTGTTATCAGTGATGAGTACTGGGGAATGATTGCTGTCATGGAGGCTGTCTAAGGACTGCCAGGCAAGTGCCGTTGCTGTCGTGGGATCACAAAGGCTTAAGTCAATTTTGGAGAGGTTTCCAGTGGATATATTGAAGTGTGTATTACTTCCAGAGTTTAGAAGTGAAATATCTGCAGTATTTATTATGTCTTCAATAATTTTTCCTCTGCCAAATGTGCGATCAGATCCCCACATCACGCTGTGGGCGTTAAAGTCTCCAACCAAAATGAACGGCGATGGGAGCTGGCTTACTAAGTCTAAAATTTCAGCTCTTGTTAGGTTATAGTCTGGAGGAATGTACCTATATGCTGCAAATAACGATTTTTTGTGTGCACCAAATAGTTGCTGCAACAGCTTCGAGAGAGGTATGTAGTGGCAGACACTCAGAGTAGATATCAGATGAAATGAAGATAGACGTACCTCCGCTTGCTCGCTGGGTGTTGGTCCGGATGTAGTGGTAGCTTATAAAGTTCTTTAGGTATGGGTTGTGGGACTCTTTAAAATTGGTCTCTTGTAAACAGAGGATGTCGGAAGATGTTTCCGAGATAAGCTGTTGGATGCGTTCTTTGCGAGGATAGAATCCATCGCAGTTCCATTGTATCAGTGTGAAATTGGTTAAAAGGATGATTTTTGTGAGGTTAGTGACAAGTTGGAAGCATCAGACAGGGAACCCTCGTCGCTTGGATCACCTTGGGAGGCTATGCTTTGGAGACTTACGTTTTCCAGTGATTCCGATGTGAGATAGTCTTTAATTTTCTTGGAGATTCTGGTGAATCTATTTTTGACGGATCTTTCCTCAAGGAATGGATATATCATCGAGTACATGTTTGTGAGCAGTCCCTTGAGGTCTTTCGTAAATTTAAGGCCTCATAGTAAGGTGTAGCGCTGCCGTGTGTATTTTCAAGGAAGCCGTAAAAGTAGTCTAGTGGTAGAGTAAATGTTTCGGTAGTTTTCTGATAAGCTTCTCTAATGTTGCGCTTGGTAATATCAGTGAGTCCCGCTTCGGGGGTTGGGTCTAGCTTTAGTTTCTTCAGTTTCTTCTTTGGTGTAGTTCGGGAGTTGGTTATGGGGTTTTCAGGGGGGGCATTGAGTTTGGAGAAGTGGGTGGTAAGGTGATTCTTCCAAGCAACTTGATTTGTCGCTGGGAGATACTGCTTCGGAGAGAGGTCTCTTATTCTGCCTAGTCGCTATAGGTTGAGTGGGGAAGTGTCCTTGACCGCTATCTTCTGTGGTATCATTCGAGGATGGTGCAGTATTCATGTGGTCGTGAACATGGTTGGCTGTAGGTGGTTCTAAATTTTTTTCTGTGGTATTAGGGCACGCAGCAGCTATGTGGCCTAGTTGTTTGCAAAGAAAGCACTCCATCTTCTCACTTGAGAGAAAAATTCTGTGGTCTACTCCATCAAGTGCGATAACTACCGATGTGTGCAGTTGACAATTTTCTGAGGAGGGGGATACGTAGACTTGTCGACGAAAGCTAAGGATGTGGCTGTACTCATCTCCGGGTATACTGGCTTTCAGGAACGATACTGGTGATGCTAGTTTTAATCCGAGGCTCTTTATGGCATTTTCTGCGAGTTCGTACGAAATGGATGGAGATATGTTTGATATTAATAGTCGTTTGATAGGTGAGATAAGTTTGCGGATACTGAGAATAATATTGCCAACTTCTATGGTGGGGTAGGTTTTAAGGAGGTGGTTTACCAGGTCTGCGTTAGTCAGGTATATGCAGATTCTATTATTAGATATTCTGGACGCAAAAGTAATATTTTTTGGGCCGATAATGTCTCCTATTGCTTTGACGTAGTCGAACAGTTTGAGATTGTCTTCTGCGTGTATCACAATTGCTTGATCCTGTTTTGGAAAAAAGGGTTTAGGGATTGCTTTTGCGGCAGATACGTATGATGTGCTTGCATTGGCTGAATTATTTGGTGACAAAGTAGTTTGTGGCATTGTGGGTTGCGAGACGGTAGGTGAGTTATAGTTTGAGCTCATGCTTTTGTAGTCAAAAGCAGAAGTTTGTGGATTTTCAGTTGCTATTATTTTTAACTAGCAACCAGCAATTTTCCATATTTGTAATATTGGTCGCTGAACCTCGCTCCGACTAGCGGATGCTTAAAGCGGTAGAGAATATGCTGCAACAACGTTGTAAGCGACAATGTGAGCAAATGTTGGCTTTCCATGCAACAACATTCAGTATGAGTTGTTCATATTGAACAGAACAGTAATGACATGCTGCTTAATGTATACAGGGTGTTGATTTTCAAAGCGGGCCATAGGGGATTAGCATTGCGAAAGTGGTTTTTGAGGATTCCTGCTCGCCATTTAAACTGACAGAAATGGTTCTGGTATCAAAATGAAGCTAAAGTTATTGCGCATAACGCTTAATGTCTTAAATTAATTTAATTTCACGTTGTTTTCTAAAATTCTTCAGTAAAAATGCAAGTAATTGTTAATGTTTAATCACAAAATAGCATGCCTTGCCTAAACAATAATGAAGTTTCTACGTTTTGACAATCCAATAATAAAACTTTATAAGTCAGTATTAATAAAGTCTGGTTCTATCTAACCCTCCTCTGTAACTGGCTTCACTGTAGTAGGTTTTCACCACAAAGACTCTTTCTTGGTTTGTATAACCCATTTTTAAATAGAACCAGGCTTTATTATTACCTACTGACTTATAAAGTTTTATTATTGGATTGTCAAAACGTAGAAACGTCATTATTGTTTAGGCAAGGCATGCTATTTTGTGATTAAACATTAACAATTACTTGAATTTTTACTGAAGAATTTCAGAAAACAACGTGAAATTAAATTAATTTATGATGTCAAGCGTTATGCGCAATAATTTTAGCTTCATTTTGATACCAAAACCATTTCTGTCAGTTTAAACGGCGAGCAGGAATCCTCAAAAACCACTTTCGCAATGCTAATCCCCTATGGCCCGCTTTGAAAATCAACACCCTGTATATTAATGTTTGTAAGCTGATATATTATATTGGTTCACAAAAAATGTTTATTTCGATTTCCCGCAAAATTTACTTTTATCACTTACAACGTTGTTGCAGCATAGGGTTCAATTATTAATTTACTCTTATCGATAGTAGCAAAAAAAAGGAATAGCTGATTGTGGAATCCAGCAATGTTTTACTTAAATGTTAACTATGCACCACTGTCAATATTAATTCAGGGGAAATGCATGTCAATTAATATTAGCACTACTACACTAGGTTTACACTGTGAAGAAATCAAGAAATAAATCTATCAATCACTCGAATTTTAAGCGAAAAGGTGGAGCAGGTTCACGGCGATGTTTACTCGTTTTTATTTATATTTTTATTTTTCATAAAATTTCAAATAAATTATTTCGATGTAAAATGACATCTATAGAAATTCCCTATATTGACAAAACCAGGATTTTGCTTCGTTTTAGAGATATAATTAAAGAGCTGAAAGGGGTGCAGTTTCATCTCTGTCTCCAATTTCAATCCTCTAATTTAAAATCGCGGTATTTTAATCCTTAATAACCAATTGAAGGATTCATTTCTTTGTTTCAATTTTCAATTTCAGTTTAAATTTTTTCACTCTTTTGATAGTTCCTTATTATTGCCCTACTTATTATGACATAACTAATAGCCTACTATCATTAAAAAATACCTTTCTTATATAAATAATTATTGTGATATTTCGTCATTATCTACCTACCTTAGTTATTTATAAATTTCTTGTTTCGTTGTTTCATAATGATTCATCATGTGTTCGCTGATCTGGGTGTCAAGTTCAAGTTGAAGATAGTTTGTTTAAAATTGAGATATAATATATTTACAAAAGTTAATTACTACAATATTTATCTAACGATTTACAATGAATTTCTTCTTTTTCATAAGTATTTATCTTTGAACGGTTTTCCTTCATTCGACCTCTATTTTGTAGTTATTTAGTCAGACGTAAGGGATTTATGAAGAAAAATCACTAGAAAAAACTGTGTGAGGAAAATTAATTATGCATGCTTTTATTGACAAGATTTCTTATTCAGGCATGTTGTATTATTGTGTAGGTACTCGTATTCAGCAATACAGGTGTCCCAGCTCATTCGAAGCGGTCTCTGTGAGCAAAACAATCGATTTTTTCAAAAAAAAAAAATTGCAAATTCAAGTACAGCATCACAACGGCCATTATTTAAAATTATTTTGGACCATACAGAGTGTCCCATATGAGAGTGGCATATCAAAGGTATGTTTTTTCAAATGGAATGCTTCTATGTTATTGCATTTTTAGATTCAGTGAGAAGAAAAAATAAGATTGGTTTTTACAGTTGGTGTTTAAATTGAGAAGTTTGTGAGTTATAAACAAGTTATGATGTAGATGAGATGTTTATAGAGGGTGATAAAATTTTAAACAAAATCTGAGACTTCTCGCCCACGCGTCGACAAATAAAAAAAAACAAAGAAAAATGTTTCTTTGCCATAGGGACACGAAAAGTTAAAATAGGGACATGTAAGCCGTTTTTCTCTATCTTGAGCCGTTTTCGTTGCACAGGGCTTTGAACTTGATCGTTATTTACCATGCGTTACTTTTCCAAATTTTTCTTCATTGTCTTCAATTGTGTATCTTCAAAACTCAGAAGATATAATATTACGAAAAAGTTATAGGTATTTTTTGAAGGTCAAGGGATGTTTAGGCTTCTGAATTTCGAGGGATTCAAGACTAATTTGTACCAAGGATGCCAAGGAACATCAGTGATAAATGTGTCAAATTTGAAGAAAATCCGTACACTAGATTAGTTATAAAAAAATATTGATTTAAAAAAAAATCAACTTTGAAGGCTTATAACTTCCTTATTTGTGAGTTTTCGAAACAAAATTATAGGTACTTTTGGCAATATTTTTTCAAGTAGAATCACTTCCCTAATTTTTTGCGTATAATTTCTGGACACCTGTATAATACCTGTATTTTATATCTGTGAGGAGTTATTGACTAAATAAAAATAAAATAAATAGGTGACTAAAAAAAAATTATAAAATAAACTGTTCTTACGGTATAAAATACAGTTTAGATTTCTAATAATAATAACGATTGCGATTTGTTTATTATGTTCAAGCGAATCTGATATTTTTTGTCAATGATTTCTTTGATATTATTACAACCCAGTATTTATTTATATCAGCCCTGTCTTAGAGAATATAGACAATTTTCATAGAAGTAGAAAAGGCAATACAAAAATAAATGATTTTTTATATGATGTAGACGATATGAAGTCAAAGTTAGCAAATTAAACACACGTGACATGTGGCGTGGTTTTGCGTTATTGTTACCGATTACGTCTCCTGGATTTTAAACCGACCTCAGCTGATTTCTTGACCGCCGTTGTTATGCTTGGATTTGTGATGTAACTGGGTACCTTTATAATGTTGATTACCTAAGCGGAATTCACTTCTAAATGAAAAACCACTCCATTACTATTATTATTATAATGTATACCTAGTTATCTCCTGCCGGCTATCGGTAATATTATTATCAGAATATGCATATTTTACGTTAAGTATTGTATTGAAGGTAAAAGTGTTGTGCACTTAATGTGTAGATAATACGACTAGTTAGATTCTATTCTAATAGCAAAGTACAGCGGGTTCATTTAGTCCAAATATCTAAGGCATGGTAAAAACACTTATTTTTGAGGATTTCAAATTCTTATAAGGAGAAGTTTGTGAATATTACAAAGTTGTTTAAAGTGTTGTGTACCGACTTGTGTTCTGTCAGTAAAATTTTCTGTGTTTTTTTGGCTTAAGATAAGTTTGTTCTGGATATAAAATTTATTTGTAGCAAACTAAATTTAATCATTAAATACTTCACGGATCATAATTTATTAGCACAGGTGAGTCCACTAACACAAGTACAATAAATAAGTACAATTAAATTACTTATCAATAAATAAATTTATCAAAAACATTTTAGGTATGGTTTATGCAAAGTCAATTGGAACGACAAAAATCTAAATAGCGGCTGATAATTCGTAGTTCTTTGATGAAACATAGGCGGTGATAAGACAAATTTAAAATTATTTTTTATAAATTTTATATCATTAAAATTTTATTGGAAAATGAACGCGTTAGACGAAGAATTTCAATTCTTAGTCACTATAAAAAAAATTAAATTTTAAAACACAAGCTTTATTATCGTGATTTATATTATTTTCTAACAAAACAGTACTATATAGGTAGGTAGGTAGGTCTTAGCCGTCTATAACCAACATATAGCCACCTAACTTGGCCATCTATAAACACCAACAATGGCTATAATAGTTACTCAGAATAATAACAATGTTTATTTTTATTTTATACTTTTTAATATTGCTCAGTTCTTCCGGAAAGTTCAAAGAAAGAAGAAAGTTATCTATCGGTGTTATGTATTACCGATATAGGTCAATAATTATCGGTTTTAAGTATAAGTACCTAAAGATATTCCCGGAAAAATTAACAAAAAAGTACATCATAAATATTAAGTTACTCATTGTATTATGTATAATATAGGTAATACCGAAACTGTTGTACAAATTATATTTGTATTTCATTTCCGTGTGTTCTTATCCATCAGCAGATAAAAAAAATCTTTTTTTATAAGTAACTACATCAATAAAGGTTACATCCCACATTTCGGTAAGCCAATCAAATAATTTAAATTACCGTTTTCGCCCAATCCGCTTTTTATTAACATGGAATGAATTCTGTGAGTCGGAAAAAAACCCAAAAAATGCTCGGATTTCAGAATCTAACGAGACTAGCCCTCCCCCCCGTTTTCGAGGATGCTGAATAATACGATGGTGGTGATTTAAACTCTTTTCGAGCTGACCGCACCCCCTAAAACGGCCAAAAACCACTCTATGGAGGGTAAATCACGGAACTTATTTCTCTTGGCGACCAAACTTGTGTCAACCCCCCCCCCCCCCCCCCCCGTTTTAGAGATCGCTGAACGCGATGCTGACATCGAGGTCGGTTCTAGACGCCCGCCAATCCATCTACGCGGCCGAGAACAACCCCCGGAATGGGTGAAACGGGAACTCGCCGCGTGAAATCGACAAAAATCCGTCCCCTCCCGTTTTCGAGGTCGCTGAACGCGATGCTGACGTCGAGGTCGGTCCTCGACATCCACCAACCCCTCGGTTACCCCTCTTTATATTTTATTTGTTAATAAAAAACACCCTGTATTTCACACCCTTACTCATGGTTGTTTTATTTTTATAAAAAGTTCTCATGTTAATTTTTAACCCCTTCCGGGGGTTGTTCTTGGCCGCGAAGAGGGGTTGGCGGGCGTCGAGGGACGACCTCGACGTCAGCATCGCGTTCACACCCTCAAAAACGGGCGGGGACGGATTTTCGTCGATTTCACGTGGCGAGTTCCCGTTTCACCCATTTCGGGGGTTGTTCTTGGCCGCGTAGAGGGGTTGGCGGGCGTCGAGGACCGACCTAGACGTCAGAATGGCGTTCAGTGATCTCGAAAACGGGGAGTGACACAAGTTTGGCCGCCAAGAGAAAGAAGTTCCGTGATTTACTCTTCATAGGGGTGGTTTTTGGCCGTTTTAGGGGGTGCGGTCAACTCGAAAAGAGTTTAAACCACCACCATCGTATTCAGCATCCTAGAAAACGGGGGGGAGGGCTAGTCTCGTTAGACTCTGAAATCCGAGCACATTCGTCCGACTCACAGAATCCACTAAAGGGAGATTTGTCGAGTCCACGTGGACCAGAGAAGGTAGCGTTCAATAATAATTATGTTATATCTATTTGGTTTTATTTAAGTGTAAAATGTCATCATATTGATGACACCCCGTAAAACGATTTTAATTTTTCGCCGTTTCCATTGATTTTGCAAAGACTTTACTAACTGAAATTTTTAATAAAGTGAGAATTTCCTGTACCAAATCTCTAAAAAAAAATAATCAAATTTCATGTCAATTCTTACATGTGGTCGGAAATATAGAAATATAGAAATATCGTTTTTCTATTGACATATGAACAAAATAGTTCTATTTATTAAATTAGGTATTTTTAATCAATTTAATCAAGTATATATCTAGTTTGTTAAGAAAATCCAATTATTTATATAAATTCCGTTCTCTTTGATTTTTATCGGTTCTCAATCATTTCGTTTAGGTGAGCATACATAGGAGGATGGCTGGTAAATAAATACATACTTTTACCTATTTTACAGTTGTTGACCGCAAAAAAAAAACTACAGAAGATTGGCTTTTTCATTTATAAAAAAGATGGTCAATTGCTAAAAAAAAGATATCTAACACATTTAAAATGATCCTTTGATTCGTCAGAATGAATTGAAACAAATAAACCTTTAAAAACAGTACCTACTGAGAATTTTTCTCTAAATTACACCGTAAAACATCTAACTTAAAAAGGCAGAAAATAAGGAATTTAAGGAAAATATTTAAATATTTATTTAAATATTAAGTATTAAGTATTTAAATAAAGAAAATAAGGAAAAAATAAGGAAGATAAAATGTAAAATAATATACAGGGTGTCACTAAAAGATACCACCAACGCTCTACCACAGATTCATGAGTAAAAAATATGACGATTTAACCGAAATTATCTATGTCCAAAAAGGCACCCTTCTCAAGATACAGTTCTTAAAAGGGGGGTCAGTCAAAAACACGTTTTCCAGAATAAGCCAAAAATGAATTAACTGAGAAACTTCAAAATTCCAACGCTTACTACTATTGTTAAAGCCAATAAACTGACATAGTCTTGCAAACATTGACATTCCTGTTTTTGATGTCACGTCTCACTTTTTACTCCAGAACTTTTTCATCCTCACGCCACTGATTGATTCTGTATTTTTTATCTAAATCCGTAAGTATCTCTAAAGTTTTTGTCCTCTTTTAAAAGTTTTGTATCTTGCATGATTTTCCCATAATTAATTTTTAATGATGAACTTCACAAACATCACGAAAACGTATTTGTGAAAATCTCATTTTAATTAATATAATGTTTTTTATCTACGAGTGATTCATAAAATGCCCTTTTTTAGACGTTTCTTAGTTCATAAAATGTATGATTATCTTGAAGAGTGAAATAAAGTAGTTCGGGTGAAATAAAGTGCCATAGCGGTTCATTATTTAACGCTAAATCTGACACGTTAATGCACGCTCGCCGAGTGGAAGTTCTAGTGAACGCTAGCGGCTCGGCTCAATTGGCTTGATCGGGGCGTTCGCACTGCAATACGAGACGCTGAACGCTGAATTACATAGTATCCCGATGCCAACCGCTCCAAATGCTTGTTGACATCAACCTATACCAGAGAAACGTCGCAGTTTATTAGCAGTGCGCCAGATCTATGTACCCACAATTAATATTTTGTGTTTTGCGTCGTTTAGTTACCTAAAATGAATACCATTGTAGATGATTCAATGAATGAAATATCTTCTACCCCAGAAGAAATTATTTTTCAGTCAAATGTGGCTATATAATTGACATATTTTATGTTTACATTTAATCATAAATGAAATATCTTCCGCACTAGAAGAAATTATTATTCAATCAAATATGGCTGCACAAAATCTGTTAGGTACCTACCTCAAAAATCTAAAGAAGCAATATGTCACCTTTATGAACTGACGTGATGAAAAAAGCCTTAATAGCTTCAAAGAAACACTTATATAAGATATGAATGCATTGGAAAGATTTTATTTTATAATAATAACTTTTAGTTCTAATTTAAGTCACTCGTAGATAAAATTTTGTATGCAACATATGCATAAAGTGCCTTTTTTTCACTTCTGGGATTGCCGCATTCGCCTGCGGCTCATGCGGTCAAACTTCCCAGTCGTGAAAAAAAGTACCACTTTATGCACTTGTTGCATAAATAACTATTATTTCACAGCAACGGTTTTTTCATATTTATTGGCCTTGAGAATAATCGTAGTAGGCAGTAAAACTAAAGTTTTTCATTTAATTATTTTTTTTACTAATTTTGTAAAATGTGTATTCAGTTGATCCTCTTTAAAGGAAAGGGTTGTATCTTGAAGAAAGTCCATTTTGGACATAAATAATTTCGGAGGATAAATGGGCATATTTTTAACCCAGAAGTCCGTGGTTATTATTTTATTCGTTGTTATTAAAATTATCCTTTATATTAAAAAAAGAGATTTTCCCAAATACCTTTTCTTTAGTGTAGTTCCATCATAATAAATTAATTACGGGAAAACGATGCAAGATACGAAACTTTCATATAAGGTCAAAAAGTTTAGTAAGACTTTAGCATTTTGACAAAAAAATACAGAATAAATCAGTAGCGTGCGGATAAAAAAGTTCTTGAGTAAAACGTGAGACATGACATCAAAAACAGGAACACCTGTATGTCAATATTTGCAATACTATCAGCCAATATTATAAAGGCTCATTAGGCTAACGGGAAGATTTCTGTGCTCGTTCTTGAAGCCAATATTGACGTCAAATTACTTTTATTAACATTTTTGTAATTACTTTCATATCAAGAATAGATAAATTTAAAAAATTTCCACTTAGACTCGATACCTTCATTAGAAATGGCCACCGAAATCTGCCCGTTAACTTAATGAGCCTTTATAATACCCGCTGTATGTCAATTTATTGGTTTTAACAATAGTAGTAAGTAAGTAAGTAGTAAAACCCACTGCTTCTTCTGTTCTGGATCTTTGGGAAAGCGTTCATCTACGTTCTTCGATGAAGAAAGGTTCACAAAACAACAAGCAAGCAGGGCGCTACTGCGCCACTACTTTACGATATTGTTTGGATTGCCACTAACCTAGTTTCGATAGTTTGAAATATTTACAAAAAAAAAAAAAAAATTGCACTATTGTTAATTAACAGGTTGACTGCGTCATTGAAATCGGACTACTCCGCAACTGTGCGTTACCGGTCCCCGAGGAGAGGTAACGTCCCATTATTTTTGTGCGGCGCCGGTCCTCGAGGACCGGTAATCATAAAATCAGTTTTTCCTGCTCAACAGGAACACTATAGAACCTACGACAAACGTGGTTTGCAATTATCTTCCTTAGTCCCTGTAGTACTTAAGTTTGTAGTCGCGTCACTGTATGATCATTTTATTTGGGTTTTTTAAAACTTTTTATTTCTGGTTTATAATGCTCAGGCAATCATGGATCATAATAATTTTTCTTGCAGTTTATTAACAAATATGTGTAATATAATAAGAAATACAAAAGTAAATATATGTTTCTACAAAATTCCAAAGAAAATTAAAAGTGAAATTGTTCATCAAAAATATAAAAAAGTATCACTTTTTGTGGTTTTTGTTAAAACATGTCAGGCACATTCCTGGTTGCCCAGGACAGTCACTACAATAACTCGTAACTTTGGTAACTAAATTACTGGCTTCCTTGCTGGAGTAACATTCGCGCAGTTTATTGTAGCAGCCTTGGCATTGTCTTCTCTTCTTTTTACCTGGTCCTGACGGCTTTACGAATGTATGTGGTACTCTTTTCGGAGTTACTGGATCGGCTTGTGCACTATGCGTCAAAATTAATTCTTGTGCCAATTTTCTTCGAAACTCTGTTATGGAAACCTTTGATGAACTTATTCTATTATAAAGTATCCAAGAATTAACAATACATACTCCAAATAAAATTTCAAATGCCAATTTTCGGTACCATTTAAGACTTTTGCGTAGCACCGAATGATAGGAGGACATTTGGTCACTATAATCAACCCCTTTTTTAGCTTTATTATAGTCAATAATTACTTTTGGCTTTAATATATCAACACCTTGTCTGTTCCGCTTACCAGTAGGTACGCATTCTGCAGTGTGGCTTGGATCTGTACTGAGCATTAAAACAGGACGTTTATCCATCCATTTGATAATCCGTAAAGGACCTCTTTGCATGCAGAAAAAGTCGCCTCTTTTCATTTTCTGTGGCAAATTTTTAGGTAAACCTTTCCGATTTGATCTCATTGTGCCACAGTAGATAATTTTTTGCTCGAATAACGACTACGCTAAATGTAAACCGGAATAAAAATTGTCTGCATATAAGTAGTGTCCGTCCTTCGGGTTTATATTTATCAAAAGATCATGCACTATTTGTTCAGAGTGACATACTTCAGGGTTTCTCTCGTTTCTGCCTGTATACACAATTATATTGCTTGTATATCCGTCGACGGTACACAGTTTATACAATTTGATCCCATAGGGATGAGTTTTGTTTTGGATATATTGTTTAAAGATCAATCTCCCTTGAAAAGGCACCATACTCTCATCAATGACAAGAATTCTTCCCGGTGTTAGCACTTTCTTGAAATTATTGTTTATAGTTTCCAGTAAGCTTCGTATTTTGTATAGCCGATCATTTCTATCAACAGTTTCATTATTACAAAAATGTATGCATCGCAGTAACAGAAGGAATCGATCCCTTGTAATGGTGTTTGCAATAAACTCGTTATGAAACATCACATATTTGGACCAATACAGATTTAAAGCAGGAAGGTCATTCAGTCCCATCACCAAGACTACTGAGAAGAAACGTCTAATTTCATCTTCGCTACAATCAACCCACATGTTTAGACGAGATTTTGAAGAGTTCTGGTTATTCAACATTTGACGCGCAAATCTGTTTGTTTCTTGAATAATAAGCTCCAATAAATCTTGTGTCAAAAATAACTGGTACGCATCTATTGGATTTTTTATTTCATTGACATCAAAGTTCATTATCCCTGACTCCTGACGATGATGAATATTATTATCAGCTTCATCAATGTCATGCCACTCATTTTGAGGCGTAAAATTTCTTTCTGGTACTTCTTCCAAGTCAACATCATTTTCAATATCAATGAATTCGTCGTCACTACTCGCACCACTTTCAGAGTCTGATGATGATGGTAAATAATTTTCATCACGAACCGAGTCATCAGAGTCAAAGTCTACCTCACAGTCAGAATCACCATTTCCTTCCAGAGTTATTATCTGAAATTATTCCACTCGACGGCCCTGCAATAACTGCTTCGGTGGAATTATCGGCTACTGAAACTGCATCTGAATTATTATCACTCTGAAATTTGCTTTCAGCTAAAAGCAATATTTTTTTTTGCACGACTAGACATTCTTGTAACAAGAGCAAGACACAACTGGTCGGTAACACAAATGTAACAAGCATTGAATACTGAAACGGTTCTACCTTTTGGCGCTGAGATTAGCATAGGCGCTAACACCGGTCCCGTGGGACCGGTACCGCATATTAGCAATGATCTTGCACTACTGTGCGTTGCCGGTCGTCGGGGACCGGTAAGCTTTTTTAATATGTCTGAATTCTGGACACGATAACAAAACTGAAGGTACATGTAAAGTTGAAATCAATGATATATTAAGATAAATATAAGTCCCGCAAATTATCATTGTTACAAAATTACGACTGCCGCACGGCGACAAAGACCAGCACCGGTCCCAGAGGACCGGTACCGCATTCAACCTGTTAAGCATAAAAAAAATTTTCATCGCCAATTACTCATAATGTAATGAACCTATCTTGCTGAATTTTTTTAATATTATTGGAATAACATAGACACTGTCGTCAAGAATGCAACAAAGCCCTCCCATATGCAGTAGGTTTCGAGTAAAAAAATACTGAACAAAACGTGTTATTTGAGCCTTCGAGGCTACTTTCAAGCTAACAATAATTATTGTATCTAGCCGCCTCTATCAGTGCTTATTTTTCAGAGAATTTCATAACGAACAATTTTTCTAATGCATTATGTTACACTAAAAGTCGACAGGAACGGAGAAATTAAAGGAGATAGAGATGAAGTGCCTATTTTTTCACTAGTTGTTAATTATAAAGTCAAGCAGTACACCAATTTGCGAGCAATTAGGGTGTTCAAATGAACGCTAAGACAAAGCGATTCCAACAGTAATCTCGCCTATACCTCAAAACATTATTTTTTAGTTCCTTTTCAGCTCCCCCGTCTCGGTTAGTATTTTAACTAAACTCAAAGCTAGAAAAAAGTATTTCTTTTATTATAAAATAAGACTTGTTTTTGTAGTTGAAGTTTGAAATGAGTAGGTAGTTTATGAGCTATAGACTAGCGAAGACCGCGTTTTTCAAATTTTGAAGCTACAGCGAAAACAATCGAGATAGAGGAAGACGTCTCTCTCTTAACTTCACGTACTAGTTTATTTGCATTTTTCAGTGATTCGTAAGTGGCGTAAGTGGCAAAATTTCGGGTTTTCCATCACCCGGTATAAAAAATCTCTTCCTAAGTTTCATAGTTTCACAGTTATATTATTATATTCGTATATTAACTTTATTTATTTTTTAACTCCATAACATGTTACAGCTGTTTTAAAATTGTAAATTACTTTTACAACGATGATCATTACCTATTTATACACGATGGGTCATTTTTTACTCCAAGAAGAGCAGATATAACTGCCTGTATTTATTTAAAATGTCAGTAAGGATATGAGGTCCCATTAACACCCTTATTCTCTAACTTCTATTATAAAAATTATATTCCTATTTTATTGTGTTCCCTTTAATTCTGTAATGTACTGGGTTACCATAACAGAGAAGGCTGTACAATTGCATTAATGTAATATTACATAAGAGAAAATTAGGGCCTGAGTGTCTCCCACAACACCAGCCTAAATATTTAAAATAAATTCTTGTTGATAGACACTACAATCGGCAATAACTCTTATTATTACTATTTTTATAGCCTAAGCTTCGCGCCATCTTCCAGCATTGCCAGTGAAATACTTGTCCTCCTATACATAACGCATAGATCAGGACATTGATACAGAACTTCTCGTATGACACTGCCGTTGAAGACAACATCTGCATAAGATAGGTGTCTACAGAGAAGAGCCACTATGCAGACTTTTCATTGAGAAAGACGAGACAGCTTTCCATAATATAATTTTTGAGTGACCGGTGCACACAAAATCCTTGGTTAACAGACTATTAAACTTTGTATAAGGCAGTTCGATTAGTCAAGAACAGGATAAATACAGAAGTATGCAATAACCTTAACACGGTGTTGATGAATACCTAAGTGTTACAAAATTAAATGACATGTAGGAAAACCTAAAATAGGGGAAGCATTCCCATAGACATGGGTCGTTAAAGCATTAATTTTCGGGATGTTAGACCAGGGTGTTAAGAGTTCTTCGAAAAATTTTATATTTTTTTTTAAATCTTAAAATTGGCTGATCAGAATAACTCTAAATTTTCTACAGTAGCTCCTCTAATTGGAGTACATGATCTAATACTCCCAGTAAAAAATAATCCAATTACTTCATAAAATTTATGTTTTCAACCCTTACTTAGTAGAATCTCTGCTTACTGATGGGAGATCAAAAAAAATAATGTTTTAAAAAATTCTAGTGCATACTGATGAATAATATAAACGTTACACGCGTTTCGCTTCTTTTAAAGTAGCATCTTCAGGCGTATGTAAATAAAAATTATTGATATTGAGACGGTTTTCTACCTTACTTTCAGGATAAGACACGCTCCCGCGTCTCTCAGTACTTCGTGGTAGATTTATATTACCTGGTTCTATTTCGAGAGATTCATTTCACCTGGTTCTGGTTCGAGATCGATGGGTCTGGTTGGGAAGACTTTTTAACTCCAATAAAAATAATAAAACTTTCAAGTGCAAAAAACTTCTAAGACGAAATCAGTGACGTAGTGATTAGGATTTCTTTTTATTTATTTATTTTTTATTTCCTAAAGTCCCTAAACTTCTACGCCACTGAAGAAAAACAATTTTTTAAAACTTATTTTGAAATTTTACATTATTATCTGAAAAAAATTTACTCCTAATAAAGGTCTCTTGGAGGCTTAGTTTTTGAGATATTTCTATTTATTTTATTTTATGAAAAATGATAATAAATATTCGTAATAAATGCTCAAAGTAATTTGAATTTTCTTATTACATTTTATTCTAAATTTTAAAATAAGTTTAAAGTGACTTTTATACTCCAATACTGTCTTACAGCAACTGTAGACGCTTCAGAAACAAATTAATGATAATTATCTAACTTCTCTCTTGAAGTTTGCAATTTTATGATGTCTTAATTTCGTTTATAAAAATCAAAATATCTCAAAAACTAAGCTTCCCAGAGACCTTTATTAAGATTATCTTTTGTTCAGTATAATAATGATATAAAATTTCAAAATAAAAAATGTGCGGCCGCGGCAATGGTAGGCACTATGGCACTAACCGCATGTCAGTTGTAAGTTGCAATAACTTTTCAACCGTTAACCGTTACATCTAAGAACTTGAAACTTTCCAAAAAACGTCTTTACATATCCGATTACAATGTTGCGTTGGTAAAAATATTAATTTGGAAAATTTGTAAGTCAACTTTTTAATTAAAATAAACCTCATAAATTTGAAGAATGCTTTCTGAACGATACACTTGCGCTAACGGTATGGTGAAGACAGAGACATCGGTTATTTCCATCTCATCAGTCTGTCACATCACCACCACTAGGGAAGTGTACCGGTCAGAAAGAAAATCAAAGCATATAAGCCATATGATTTTTCGGAAACATAGTGACTTACAAGGCAAATGCCATCTGACGACTGAAAAGTATACAATAACTTTCAATATGTCAATCAGAGATTCTCACAGCGAAATCTGCAATTTTTTCACTAGGTACTCATAAATTTGACAAAAAAAAAAAAAAGAAAAATCGCTATTTTGTTCGTAATTAATATTAAGAGCTCTTGTTGCGTTTATTTCTCTCAAAATTGTTGACAGTTTGTTGTGTGAAAATTTAAAATTGATATCCGCTTTATTACTGGAAAAATTACGAGTTAAACTTGGAAATTTCAGTGAAAAGGCGCGCGGCAAAAATACTTTAAACTGTTGATTTTTTATATGTTCCAATGTGTAAGTCTTCGATAAAAATCAACTGAAGGTAAAAACTTTGCATAGAGAATCGATCACAATTGGTTTGAAGCCGTTACTTCACCCTCTCACTTCGAGGGTTAAAACGGTGGTGAGCTGCAGGCCTTTAATATTGCTGCGGCATTAGGGATCACAAAACCGCCCCCCATATTTATCTACAACAAACAAACCAACGGGCCTCGCGCTGTCCACCTCACACTCAAAAATAATATTCCGATCAAATTCATGTAAAACTCGGTTATGTAATTTTTTAGGTAAACATTGTTCCAAGTAATTATTTCTTGATGATCGGTCCACATGAGTTAACTTATTGATTTTTCAGAACTTTTAAACAACGCTTACCTAAAAATGGTTAGATTATTTTTTCTGCATTGCTAAAATTTTGAATTGGCTATAGGAAGTAAGGCAGTTGGAAAAAAGTATGTACGTTTATGAGAAACCATAAAGTTTACAAAAAAATAATAAACAAAATTTACTATCTAAAGATAAATTTTTCGGGAAAAACCTGGAACACTCTTATACAGGGTGGGCCACGGTATACGAAACGGAAGATTATGGCCGTGTCTCTGGATTTTAAGATCTTTTTACTTTTGGAGTGGATAGAGACCCGGCAGAGGTACGTTTTAAAATTATATTCGTAATGTACAGGGTGTCCCAAAAGCATAAAACATATCAAAGTTATGTTTTTTTAAATGGAATGTATGTTTATGTTATTGCATTTTTGGATTGTCTGAAAAAAGAAAATAAGATTGGCTTTTACAGTTGGTGTTTAAATTCAGAAGTTTTTGAGTTATAAACAAGTGAAAATCGTCATTTTTCAAGTTCAAGGCCCTGTACAACGAAAACGAAAGATAGAGAAAAACGGGTTACATGTCCCTATTTTAACTTTTCATATACTATCCTACGATGTAGATGAAATGTTTGTACAGGGTGATAAAAAATTTGAAAAATTCTGAGATTTCTCCACGCGTCGCCAAATAAAAAAATCAAAGAAAGCACAAATGTTTCTATACCATAGGATAGTACATAAAAAGTTAAAATAGGGACATGTAAGCCGTTTTTCTCTATCTTCAGCCGTTTTCGTTGTACAGGGCCATAAACTTGAAAAATGACGATTTTCACTTGTTTATAACTCAAAAACTTCTGAATTTAAAGACCAACTGTAAAAGCCAATCTTATTTTCTCTTTTCAGACAATCTAAAAATGCAATAACATATAGTTAGAGCCGCGGTGACAAAAATGCCTTGCAACTCCCAAACGGATGAAAAGCATGGTTTTATATAGTTCGAGTGTCGTTCTCGAAATACGTGTTGTCGAGTAGGGGTCTGGCGTTCGGCGTTGGGCGGCTATAGTATTTTTTCCGAATTTTGCCCAGCGGTTCCAAAAATTATTTCCCAAACGGATGAAAATTACTGGAGGGCATCTACGCAAACCCCCAATTACCGGAAAAAAGTTTTCATCCGATTTGATATTTGCAAAGAGCTCTTCCAGAAGCTCTAAAAAAATGAAAAAAAGGGCGGGGAAATTTCCTCATTTGAACTTGAAATTTGGCAGGGAGATATAGTTCGTGCCTGAGAATATGTAAAAAAATTTTTTTTGCTCTATGTATCGCGATGGCTTTGTAACAATTTTCCAAAATTTAAATGGGCCAAAATTGATAAAGTAATTCCAAAATGGATGAAAATTTGCCCACAGGTTCTTTGATACCTACAGAACATCGAAAAATTATTTTCATCCAAATTTGTTGCGGTCAAATCCAGATCATCCATAATAATGCTCCGATATATTCATTAATACGGGAAACTGCAGGATCTGAAAGCATAATTTTGCCAGGCGCATTTTGGATGAAAACTTTTTTTTCTAATAACATAAATAATAACCATTCATATCAGTCCGGTTTCATGCATGCGGCTGATGATTTTTTTCATTTCGGAGTCTGGGTCAGTTTAATTGTACTGCAGGCTACGGCAAGGATCAAATCGGATGAAAATATTTTTCCGGTAATTGGGGGTTTGCGTAGATGCCCTCCAGTAATTTTCATCCGTTTGGGAAATAATTTTTGGAACCGCTGGGCAAAATTCGGAAAAAATACTATAGCCGCCCAACGCCGAACGCCAGACCCCTACTCGACAACACGGATTTCGAGAACGACACTCGAACTATACAAAACCGTGCTTTTCATCCGTTTGGGAGTTGCAACGCACTTTTGTCACCGCGGCCCTAACTAATAGGAGCATTCCATTTAAAAAAACATAACTTTGATATGTTTTATGCTTTTGGGACATACTGTACATTATGAATATAATTTTAAAACGTACCTCTGCCGTGTCTCTATGAACTCCAAAAATAAAAAGATCCTAAAATCCAGAGACACGGCCATAATCTTCCGTTTCGTACACCGTGGCCCACCCTGTATATCTATATGCACATAACATTGTAACATTAATTACGCTCTTTACATTTCATGGATTTCTTATATAGTTCATTTCATTGTTTCTTAGCCAGCACATAGGTACCCAGTTCTAAAAAATTTGACAACTTGCATTTATGTATTCAGTCGCCTATGTATTCAGGGTGTCGCATTTTAAATGAATACATCCCTATATTTCCGCTATTTGAAAGAATTATGGGGTTCGAAATTTTTTATAGTCATACAGACTGATGAGCCACATTTTTTACAATATAATAATAATAAAAATGACTTTATTGACTTTTACAAAATAAAAACATTTACATTCCAAACCAATATTATATTCTTGTCAAATGGCGAGGTTTAATTGAGGGAATACATGACCCCCCTCAACTGCTCTTCCACCTAACCCAGAAAGAGTAACTTATCATGTCAATATAGCATATCTACATCAATACTCATAGCAGATAGTTATCAGATACTTACACCTAACACATTAGACACATCATTAGAACATAAGTAAGTTTTCTATATCTCTAAACCAAGAACTCACAGCTGCCCTCTCCCTGTAACTAGAAGAGAAGAAGAAATCAAACCTCACTTATTAGGATCATGTGACGAAGACCACTCCCGAACATTCGTTTATCAAGCATATTTGTCCTATCCGGTAAAGAGTTAAAGGTGTTGACAATACTGTATGAAAAAGACCGTCTATACAGGGTGATTGATTGAAACGCCACATTAGAAAAAATTCGACTTCCAAATGATCTAGGCATCTGAAATTTGGAACTTAGGCAACATACCTAATAACGAGTCAAAATGAAATATTACCAAGATGGCAGCACATTTAAAAATGGCGAAAGTAATGGCCATCTTTGTTTTTTTAAATAGGACACCCTATATTTTATTGCATTTTTAGATTGTCTGAGAAAATGTAATAACAATATTGTTTATAGTTGCATTTTAAATTGAGTAGGCTATGAGTTATAAACAAGTGAAAATCGCAATTTTCCAACTTTAAACTCATTTACCACGAAAACGGCTAAAGATATCAGAAAACGGCTTACATGTCCCTATCTTAATTTTTTATCTGGTATCCTACTGTATAGTTTAAATGTTTATGCAGAGTGATGGAAAATCTGATAATTTTCACCACCTTGTATAAACATTTCAACTGCATAATTGGATGCCTTATAAAAAGTTAAGATAGGAACATGTAAGCCGTTTTTTGATATTATGGGCCGTTTTTGTGGTAAATAGGTTTAAAGTTGGAAAATTGCGATTTTCACTTGTTTATAACTCATAGCCTACTCAATTTAAAATGCAACTATAAACATTATTGTTATTACATTTTCTCAGACAATCTGAAAATGCAATAAAATATAGGGTGTCCCATTTAAAAAAACAAAGATGGCCAGTGCTTTCGCCATTTTTAAATGTGCTGCCATCTTGGTAATATTTCATTTTGACTCGCTATTAGGTATGTTGCCTAAGTTCCAAATTTCAGATTCCTAGATCATTTGGAAGTCGAATTTTTTCTAATGTGGCGTTTCAATCAATCACCCTGTATATTTCCGTCGAACGCATAGGAGGCGTCAGCAATCCCTTGAATCTCAAATTCAGGTTGTGTATATCGGTTCAATACGAAATCTTTGAATACAAATAAGGCAAATAAGGTGGCATTTTCGTCCTTAATATATTTATAAATTGGCAAGCGGCATGAAGCCGCCGTCTGCCCCGCATACTCAGCCATTTACTCTACCAATTTATGGCTAATATGCTGATATTTCTTAACACCATAAATGTACCTCAAGGCAGTCGTTCTGATATCTATCTCATATCTAACTGAAATTTGATCTTTAAACTCCGAGTAAATACTATGTCTTCGCAAATATGAATTGATATTTTGCTTTACGTTAGAGATAGCGAAAAAAGTTTCTGAGAAAAGTTGTTCTAAATTCGAGTTATTTCATTATTTTGGTTTCACATAAAAGTTGTAGGTAATGATTCTTCAAGCGAGTAAGATTCAGAAAGCAACCTGTGGTACTTAATGAGGATTTTATTAAAACTAGAAAATGTACAATGAATTGATCTTGAATAAAAACTTCACACAAGTTATAAGTTTATTCTTGAAAGCCAGTCTTAGCGTTCTTGATCATAGGCCCGATCGCTAAGGATCCTGAATTTTCGCTCGAAATTTTCAGTTCCCCATACGACGCTAGAAGTTCTTTCTGAATGGTGGGGTATTTTTATTCCGCTTCATTGGGTGTTCAAAAGGCATAGCGATAGGAAGATCTTGAACTATGAGACCTTGAGAAAGAATGGCTTCAAGGTCATAGTCATAACCGTCTGTTGTTGACAAGAATGCTTTGGAAAAGTCAGGAAATTACAAAATGGACTCAGATGACAACACTGGTTTAAAATGGTCAAAGGCTGTTTATGGCTCGTTTGTCCATTCAAAAGGGACATTCTTCTTGAAGAGGCGAGTTAGGGGCTTGGCTTGTTGAGAAAAGTCTTATACAAAACGTCTGTAGTAACTCACCAATCCAAGAAATTCTAGAACTGCCTTAATTTTCTGTGGGTTTGGTGGAACTTCTTTTTCACTGAGAATGTGTTCAAGATATGTGATTTCCTTTCGTAGTAAGATAAACTCGCATTTATCCGGTTGTAGGAAAATATTAGAGGATGGTAATCGTTCAGAAATAGCTTGAAGACGTTCGTTGCGTTGTTGAAGTGAGTTTCCAAAGACAATGTCATCATCCTTTTAGACGAAACAATGGATAACTTGTAGACCTGCGAGGACTAACTTCATGCAACGTTGAAATGTACTGGTGCCATTTTTAATACCGAAGGGCCTACGCAAAAATTCGTAATGGTCGGAAGGAGCAGAGAAGGTCGTTTTTCGAAATTTTTAATTGGTGAAAATCACTGGCAAGAGGTTGTCAAGTACTTTCCGTGACCTATTCAATCGAGAATTGCTTCAATACAAGTAATAGGGAAACTATCTCCGACTGTCATATTGTTTAGTTTTCGATAATCTATTACAATAATTCTCCATTTTCGTTCGTCTGAAGCTTCAAGTTTTTTGGAAACTACCCACAACGGGCTGTTGTAGGGGGAGAGCGAAGATAGGATTATTGTTGTTTCAGCATCTTCTGGATTTGTTTATCTAATTTTATTTCAGGAACCTCGGGGAAGCGATAAGTTTTGGTCATGATGGATTGGGCGTTGAAACTAGTTGTTTCTATATTATGTTCAAAAATAGAAAATCATCGCCAGGAAGACGAAGAATATCATGGTATTGATGACAGAGTATTAGCAGGGAATGTCGTTCTTCCGGATTCAAATGTTCCAAACGAAAATTGAAATCTAGAAGTTTGAGTCGTTTCATAAAAGAAATATAGTTGCTTTCATTAGTTTCCTTTTCAACATGGAAAATTCGACATTCATTCTCTTCGAATGGTTCGAATCGTCATTGAGATTCCGTTTGTTACTTTAACTAATGCTCTTAGGAGTATCATCCCTTCAGAAAGATTATTATTTATGACTTCGAAATAGATAATAGATTGCAGTTTCGGATCTAGGAGGTATGCTTAAAGGGTAAGATGGTAGTATACCCTTGGCGTTGGAAATTAAGGGTATCAGTTTAGGTATAGATTCAAGAACAAAAGTATTATTTTGGAGATCAATGATACCACCTCGTGATTTAAGAAAATTAGCACTTTTGTCGTAGTGCAGTCCTCATTACTTAGAGATTCCAAAAAGTTTTAGTCGTTTGTTCGAAACAAAAGAGGCTGTACGCATATACCGGGGAATATCCTTCATGACGGAGTGCAGCTGTCGGATTCAAATCTCATCATCGAGGCATTCAGGGAGTTATTTATGAGTTTATTTATGTTAATTTATGAGTTAATTTATGAGTGCCTACACTATCTCCATGTCCGTTAAGTTGGCTGATGCCTTGAGGTCTGTTTGTGACTTTACCTTCATTCTGGATAGTATTTCAGACGATGAGATACTTTTTAGTTTAAAACATGTAAAGGATTCATTCGTGTCAGGTCCTGATGGCATATCAAGCTTTGTAGTGAAAGACTGTGCTGACGTTTTTGTTAAACCTCTCTCTTCTGTGTCCTTGCTGTGTGATTTCTCTAAATATTTTGAATGCATCATTTATAAGCGTATTTATAATCACGTGAAGAGTTTTATATATCCAGTACAGCATGGTTTTGTTGAGAAAAGATCTACGGTGACTAATCTGGCTACTTTCTGTCAGTATGCATCTGAGATAGTGGACAGGAGGGCTCAACTTAATGTCATATACACTGATTTTAGTAAAGCGTTTGATCAAAGAGATCATTACGTACTCGTGGAAAAGTTGAAGTTCTATGGTTTTACCCCTTCTATTATTTCACTTATAACATCTCGTCTGATAGATAGAGAACTCTGTGTCAGATACCGTAATCACACATCGTCAGCTTTTATTGCTACTTCTGGAGTACCCCAAGGTTCGACCTTAGGTCCCCTTCTGTTTCTCCTGATTGTTAACGACCTCCGGGATATGTTGACGTGCAATGCGCTGATGTATGCGAATGATCTAAAAATATTCCAGGACATAAGTTCTTCAAGCGATTGTCGTGTCCTTCAGCGAGACATTGATTCTCTTGCTTCGTGGTGTGTTGAGAACAAATTGGCACTGAACGTTTCTAAGTGCAATACTGTAACTGATTCTAGGAGACAGTCAGTTGTCAATTTTTAGTACCCTATTAACAATGTTTCCCTTCCCGTGCGGTTGAGTACCCATCGAGCGCGTCCCCAGGTGGCGGATAGGGGGAAGGCCTTACAATGAGCGTAGGTGAGT
This sequence comes from Malachius bipustulatus, assembly GCA_910589415.1. Classification (NCBI taxonomy): domain Eukaryota; kingdom Metazoa; phylum Arthropoda; class Insecta; order Coleoptera; family Melyridae; genus Malachius; species Malachius bipustulatus. Next base: position 3,307,770 of record OU342633.1, read on the forward strand.
AAGGTTAGCAGTGGTGATAAAGCTCGTCGGAGGTAAAATTCTAGACTGGTAGCTCAAAACCCTGCCGCGGACCACCTCCCCTAACCTGGTTGTCGTGTCGTGACTAAAGGTCTGCACTAGGGGAAACGGCGCCAGAGATGTCCGACTGTGGACTATCTGATATACCGTATCATCTGTTGTCGTGGTCACGTTCCGCGCACAGAGAGATGCGGGGGTCTCGGCTTAATCGCCGGAACCAAGAGGAGACAACCTCACTAAAAAAACCTAAATCCTAAGGCGGGGGTCCAGGCTGATGGGATGCGTGACTGGATAGAAGACCAGCCCTACTGGATTCAACCTTGGGGCACCAGGGGGCACCCCACTGTATCAATCCCCCCACATTTGCATGCGGGGCTCTGCATAGGTGGAACACCCTTCCCTAGCTACTCGTGGGATCAACCATGGTAAGAAATAAAAAACCAAGAAATCGCGGGACATCACCGCAAAACAGACTGCTGACCGAGCGGGGCTTGTCACCCGTCAAGACAGTCGGCAATCTAAACAATCCTTGTGCTCGAGACCACCTCGAGCGCAAGAAGAATAGCCACTCATTGGCAAGAGCATCGAAAAGGAGCATCGACACCCTTCATAGGACCAAAACCATTCTGTGGCTTCGAAGATACTTTCTTCAAGCAGAATTCCAAAAGGAAGAAGAAAACTGAGAGAAACTCATTGGAGGAACCTCTCGGGATTGAGACAATCCAAAGAATTTCTCGGGAATTTTAACCGAGAGAATTAACAGAACACTGACGGGATTCCTAACGAGACATTGCAAGCTCAAGGAACACCTGAGGAAGCTAGGCATAGAAGAAAATGGCGTCTGCAGATTCTGCGGGAAAGGAGACGAGACACCACGTCACCTGCTGCTCAACTGCGATGCGATAGAACTCAAAAGAAGTAATGTTCTGGGCCATCACCAGCTAGAGGCAGGGAACTTACCCGACCTTGGTCCTCTCAAAATCCTGAAGTTTCTCAAGGAAACTGACTTGGAGAGGGTGCTTCACTAAAGGGATTCCACACCAGGCGAAGCACAGTAGAGGGGATACAATAGATCTTTTAGGTCGCAGTAACTTAATCACCCTCAACAATGTTTCCCTCAAGAAACTGGATAAAATAAAAGATTTGTGAGTATTGTTCGATATGACCGTCATACTTTTGCTGACATATCTCTAACATAACCAAGAAGGCTTACAGTATGTTTAGATTAATTTATAGAAATTGTAGAGTTCAGAAATATCGATGTACTCTCTTTCATGGCCTAGTTAGATCAAAACTTGAATATGTGTTCATAAAAGAGTGAATTGCAGGTCAATGAGTATAAAGCACATAAAGTGCAATTACTAGCCTGTTAGATGGGGTCGGAGAATTCCTCCATCGCCCTAACAGTTGTCATGATGGTAGTGCCCGAAACTCCAACTAGAGAGTTTGCTTCCGCATCCAACAGCAGAGCCTTCCAGAGTACCAGAACAAGCACAGACACGTGTTTCTTTCTTCTTGAATATGTGTGTTTGGTATGGTTTCCGATCTATATGACTTCTGATTTAGAGTCCATACAGTGAAGATTCTTAAAGTTTTTATACTTGATTAAACATGGGATTTACCCAGAGAGGGGATATTATCACTGCGTTCTACTTAACTCATTTAATTTTATATCGTTGAAAAATAGACGCATATTCATTGTAGTTCGGTTTTTGTACGGTTTGATCAATTATCGATTGACTGTCCGTTTTTGTTGGGCAGTTTTCTTGTTCTTCCGAGATCGATGAAATCGTAAATCGAGGAAGTATCCTAAGCCTTGTGCCCGATTTTTGTCCGTCAGTAGGTCGCAAGTTCTGTGACTTTTGCTAGGAAACACTCTAGAGGCGCCATTTTTCGTCGTAGGAAGTTGAAACTTGGCTCGATTGAGGAGGCGCACGGTCCCACGATGCTTATTGAAATTGAGTGGGATACGTTACCGGGAAGTGGCTTTTTCCGCGAATTTCGGGTTTTTTCGGGAACGACCTAGGAAACACTCTAAGTGTCCGAAAGTTGCACCGATCGGGATGAAACTCGGTAGGGACGAAGCTAGGTGCCCCCAAATACGACCTATTGAAAATGGGCCGGATCCGAGAATTTTAAGGCCCCCGTTCAGGGCCGTATTTTTTTAAAACGTCCCGACATAAGGATTTGTTTCTCGGTAACGGTACGTCGCGGGCAGATTCTGCAAGTACAGTTACTTAGGGAAAGTATAGACGTACAAACTTTGTAGAGATCGTCTTTCGAAAAAAATAATTAGGTAAGCGGTAATCGATTCTCAAAAATTGAGTACACCGTTTTCGCATGATTTTTCGACTATTTTTTCAAAATTTATTTGACCGATCGAAAAAATAACAAAACAGTGAGATAGAGCCGTGAGTTACCTACTAAAAAGACGATGATGAGTTTCGACCGACAGACCAACCCTTCCAAAACCCCGCAAAAATGATCTCCGAATCTAAAAAACTATAGCTGATTTTCATTGATTTTGCTCGGAAATCGTGAAGATTTTGAAAGGCAAATTGTACCGCTCGCACATTTTTTAGCGTAACTGTGACTGCTTCTCTTCTGTGAAATTTCTCTTCCAGAATGCATGGTTTCGTCGTAATCGACACAACCGTCTGTCAGCTGTAAGCCGTCAAAGTCGATTTTCAAAAATATTTCTTGCAAATTTTCTAAAGCGTCTGTAGCGGCCATTTTGAAAAAATTTCGCGATCGCAGTTTCACGTTACGCTTCTTATCGACGAACTCTGTCGACCGAAAACAATTGTCCTCCAAAAACGTGCACTGTTTCGGAGAAAACGGCAAAACAAATTCGGTCAAGAAAAATCGTAAGCGTTAAGAACCCTTTCGATTTTGGTCAAAAAATAAAAATAAATAAAAACGGCTGAAATTCGCACACGGGCCTCCTGGAGTAATTGCAAATTTCGAACCGAGAAGCTTTTTTCGTTTTCTTGCATAGTTTCGAAGAAAATGGCGTCCAAATATCAAATTATATGGTAATAAAAGGGGAAATGGGTGTCTCGAACAAAGGAAATAATTTTTTTGGATTCTGATAAACAGAATGGCGGCAATTTTTTAATTTTGACGTAACGAAGAGACTTTAGGTTACGACTTTCTTTTGAGAAAATTGCGAAATTAAAATTTAAAGTGTCACTTTTTAAATGTCAAATTCAAGAGCATTTAAAAAAATCGTTTCTCTTTTCAACAAAACTCATTTCGGCATTTTGTTGATTCCATAGACCGCATTGACATATTTGACAGCTGTCAAAAAAAAATCCTCGCTTTTCGCGACCTGTTCTCTCTTTCACGACCAACTTGAACTGTCAAATTAACGCGTGACTAACTTTTACGCGAATCTAACTTTTACGCGCGGTCTCGGAAGTTCCCATATTGGTCCTTCAGGAGCGATATAGAAAAAAATAACACAAAATGAGATGAATGGCAGATTTGAACTATGACGCGGAATCTACTGATCACGGGGCCGTGCGATCTAGAAAAAAAGCTAACACGAAAAAAACATGAAAAATTCTAACTTTGACGGGGATCTACTGAAACTCCGGGCCGAAGGCCCGTAATGGAGGGCCGAAGGCCCGACGCCGCTGGCAAGCCAAGGTCTCGGAAGAGACCTTGTTCCTCGCTTGAACTTTAGACAGAAAATATTATTGTACGCTGCGAAATTCAGAGCCGAAGTCTTGAGACGCTCTCCTCTTAATTTGACGACTCACTATTTTAATGCAGTAGCAAATTAATGTGATATAAACCATGATAATTATAAAATCATTTTGAATATTATGAAGCATGTATTTTGATAAACAGAATTGTTTTGTGCTGTTTGATATTGCGTCAGGGTTGTTTACATTATAGTGTCGAACTAGCTAATGAACTAGCTAACGAACGAAATTTATTTATAGGGTCTAACTTTTCCTGTAATAATTGTAATTGGGTGACATTAACCACCTGCTGGAAAATAAAGTTATTATTATTATTATTATTAGTATTTATTATTTATTATTTTCGAAAAAGAAGAAAACTTTTGAAGTTTTTTTTTAATGTTAAAAATTTTTGGTTTCCGTAATTTTTTATACAGGGTGTCCCATAATATGTGGGCAATCTCCCGGATTTGGGTAACTTTCGTAAAAATAAATGAAAAAATAGCTATAAAATTAATTCCTCAGAGACACCCCTACAAAGATATTAGCTGTTGAAGTTGAGGGTTGAAAATCAATTTTTTGCAATAACTTTTTTATTTCTTGACCCATTTTGATAATTTTTGGTGTTATTTTGTATTATTTTGAACTGTTTAGAATAGTGTTTCTTAATCTTTGGTAGCACATACATAGACCTCGGGATGGCATAACCCCCTCATTCACTTGAAAGAAAACAATAAAAATAATAATTTTACAGTTTTTTACGGTTAATTTTCTTTTTATTTGACATTTTTTACATAAAAAATGTATATTTATTTATTTCTATAGAGCGAACCGTTATCGAGATAAACGTCCTTCTAATAGGTGATGCGTCGCAGGAACTTTTAAAATTTCAAGTAAATTTTAACTAGATGGCTGACCTATGACAGTAAATTGAGCAGGAAACACAACAATAACTTTAATTAAATACACGTCAAATAGTGTCAAAGATTTCATTTCATGCAGATTCAATTCTAACTGATTTTAAAATGAGTTACACAAACGCTGAATATGCAGAAAATCAGTTAGAATTGAATCTGCATGAAATGAAATCTTTTGACACTGACGTGTATTTAATTAAGTTATTGTTTTGTTTCCTGCTCAATTTACTGTCAAAGGTCACCCATTTTGTTAAAATTTACTTGAAATTTAGAAAGTTTCTGCGACGCATCACCTATTAGAAGGACGTTTATCTCGATAACGGTTCGCTCTATCGAAATAAATAAGGATACATTTTTTACGTAAAAATATCAAATAAAAAGAAAATTAACCTTAAAAAACTGTAAAATTATTATTTTTATTGTTTTCTTTCAAGTGAATGAGGATGTTATGCCATCCCGAGGTCTATGTATGTGCTACCAAAGATTATGAAACACTATTCTAAACAGTCCAAAATAATACAAAATAAAACCAAAAATTATCAAAATCGGTCAAGAAATAAAAAAGTTATTTCAAAAAATTGATTTTCAACCCTCAACTTCAACAGCTAATATCTTTGTAGGGGTGTCTCTGAGGAATTAATTTTATAGCTATTTTTTCATTTATTTTTACGAAATTTACCCAAATCCGGGAGATTGCCCACATATTATGGGACACCTGTATTAAAACAAAAGTTGACTATAAAAACTCAGGGATCTAGTTGGCTTTCAAGATTATTTAAGTGTTGAATCTATGACTCTTGATGACTTATTTTAACCTACAAAAAATAATTTAATAATTTTGCATAATAAAAAAGAAATAGGTAACGAAAATAAGAAAGCGATTGTTTAGTTTTTTTCAGGATATTTCAGCAACGACTAAAGTAAACGTAAATTTTGTTCCAGATTCTTATTAAGCATAAAATTGTGCAAACTGTTCTCTAATTCAACCGACTCTGTATCTCCTATGGTTTAGGAGATCCCAATGGTGTGAGTCAGTTGAAAGTGACCCTGACCACACCATATAGATAAATTTAGATTAATTGATGTATGTAGGCTTTCACGGCTGGCTTCAATTGAATTCATATGTAATTCCAGGCTGTTTTGCCATGGTCCATGGAGATTTGCTCCGAACGTTTCGTCAATAGCTGCTATAGACATCATCAGCGGTTCTATAATCATCATCCATCTGTAATATAATATATTATCTTATCATCATCTGAATAAACAATATATATTTCCCCAAAAGTTAGTAGGCCAAGAACAAAAGCCTAACTTTAATAATATTTTTAATATTTTGACTTTTGAAAATTTCTCATGCAGCGACCTATTAGATACGAATTTTAGAATATAACAAATATTAATAAGCATCAAACAATGAGAATTCATTGCGATCAAAAGAAAACGATAATCTTTTCTTATCCTTTGTTCTTACACATTTTGAACCTCTAAATGGATATATTTTAAGTGAATAATGTAGGTCGTTAAACTGGTGGTAAAATCAATATTTTATATTTACAAGATTAATAATTGTGTTTTAAATAATATAACAATAATAAAAACACTCTGAAGTTATACATTTCTCGTAATGTGGTAAGATCAATTAGATTAAAATGCTGTCGTCATTGATTATATATTTTTTCCCATAAGAATATTAATTCTTGTTTCATAGGCACTTAGTTTTATACAGTTGCGTAAATGAAAAGTTATTTGTGCAAATACACTTTACTATACCTCCACGTGAATTTGTGAGATTTGTTAATACAGCTGGATAGGATCGTCGCGTTTTATTAACTTTTATCCCAATTATCAAGGCAAAACATAATAAAATATTTAAGCATGTAAACATTGTAAAAGTTGTCTAAAGTTAGTTAGAGTTTCAACGACGCAGATACCACGTCTAATAAAATTACAATCGAGTAAGTACAGGTAAGAATATTATATTTTGTCGCTTGTTCGCTGATTCCGTACTTTCAGATCGATGAATTAATAAAGTGCTCATATTGGTAATTTTTTTCGCTAGAAATATAAATTTATTGTTACAAAATCGCTGTAATTTCAAAAACCTTGAAATCTGTAAAATTAAAATGTTTGAAATAGATACCTAGGTAGGTAAGGTACCTACAACTAGGAAAACGGTACGTCATATCAATACAATGTAACTTACAAAACAAATCAATAATTATACTTTTTTCTACTCCCAACCTTTAATATGCATATTAAATATGAATCACCAGTGCTTTAATGGGTCTCATTAAGATACAAAATTTCATTAAAGCACTGGTCAAGCTATCCAATGGCAGAGGAGCATTTGCAATCGAATCGGTTCCTTTTCGCTCACAATCGGGTCGGCAAGCCAACCGAAGTCACAGAGTTGTCATACTCACGACAAAAATTGCCTTGTGATATAAGTTCTGTATTTCTGAAAAAAAATTCTGAACGTTTATTTAATTTAGAACATAAGTAACATTCAAAGAAAATTTATCAAGATTTTATGTTACCTTAATTAATTTGATAAGTAGGTATATCGTGTAAAAGATGGGAAGATAAATTATTATATCATTCGTAGCGCTCCGTGATAGTATTCAAAGCGGCAACGCTGCGACCCGCGTTGCGCAGGTAAACAATATCGTAATTAATGGCTGTCAATGTTATTAAAATTATTAATTAATCTCAAAATCGAAGCGTAAAATTCGGAATTCGAACTTCGCATAATAAAAATTACGCAGTAGTGAGTAGTGCCCTTTAAACTTGATACTTAAACATGTCTCAGCAGAATAACCTTAGCGACGAAGAGAAAATTTGGTAATATGCGTAAACAAATAGCAACCTATCTTAACCTCAATGATCCGCAATTGTACACGGGTCTTTGTTAAAATATATAATTTTTTTATCTTTTCTATGAAATAAAAAAGGGTCGTAGAAAAAATAGTGTATGGAACTCGCAGATAATGGCTATTATACGCTCTTATGATGGTTAAGACACTCGCCTACGGCTCGTATCTTAACCATCATACTCGCGTATTAATAGCCTTCATTATAAAGCTCGTTGCCTAATATACTATTTCACACCCAGTTAACTAAGTTACTTATCTGAAAATATAGCTATTCGTCAATAAGTATTGTTCATGAAAACTTTTAGTCGATTAGCTTATCACAACGGGCTAATATAGAACTTTTCAAAGCTTCTAAATCGGCTTCAAGCTACTGTTAAATATCTAATTCCCATGGAAGTATATTGTTGGATCTTCTAGACAACAATTTTATCAATTTTTATGGTCCGTTTTTTTAAGTGTCCATGACTGGTTACAACATCTTTAAATACCATCCTTGCACAAAGCAACCTCTGAGCCTGTGATAATATATGATATGAATTGGTATAGGACCGAACCATGTAGTCGGATTTATTGGAATGAAAATAGTGTAAAATTATAACATTTAACATAATTTTTACGAATTTAATTTTTTCAGGCATTCATTTTTTTTTTTGTAATAAATTTTAAAAAAAATCGAAAGTTTGCGTTTATTGAAAACGCACACAAAACGTAGAAAAATACGGGTGAAAAAATTCATCAGTGGCCTAGATACAGGGTAATATGTATATGACCCCTTTTTCGTTCAACAACTTCACAACTTCTACGCCCATGGACTTATAAGACCTCACTTTGGCACATCAGCATTGGATTCCCTGGAGATATCTTACAAAAAAAGGTATACTTATGAATATGCGAAATTCCCCATAGTTTTTAAGTAAATTGAGTCTAAACTACCTCGTTTATTCTTTTTTTCTCATGTATTCCCTCATTATTAGCTATACAAAATCACAGATTTTTAAATTATTATTTTATATATAAAAAATCACAATAAATATCGGAAAAATGAGCTTATTTTTGCGGTATGATGAAGCTTAGACTCAATTTACTTAAAACTATGAGTAATTTTGAATATTCATAAGTATTTTGTAAAAAATCACCAGGGAATCCAACACTGTAACGTAAGTTCTTGTAATAAGTCCATGGGCGTAGAAGTTGTTGAGCGAAAAAGGGGCATTTACCATTTACCCTGTCTACGCCACTGATGAATTTTTTCACCCGTGTTTTTCTTCGCTTTCTGGTGTACTTTAAATTATAATAATTATAATAAATATAACCTCTTAGTATAAAATAAAAATATAATTTATTTTCCTGGATTCTGAGAAATGTCATTATCGTTCCTGTTCATACTTTTGATTGCATTTGTATTTGTATATTGAGGGTGATCAAGTTACTGCGACCTAAAAGATCTATTGTATCCCCTCTACTGTGCTTCGTCTGCTGTGGAATCCCTTTAGTGAAGCATCCTCTCCAAGTCCGCTTCCTTGAGAAACTTCAGGATTTTGAGAGGATCAAGGTCGGGTAAATGCCCTGCCTCTAGCTGGTGGTAGCCCAGAACATTACTTCCTTTGAGTTCTAACGCATCGCAGTTGAGCAGTTTAGGTGACGTGGTGTCTCGGTCTTTTCCCGCAGAATGTGCAGACGCCATGCCTATGCCTATAACTTCCTCAGGTGTTCATACCTTTGCTCTGCTCATCAAATTTGCAGCTTTTGCTTGGTCCACAAGCGAGTATTATTATGAATTGCTAGTAGCTGTGATTGAACAAGAGCCGGGTATTATGAACTATAATTCAACACCTACGAATACTAACCTTCATAATGCATCCAAAAAATTTTAATAATTGGAATATTATTCAATAAGAGAAAAACCATAATTCTACACATTTATTTTCTTCTCACAAGACAGAAATAGACAGGAAAATTATAAAAACTGTAACTGATACCAAAAACGTGTATTTACCGTTTTATTACTGATTTTCAAGAAACAATAATAAGTATACATTTGTTTCTTCAACGCTGCTAAAACCATTTGACCAACCTCAACGCGAAAATGTATCTGCAATGTAAAAAGAGACGTCCGGAGAAAATGAAACTTACCTTCCGTACTCTTATCCAATAAAAATCTGTCAATATCCAGATATTCTAGTGAAATCGACTACATGGTTCGGTCCTACCACCTCAAATCCTATAATCACACGCTCAGAGGTGTATGTGCTTTGTGTGAATATGGTCAGTTTAGTTGACTGACCCATAAATGCTTTCTTTTGTGATTTATTCCGAATCGTGTATGAATCGTGCTTTAGAAGATCGCGTTTATGTCATACGAGTAGTTTCAATGAGAAACTGTTTCAGTCCTGTGTATGTTCTTTAAAAGGATACAGAGTGTTAATGAATAGATGTTATACAAACTTAAAGGGCATGTAGGGAATGCAAAAATAGGCGAAAAATTTACAGAATACATTGGTGGGTGGAGCTTTAGTTTTCGAGACACAGGGCTGAAGTTATTCGAAAAATTTAATATTTCTTTGAATATCTAAAAACTGACTGATCAGAATAACTCGAATTTTTTTATAGTTGTTTCACTAATTAATTGAAGTACATGATTTGATACTCCCCATGAAAAATTATTCAATCCAGTGGGGTGCGTTTTTACCTTTTTTATTAAATAACTTCTACGCCATAAATACCTATATATGATGGTATGTAGATCTTCTTGATTTTTGCGGTTTCAAGTTACTAATTTCGATTTTTATTGTTTCTATTAATGGATTGTTCTTGGACTCCCCTCCTATCGTTTTTATGGTACTCAAGGAGTCCCCGCAGATAAGAATCTCTCTATTTGGTAGGTCCTTGGCATTTTGAATGGCTTGGTATATGGCGAAGATCTCTCCTGTGTATACAGAGTTGTGACTTGGGAGACTGCACATTGATACGTTTTGAGGTGTTGACACAGATACTCCAACTCTTCTGTTTTCTACTTTTGACGCATCCTTATATGTATATAAACGTAGCCTTGCATGGGGTGTTCGTTTTTCAGCCTTAGGAATTCATTTTGGAAGATGATAGGGAGCGTTTCAGACTTTTTGAGGGAGCTAAGTTGGGTATTAATTTTAAAAAGCGGTGATATCCAGGGAGGGTTCGGTTTACTGGGGTTTTGGAATATTTCTGGGAATGTGCGCATGTTCATGGTTGAAAGAATTTTGAGAATTTTTGGTTTAAACCAACATAAAAATAAAATTTCACATCTACCCGGTACGCAAATAAAGAAAAAGCGTATTATGATCAGATGGTATATGATTAGATTTGAATATGACCTATACGCTAATTGAACGGCTAAGTGCAGAAAGGGAAGTACTTCAAAATATTAGTTCTGAGAAAATCAATATAAACTGGGTAGGCACTGCTCTTAATCTGCATCGACGCATTTTTTTTATTAATTAATTGTGCCATGTAAATAAATAATTATTATGAAGAAGAGCGAGTTTCACTTTGTGTGTTACCTTATCTGTGCCATTATTATTTTTAAAATCTCGCAAATTTAAAACTATCAAGAGCAGAAAGGAAAGTATTGTTGTAGTACTTCCCTTTCTGCATCAAACGGGATTTTCTGCGTAGCCTATAAGACCAACTAAATCGCATCGCATGACTTTCTTTTCTGCGCCAAACGATCGGGCTAGGTCGAAACTATATGAAAGCATGTGTAACTCATTTTTCGTTAAAATGTCAGTACTTCCCTTTCTGCACTTAGCCATTCAATTAAGTTCGCGGAGCGCGCGCCTCCTTGTGGATTTTTTCTGCAATTCGATGCGGCATACTAATCCTTGACAGCTCGTTTCGATAAAATAAAACCTTTTTTTAAATCATTATTTGGAAGTGTATTTATAGATTTTTGAATTTATCATGACTACAATAATAATTAAAGGTCATTTCCAAGCAGTCAGCCTGGACTGCTTTCGTTTTAAATCGTTGAGAAATGGGCGAAATCTCATGATGAGTTTTCACATGAGCGATGTTAGAGAATACGTTTACATGAAGTTTTTTTCAAGGAACCGCTCTTTTAGAGAGACTCCTGGTGCACATAGCACTCGTAAAAATGAAAAAACCTATTATGGTCCCATTGTTCAGGTGATATAATTGTTCTATTTAAAAAATATCACATTTCTTATCAACATAATAAGTTATTTTATTTTGTTAACATATTTTGCAGCTGTAAAGCAAGAAAATGTTACTGTAAACATTCCGCTGCTCAGAAACTGATTTATTGACCATGATTTAGAACCATTCGCCTGAAATACAGCTCGTAAAAAATTATAGCAGTTAGTAGTTATTGTTTTATTAGTATTACTTAAATGTCTTACATTAACTAAATTTTTTAACTTTAATTTACTATCTAAAAAAAGATCCAGGAGTAATAAATGCGTATGTAATCAAGTATATAAGGTACTCGTGTACAACAAACCCTTCCTGATTTTTTTTTATCCCTGAACGACCTCAAGTTTGCAATGTTGTGGGGGTTGTTCTTGGCCACGTAGAGAGGTTGGCGGGCGTCGAGGACCGACCTCGACGTCAGCATCGCGTTCAGCGACCTCTAAAACGGGCGGGGATGGATTTTCGTCGATTTCACGCGGCGAGTTCCCGTTTCACCTATTCCGGGGGGGTGTTCTTGGCCGCGTAGAGGGGTTGGCGGGCATCGAGGACCCATCTCGACGTCAGCATCGCATTCAGCGACCTCGAAAACGGAGGGGGTGACACAAGTTTGGCGGCCAAGAGAAAGAAGTTCCGTGATTTACCCTTCATAGGGGTGGTTTTTGGCCGTTTTAGAGAGTGCGGTCAATTCGAGAAGAGTTTAAATCACCACCATCGTATTCAGCATCCTAGAAAACGGTGGGGAGAGCTAGTCTCGTTAGACTCTGAAATCCGAGCACATTCGTCCGACTCACAGCATCCACTATTACGTGGAAACAGACGGAGATTTTCTATAAAGGGTTAATAATATAAATACCATTTATGGATTGTGCCATAAATGTCACAGGTAAAATTATTGTAATACGAAACCAAGCTAAAATCTGCATTTTTATTTTGTGGATTTGTGGAGATACTCTACAATTTAAATTGAATATTATAATCTTATTGAAATTTAGTTTTTATTCCAGATGGTTTGTGTAATGTGTATCTCTGCCTGGATGGCTATCCTAGTCATCGCTCTAACCGCTGTTCTGTGGAAGACTAGCCAAGTGGCAAGATATTGGTTAAAATGGTTTGTATTCGGAGTTGCCAGTACTATATTTGCCACTGCTCCCATACCTTTAATGTTGTGGAGACCAAGAGACAGCAAAAATGCTCTGTAAGTAACTTCATAGGAACAGAATAGGGAATATACATACAGCAGCATCTTATACTTTGTGAGTTATGTAACCGCAAATATACGTATGAGGAGCCGTTTTAGAAACCTTATTTGTTGTCGTTGATCCATCTACAGGGTGCCCCAGCATACAGGGCACCAACTTCTAAGGCACCAACTACTTGCTTTTATGACAAAAAGTTTAAATTAATAAACGTACCTTCTAAATTTGAAAAAAAAAATACATTTTTTTCTATAACTCCAAAACGGCTGAACATTTTTTAATGAAATTTTTTGTATTGTTTTCCTCTTACCTATATTGTTTTTCTAATATAACAGCGACTGTTTCACTCATTTTATGATTTCCAAGTAATCTGACCAATCACAGACCAAAAGCTATCGTGGTGACTTTCAATCATGGATATGAATCGCTTAACAATATAAAGTTTGAAAGTTCGACAATAAATATTTGTAGCTGCAAGTCAAAATGCGTTTAAACTTTATGACCTTTCACTTTCTTAGTGAAATACTCTTATAAAATACCCCTGGTAATAGAATTTATTTTATAAGTCTGACTTTTATTTAAAAACTAGTTTCGTTGGAAATAAATCTCAGACATATCGCAAAAATTCAATCACTGTGATATTACTACTGATAATTATTACGTGTGTGTAATTTTAACCAGGGAGGTACGGTAGATAAATTTGGGTTTTGACTAATTTTTCAAAAAGTTAAACATTTCTGGTACAAAAAAGCACAAGGTTTGGTAGGCAAATTCTAAACAGTTTTTGAGATATGTACGATTTTTAGACATTCGTGTAAGACCAGTTTTTCGGCCAAGTTTTTCAACTTTTGGGAAAAACTACAGATTTGAGGTGGAGCTTCTTTCCAGATTCCCCTACCACGAAAAAAATCCCTATGAGCTCAACTTTTTTTATTATCATTTTTTTTGTTCTATTTTTCTTTAATTTATTTTATATGTATGTAAATATTATTGAAGTGTCATCTATAAATTTTGCATTTCTCAAAAAAATGTTGAGAATTCACCTATATCATCTTATGCCTTTTTTTGTACCAGAAACAGAGCTTTTGGAAAAATATGTCAAAAGCAAAATTTATTCAGTGGCGTAAAAATTGAGGGGTAAAAATGTTGGACCTCTATCTACCGTACGTTACTGGTTCTAATACCACACACATACTTATCGCTGGTATATTAAACTAATTTATTTATAGAATAGCAACACAAAAAAATTCATAAAAAATTATTCAGCCGTTATGGAGGTACTTATACAAAATAAAAATTTTTTGAACATTGAATACCCTGTAGTTTCGTTAATACTCAATTCAAAGGGTATTATAAAGACTGTTTGTCTTAAAATCAACTAAATATTCTACCTTAGAAGTTAGTACCTTTTATTTTGAGGCCACCTGTAGGTACAATGTCTGACTGCTACAGCCGAATTTCACAAAATTAAAAAAAGAACATGCGGAGCTATTCACGCTATTTGGGACGTACGATTATGGCTACCTATGTCCGTTGATTTTAAGAAAATAATTTTTTTTTTAAGAATACAGGTCCGTTAAAGGGACATTTTAAAATTTATTCGCAATGTATAGAGTGTTCCAAAAATATGAAACATATCAAAGTTTTTTTTTTTTAATGACATGCTTCTATGTTATTGTATTTTTGATTGCCTAATAGATTTAATAATAACTATGTCGGTAGTTATTAGGAAAAATTTTGTGATTCTGTAATGACGAATTCTCCAAAATAATTAAATAAATCGGATGGAGATATACAGTTTATATGAATTAGAATGAGCGATAATTATTGTTTGTGAATACGGGCATCATAATACTGTTAAATTAATATCGGAGGTCGTTCCTTGCGGATGGCCGTCGACGAAGTTCTTTCAGAAACCTTTTCTATCAATGCCGGCGTACCTCAGGGATTCATTTTATCTCAGACTCTCTTTCCTATTTATATTAACGATTTGCTCGAAACAACAAAAAACCCAATACATATACAGAAACGTGCGTGTCTTTTATATAGTATTATCCTCGCTATAACAGTAGAGTTGTCATGGATTTATGAACTTTACACTACTAATGCAGAGGTTTCTATTAATTCAAGAACTACACATTGATTCTCATAAGTATATACCTACCCACATTCATTTTCAAGCTAATTTTATTGAATTTTTACTAGTGTATTTATAAAGTAGATGTTACTACACGAATTAAGATGTTATGGCACATTTTTTCACCCTGACCTTTTTAGATTTATAACATCTTAATTCGTGTAGTAACATCTACTTTATAAATACACTAGTAAAAATTCAATAAAATTAGCTTGAAAATGAATGTGGGTAGGTATATACTTATGAGAATCAATGTGTAGTTCTTGAATTAATAGAAACCTCTGCATTAGTAGTGTAAAGTTCATAAATCCATGACAACTCTACTGTTATAGCGAGGATAATACTATATAAAAGACACGCACGTTTCTCTGGTTGCCTACTTAGTCATTTAGAATTAAAAGCCACTACAAAACGAAAGCACCAGTTAGAATAGATAGAACTTCCAAATTTCGTATAGCATGTGTGGTTTAGAGCTGACTGATATGATATGCTGATGAGTCCATAATAAGGACGAAACGGTACCGTCCATGTCTTCAGTCTTCTCCTCGCATGCTGTGCGAAAGTTTTTCTAATTTGTTCTGTAAAGAATCTTTAGTGGCAAATTTTAAATTAGAACCTAAATCCCAATAAAATTCATCAAATATATTATACAGGGTTATTCACGGTATACGCCACGGAAGTTTATGGCCGTGTCTCTGGATTTTAGGATATTTTTATTTTTGGAGTGCATAGAAATCCGGCAGAGGTACGTTTTAAAATTATATTCATAATGTACAGGATGTCCCAAAAGCATGAAACATATCAAAGTCATGTTTTTTTAAACGGAATGTTCCTATGTTATTGCATTTTTAGATTGCCTGGGAAGAAAAAAGAAGATTGGCTTTTACAGTTGGTGTTTCAATTCAGAGGTTTGTGAGTTATAAACAAGTGAAAATCGTCATTTTTCAAGTTCAAGTACAACGAAAACAGCTGAAGATAGAGAAAAACGGCTTACATGTCCCTATTTTAACTTTTCATGTACTATCCAATGATGTAGATGAAATGTTTATACAGGGTGATAAAAAATTTGAAAAGTTCTGAGATTTCTCCACGCGTCGACAAATAAAAAAATCAAAGAAAGTACAAATGTTTCTATACCATAGGATAGTACATAGAAACTTAAAATAGGGACATGTAAGCCGTTTTTCCCTATCTTGAACTGTTTTCGTTGTACAGGGCCTTGAATTTGAAAAATGACGATTTTCACTTGTTTATAACTCACAAACTTCTGAATTTAAACACCAACTGTAACAGCCAATCTTCTTTTTTCTTCCCAGGCAATCTAAAAATGCAATAACATAGGAGCATTCCATTTAAAAAAACATAACTTTGATATGTTTCATGCTTTTGGGACACCTGTACATTATAAATATAATTTTAAAACGTACCTCTGCCGGGTCTCTATCCACTCCAGAAATAAAAAGATCCTAAAATCCAGAGACACGGCCATAATCTTCCGTGGCGTATACCGTGAATAACCCTGTATAATCAAATAAGTGGTTCAATAAAAATAATTATAAATCTTATATCTTCTCATACCTTAGAAGCGCGAACTTCGTCCATCGGCGCACTTTTTCGCAGAGAGCAGGAATTCTCAATACTTAACAAAGATCGACAAGGGATTCTAGCTTGAAGAGATAGAAATCAGGTGCAGTTTAAAGCAGCTGGGAAAACACAGTTGATCATCTTCTCCAAAAAAGTCACCGTTGTGCAGCCAGATATGATAATGGCTCTCTTTTTTCTACTGGCCAACGTTTTGGAACCAGATATGATGATGGCGGGACACTCTCTTCTTCCATCGTCATCTCTTCACTAGCTTGGCGTGAAGAGTTCCGGGTCATGTTGCGGGTTTAGCGAAGAGTGCTTCTCAGAAACTTGAAACACTGTTCTGCACAAAGAAATGTTGTACCCCTCATCCGGTTTTCCTCTTATACAAGGTCAAATCTGACCATCCTTGACGTCGAGCCGCACTAGCTCATCCGTATCAGGTTCAGCTCGTTACACCTCGCACCACCTTATTTCATATTTCTTTCATGTACAGAACCGCATCCCTTTGGAATAGTATTCCACGCAAAATGTTAATAATAATAAATTTTCATTTAATTGTTTTAATCAAGACGATAAAAACGCAGGAGACTGTTTTAATGTAGAATTGATCCGGCTAATCAGAAAAAATATCCTCATGACAGAATGTCAGTGACGTACCATTTTTTTTATGTCGGTGGACATGTTTGCAGGGACGCCACTGGTGAAGCAATTAAGAAGGCAAAACTATTAAGACATGCCAAAATTTAAAAAAATTCGAACTAACTTTCAAAAGAAACAAAAAATTCAACATATGTTCATATTAACTTTCCTTTATGAAATGACCCCAGGAATCACATCCTGAAGTATTAGCATGTTATTCTCAGCTTTCATATCAGGATACGATTATGATGTTCCATATACAAGCCTATCTTTAAAAAAACCTGGTAGTATTTTAATATCTGAATCCAATACGTTTACAAGCATGTGCTCTAGAAAAATAGGTCAATCTCACCGAGATCAATATTTCTTACCGTGCCATTTTTAATTAAAGAAAGAAATTATTCACTGATGTTCAACCATTTTTCTAAAGTTTACAATACATAAGTATAAGTGATAATGTTTCAAAATAATTGGTATGCAAGTTGGAATTTTTGATACAGTAATGTTTGATATTTTTTGATTTAGGATCCCTGCGAAAGGTTTGCGATTTAATAGCATGCTTCTCGGGCTAAATACATCAGTGGATGGATATGAAAATATTGTTAAAGACAGTGGATGTGTCGTTCTCATTAATCACCAAAGCATGCTGGATTTAATTGGTAAAACTTTTAAATTAATATTGATTTTCACTCTTGTATATACTTTTATCATTCTAGTTCTGGCAGAATTATGGCCTATAATGGATAACTGCACAGTAATTTCAAAGAAGGAAATTCTTTATATGCAACCCTTTGGCACAGCTTCCTGGTTATGGGGCACGATATTTATTGACAGAGTGAGAAAAGACAAAGCCCAAGAAGCAATCAATCAAAGAGGTCAAACTATAAGAAATAATAAGGTAAGAATTCAGTGTCAAATTAATTTTTTTTATTCATTTGGATCTAAATAAAATATAATTCTTTTTATATTTGTTCACGAGATGATGATAATGCCATGAGCTTTAGCTCGTTGTCATAATACATTTTAACGTGCTCCGGGAGGTAAGTTAAAAAGGAGGTCCCGGCTGCTTCACAGCAGTCGTTAGGTTACGTCAGAGGCCCTTGGGCTACCTAAAAACTTCTGGCACTTGGGCTTTACCACATCCATACAAAATTTATTTATTTTTTATCATCGAATAAATATGGCCATAATCGTGAATGTAATATTATGCTTTTTCTACTCTTATCAAAAAAAAAAAAAAAATTAATCAAAATATATTCTGAATCTAGGGTGGCATTAGATACCTACTTGTGTGTTCATTGCTGAAATGTCAGTTATCGTTCCTATTTACAGCTTTGTCCTGTTTAACAAAATCACAGCTTTTGATTTGTCGACGAGCTGGAATTATAAACAACTGCTAGAGCTATGATTGGGCAAGAGCCGGGAATTGAAAACTATAATTCAATATGTATACTATGTACACTGAGTGTTGTCTGTTGTGATAACTAAGGATACATCATCTCGTTATGTTTCTTACTTCTTCTATTGCATTGCATAGTCAATCGAGTTAAATTTAGACGTATTGTCAGAAATACGTTTGAATCGTCAGCAATTCTAAAAAGATGAGCGAGAGTGAGACGTAAGTACGACTCGCGTCTTGATATGCTTAGATTGATACGATAAGATTGTCGTCCAGCTCATCGGCTACTGTCAGTTGACAGTATGTCAGCGCTAAATATACTAATGAGGTTTGTTATTTGAAACATTTTTAATACGAAATTAGCAGAATTACCTTTGATATTGTACGATGTAATAAACTATACGAGTAACCTATTAATTGCGTGAATGCCTAAAAATCTATTGCCGTGTTTTTCTAACGTTTGAAAAAAAACGGACAGGGTACCTATATTCTCGCAACGAACTACAAAAAAAAATACACAAAATGCCTGGGAAACGATTGAACTCCCTAGGACGTGGTCTTGTGTGG
Source organism: Malachius bipustulatus (assembly GCA_910589415.1). Classification (NCBI taxonomy): domain Eukaryota; kingdom Metazoa; phylum Arthropoda; class Insecta; order Coleoptera; family Melyridae; genus Malachius; species Malachius bipustulatus. The sequence continues at coordinate 3,326,977 of OU342633.1, forward strand.
TTAAATTGCTAGGATATTTTACTGCAGAAAAAGAAAAAGGAGGTGCTTTCTTTTAAACGCCAACCAGCAGGTAGGTGACATGCTATTTCTAATCATAATATAACAATTCACACGCCACTGACACGAACTGCGATACCACATCTGGTTCGACTTAGAAATAAGTGTACGAATCAAATCGAATTAAATGAAATTGTTTAGCCAGAATCAGTGTGGCATGACAACGGACAACACTCAGTGGACAGAGAATATCTATCTATTAATAATAATAACCTTCATAATTCATTAAAAAACTCTAATAATTGGAATATTATTCAATAAGGGTAGAAAAAATATTAATAAAATAGTATATATTATTATATGAGCGATTATGAATCCATTATTCACGAGATGATGATAATGTCACGAGCTAGCGAGTGACATGTCATCATCAATTGAATAATGGTTATAATCGCGAATGTAATACCTACTATGCTTTTTCTACTCTTTCATAAATCAAAAAAAATATATTTTATTTTTATGTCCTTTACTGCTTGGAAGAACTTCTAGTACCGAGTACCTACTGACTGCGCACGCGTGGATTCTGAGAAATGTCAGTTATCGTTACTTTTCACAGCTTTGCTCTTTTTATCAAATTTACAGCTTTTGATTGGTCCACCAGCGGGTATTATGAACTATAATTCAACACCTACGAATAATAAACTTTTATAATTCATCTAAAAAGCTCTAATATTTGGAATATTATTCAATAAGGGTAGAAAAATAATAATTATACATGGTCCGATAATCACGTACTTACCCAAAACTATACTGCGGAGTAGAGCATTTAAAAATATTCCGTGTTTCCTTAATAAATTAGGGTCTAAACGGTTTCATTTAGCAGTATTAATGCCTCCTGAACGAACGGGTCCAGTATACGAGCAGTTGCGTAGCTCTGCTAATCTCGAGCCATTCATCCCGCCTCCCGGTCGGTTTATTATCGTATGACACGTACGTGTACAATCGGTCGAGTACATCGATAGGATGTTCCCTAATTTTGCTTTACCCTACATGGAGTTTACCTAGTCTCGTAACCACGTTTCGTCGTCGTAAAAATAATATTTTGATAACCATTAATTTAGTAAATCAATTGGTCCAACGAATTCATTAATTCTCGTAATCCTACTAGGTACTTTGTAATATGGAAATATTTTACGAATTGTTGAGCTTATGAAGATAAAAATTGTGTATTTTTTATTTTTTTTTGTGATTACCTACATAAACCATTTAGGGTTTATGTAGGTATTATTTATTATTTATCATTTAAAAAAATATATTTGTTTTCCGCGAATTCGTAATTTCTCGCCTACGCAGCTTGGCTCTACGAAATTGTAAATATCAAGGCATGCTTTGAAAACCATCTACCCCATCTACAAATTAATAGGTTTTGAAATCTAATTTGCCCTTTCACCTTTTCCATTGAGCTACCTTAAGGATAAGGATATATTAGCAGTAGGTATACGGTTATATTATGTGACTAATGTAATTAAGAAACACTGCGAAATAATTTCTCGGGGTGGGGGGGAAGGGGGTGTTAATTCTCAAAAAAAATCTGGCACATACAAAAGACTTACAGCGGGTATTATAAAGGCTCATTAAGATAACGGGCAGATTGACGTCGATATGAGGTTCAAAAACGAGCACAGAAATCTGCCCGTTAGCCTAATGAACCTTTATAATATTGGCTGTTAGATGTAGAATAAATTCTACAAAATCCCGAAGTTTATCACAGGGGGATCTTGAAGACGAGTTTTCCTTGATACTTTGGAAACGAGCAAATACATTAAACTGAAATTTGCAAAATCTGGCTACCTTAGTCTGAACTCTATACCTACAGACGAACGACAAAGAAATTTATATCCCGCCTCTCCTATAGGGAAGTTTTGAGGATAGGGTCGTGTGGTTTATCCCCTATTTTTTTTCAGTTTTAACTTCTAGAGTTCAAAATAAAAATTTTACATTTCCATGAACAAAAATACAAAAAAAGGCCTCTTTTTCTTCAGCACCTTAATCTGTGGCATTAGGTAGCATTAGGGAGGTAGTTGTTAGTTGAGTGTGATGTTTTAAATATGTTATTATTAGAATGTAGTTTTTTCACCGTTTCTTGGTTTCATTTTGTGCTTTTATGGATATTTCCTTGATTTTTTGTTGATTTATACGTGTGCTTAACCCACAGCATCGATGTACCAAGTTAAATAAAAATTTCAATTTACTGAACTATAAAATAAAAACAAAAATTATATCATTATAACTATTTTTTTTTTTATTTTTTTTTATATATTTATTATATATTATGATTATATCATATTATATTATATAAAAATGAAAATTCACAAAAACATTAATGCGTCTTTGTAGTTTCAGGACTAGTTTGCAGCGTGCCTTGCACGCTACGTTTTCTTTTTCAAAATTTTGATTCTCGATTTAGAATATTTTTATAAAGTTCAGAAGAGTTATGATTGACTGTACATTTTTGCTGGTGTAAGAGGCTGTATTAGGCAAAGATCACGAACGAACATCTGGCAGCTATTAAGAAATTCCTGCTTTTGTTATTTGAGTAAGACGTAGAAAACATGTCTGGTCGATTTTCTGTCCCGGTTCTAGGTTTTCAGAGTTTGAAAAGTATATCATCTTATGCGAATTAATTTTCCGCGTCTAACGAGACCACTCTCATCTTGCTACTCTAGATTTCCGATTAGTTATCCAGATAAAACCTAAAATATTATTTCTTTGGGTGTGGGTTAAAAAACAGGAAAAGATAGTTGAGAAGACCCATAAAGAAACATGTAAAAAAACTTGCTTTTCGTTCTGAGACACGACAGGCCTCGAGTATATGCGGATTCACGATTGTGAAATTTAAGTTTGGATAGAGGGAGAACGGAAGAGGTTGGTCGTACTGCCGAAAGTGTACCAGAGTATATGGGAGTCGATCCGACAACGTCGCGTGCGAGTTTTAAGTGTTGCATACTGTCAATGATGAGATTTGGAGTGGAAAGTAGGTCAACATTTTCGGTTAGACGGTAGTTGGGGCGCATGAGTAGCGTCACCCCAGAAAAATTATAAGTAAGGATAGAGGACGCGTTAGGTTCATTTTTGGGTCTTAGTTCGGGAGGTCATGTAGCTTGTCTACAAGTTCGTAAATTAGTATTGGTCCCTTGTGTGAGCACCCATAGACGTTATTATGGTGAAGTTGTTTCCGTGAAAGATGCAGTCTTACGTGAGTAATCTTTTGAATTTAATTTTGGTCATTATAACTAATGTTCGCTTTCTTGTCTTTACAGACAAGGGACGTGGTTTTGGACTTACTTACTACTAGATTTAATTTTGGGCTTCTTATTTCTGACTTACTTAGGGACTTACTTATTATTGGATTTAGTTTTAAACTTATTTTGGAGTTTCAAGTTCTAGAATGTTAGGTCCCGACTTCCAGTTTTGATTTTTAACTACTAATTTCCGATTTCCAGTTTTTGATTTCGATCTTTGAATTTCTAAGTTTTAACTTTTGATTCCTGAATTTTAATTTCGAACTTCTAGTTCTGAGTTTTGAGTTCCAATTTTCAAACTTCTGATTTACACGAAAGTTTACATAAAGATTCGATCATGTGGAGACTTATGTAGGTACCTACCTAGGTAGGTACACTAGCCTGTGTGAAAGGTGATATTTGTGGGAGCTTGGAAAAATAAAGAAGAGTGGTGGAGTTTAGTTTGGAGACATGGAAGGTTTCATCAGGCAGAGGTCCTAGCACTTTGATATTTGGTCGTCACAAGGTAGCAGGGAGAGCAGTCCAGCTCATCCGGCACCTGGAGCACCAACCAAGGGGTGCTAACACCAGCACAAAGGCAGTTCCAGTAACCATGCCGGCCTATGCTTTGATCATCGCGCTTAATTAGGTTAGAGGAACCTTAATTCGTCAGTTTTGAGATGGAGTTTTGAATAATAAGGTATGTCTTTATGAGTGAATAAACTTTTGCTATTTTCCGATAATCAAGAAAATTAAATAAATTCAAGTACAGTGTTTAATTGATTTCATCACCTATGACTTTCTAAGTGAATTTGATTTTTGATAATATGTTATGAACTTTTATTGTGGTCAACAAGTGACTAATGTAATGGTTATGTGTAAAAATAATTTATTAAATTTATCGTGTGTGTTTAGGATTTTGAGTTAGAGATGATCATTTTGCAAATTAAATTTTGAATTTCAGATTTTGTAGGTAGATACCGATTTTTATATTGAAACTTTTGCTTAAGATAAATTTAAATTTTTGATAAATAACCTCTGATCTAACTCCGAGTTCTATTCAGAATCATACCTATGTGTTATAGTTTAGGAATTGTTTAATAGAATTTGAGCTTTGGAAATTTTTATCTGAGCTATTGAAATGATATAGGTACCTATCTTGAATTTTAATCATGTAAGTTTGATATCATTGGTAATAAGGTAATATTTATGTTTGAATATTTGAGTCAGGATTACTGATTTTAATTATTAAATTGATTGTTGATATGTAAGATCTATTGGTGATTGCCAGTCTATTGTACTGATGATGAAATTGATTTTAATAAATCTTTGTATTAAAGTTCAACAATTTTAGAGTTTTGAGAATCAACCCTCCTCATGTTCTTTTAAATCATTTATTCAATAAGTAGAATAACATCAAGAATAAGGTGATATATTCTGGTATATTTTGGTGAGGTTTATCATCTTTTTGTTATTGTTTGTAAAATTGTTAGGAGTTACTACGGGTCCAGTCTGGTTCGGTGAATGCTGGATTTTCCAGAGGAAGGCCACATTTATCTGTCCCGGGCTGGATAATCACAACGAACATTTTGATTAAGTTTGGTTTTGATTTGATACTTTGGAAATTTAGACGATCACTTTTCAAAATTTAAAGTTTATTTTTGTTTCGACATTTAGAATATTTGGGTGGGGCATTCCAAATTTGATATGTTCCACTCGACAGGCCAATGTGGCTAATGTTACAAATTTGCCTAGTCACATTGAGATCTGTCAATAGCCACCTCCTTCCTTTCGGGGTTAAGGTAAGTGAATTATTATTTTTTTATTGTTCAACCTTTTGAGTGGGAGTAAGCGAGGGGGAGGAAGGCTCCAAGTGGTGCCGTGACCAGGATTAATCAATCTCCTTATTCTTTTTTCGAAAACTTTCTCAAACTTTGAGAAGAATTAATGAACATGAGGTGTTGGTGTTTTCATAATTTTTGAGAAAAACTTTTTCAAAATTTAGACAAGTAAAGACAAATACCTTTCTTAGTTGCGTAAAGTTTACAGATGGACTAAAACCAAAAGGTAAGGTTTGAAATTTTCAACGAAGGACTTCGAGGGAATTCAGACCTGTGGTATTTGAGTCCGTGTTGTTTTCTTTTTGACGTTTCAGCTTTTTAGGTTCCAGCCAAGACGGTGTGGTAAACCTGAAGATGTGGTTTTCGAGTTCGATAATTTTTTAATTTTTCAGCTTAGGTGGAGTTACAGATAGAATCAGCAACAATCTGATTTTTGAATTTTGGTTTTGGATAATTCTGTTAGGTCAGGTCAAGTCAACTAAGAAAAGAAACGGGATTTTCGTTTTCTTTGTTTCAGGTGGAGTTGGTTGAAAAGTCTTGTTTGAGAATTTTGAGGTAAAAATTCTTTTGAGATAAATAGTGAAAATGGATTTCATTGAGGAAAATACTACAGTCGGTTTTGAGGTCGTTGATCTCAAGGTAGATGAGATTAAGTATGAAATTTTATTAAGAGGAGAAGTTCCACATTGGAACGGAAATTATAGGCGTACACAATTAAGTCAACTTTTGAGAATAAATGGAGGAGTCACTGTGACTATCTCTCCTTTTGATTTTAATGAGGATTTGAGTCAAGTTTTGGATTCTATTTTGGATATGACTGAAATATTGCACGATGAGGTAATTATTTCCCCTCAGTCTAATGTAGCTAGGAGATTTTCTTCGAGGTTAGCTCATTTGTTAGGAAGAATAGACAGGATGAAGGTCACTTCCGATGTTCAGACTGCTAGTCGAGATCAGGTTAGAGCAGATGCTCTACGATTGCGAGGCGATTTTAAGAAAAAAATTGTCGGTGAGGTAGTCAGTTCAAGAACAGAAATCCCACAAAGATCGCAGGCCTCTCTTTTAGATCAAGCATTTGATAGGTTATCTTGTCATAATGCTTCAACTACTCATGAAGATAATCTTCATACGGTTTCGAGAGTCCCTTCGAATCTTCCAGAAGATCTATCGTTAAGAAGGTTAGGCTTAAGAAGCCATAACACCAATCCGTTTTTAGATTGTGATCAGGTACCCTTTGACTATGATAATCAGGCACATTCGAGCAGTTTTGTACCCCCAGTGAGAAATCCATCACCCACTTTCTCACAGTTTAGTCTCAATTCTCAAGTCCCATCCATCCAGTTAGTGGCGCCTATAGATAAGGTCATCCCGGTGTATAAATGGGGATTATGTTTTACTGGTAAAGAAAAGGGAATTGAAGTTATAAAATTTTTAGAAAGAGTTCGTGAACTTAGTCAAGCTAGGGGAGTCCCCCTTGATACAGTTTTTAATAGTGCAGTCGATTTATTTAAGGAACCAGCTCTCTCATGGTTCCGAAGTATTAAGTATCAGTTGAGGTCTTGGCGAGACTTGGAGGCAAGAATTGGTAATACTTTCATCCCTCCAAATTACGATGAAGAACTCCTAGAGGAGATTCGCTCCTTTAGGCAAAGGAATAATGAAAATGTCGTTACGTTTATTGCAAATTTAAGGATGAAGTTTTCACACCTTTTAAATCCAATTTCTATTCCGGAACAGTTGAAGATAGTTAGGAGAAACCTCCTACCCGATTTGAATTCGAAGTTATGTTTGATTGATCTGGTTTCCTATGAGCAGTTAGAATGTCTATGCAGGCAGATCGCGAAGAATTCGGTGATAATGAGTGGAGTAGAGGGTGAGGTCCGTGTAGGTAGACCCCAAGCAGCACCTGTGGGAACGACAGCTAGGGAAGCGAAGGAAATCCCAAAGGTTAAAGTAGAGACCCCTCGTCCACCTTTTCCTCCCCGAAGATTTGCGAATGCCCCAAATCAGTCGATGAATAAGTCAGACCGACCCCCAGTCAGCTCTTTTTCCTGTTGGAATTGTGACCAGGCGGGTCATTCATTTAATTTTTGTCCACATCCACTTGAGAAATTTTGTTTTTCGTGCGGTTTGAAAGGAGCAATAGCGCCTTCTTGTCCCCGATGTCATCATTCAGGGAAAGATAACCAGGAAGCAGTTGAGTCCAAAGACGTTAAGAAGGTGGTGGATTGTCCAGAAACTCGGGAGTCGAATTTAGGTAAAGAAAGTTCTAAGGCAGATTCAAAAAACGAGTCGGCGAGAGAAGATTTTGGCGCGACTTCCCTCGAGTTTCGAAGACGCCAACCAGGTCCAGAATCAGGTGCGATTCCGAAGAGACGTTAGAATCGAGACAGGTGAACTCGAACCTTTCTAAGCAGATCAGTCCAGTTTTTGAGAGTAAAGATGCAGATAATAGACCGTATATCTCTATTGAGTTGGAGGGTTTTGAGATTCTAGCTCTAGTTGACACTGGGGCAAATATTTCCATCTTAGGTGCAGGAACTGAGTCGATTTGGGAACTATTGGAGTCCAATCGAGTTGTTAAAGATAAATTACCACGAGTGACCGTAGCAAACGGACAGCCACAAACAGTTCTAGGTACTGTAATTTTGCCTATTTGTTTTGAGGATAGGTTGATTGAGTTAGAATTTACAATTATCCCTACTATATCCCACGCTGTTATTTTAGGTTCTGATTTTTGCAAGCAGGTTGAGTTGGCTATCGATTTTAAAAATCAAGTTTTCGACATTAATGAGATTACAGGAGAGACTCCAAATTTAGGTACTTATCTTGAGGAGTTGTCAGAGGAACAACAGTTGGTCTTAGATAAAGTGATAAAGCAGTACGAATTACTTGCTTCGAAAGCTCCCGGTCGTACGAGTGAAATTACACATTTCATAGATACAGGTTCAGCTAGACCCGTGAAGCAGAGGCAGTACCCTCTGTCTCCTGCTATCACCAAATTTTTACATCAAGAAGTAGATTCAATGTTAAGAGATGGAGTTATAGAGGAAAGTAATTCAGCTTGGTCAAGTCCTGTTTTGATGGTTCCAAAAAGTGACGGTACCTACCGTATGTGTTTTGATGGTCGTAAGATCAATGAGTTGACTGTTAAGGATTCCTACCCACTACCGTTAGTAGATAGTATTTTGAGTAAAGTAGCTGGGTCTACCTATCTATCTTCGATTGATTTAACAAAGGCGTTTTGGAATATTCCCTTGGAGGAAACCTCCAAGCCCAAAACGGCGTTTCAAGTTCATGGTCGAGGTCTTTTTCAGTTTAAGGTTATGCCTTTTGGGTTGTGTAATGCCGCACAGACACAACAACGGTTAATGGACCACCTATTTAGGGGTACTAAGTTTGAAGATCGAGTTTTTACTTATTTGGATGACATTATTTGTGTGTCCAATTCGTTCGAGGAACACATTGCTCTTCTTGCTGAAGTGTTGGAGATTCTCACTAAAGCCGGGTTGAAAATCAACCTGGATAAGTGTAAGTTCTGTAGAGATTCGTTATCGTTTTTGGGTTATGTGGTAGATAGGAAAGGTCTAAGGACCGATCCAGGAAAAGTTCAGGCTATTGTTGATATGCCATCACCTAAAACTACCACTGAAGTTAGGAGAGTAATTGGAATCCTCCAATGGTATCGAAAGTTCATCCCTAATTTTTCCACCGTGTCTGAGCCAATTACATCGCTTATTAAGGGTCGTAAGAAGCACACTCCAGTTATTTGGACGGAGGAAGCCGAAGAGGCTTTCCAAAGTCTTAAGGAATTGTTGGTTTCAGCTCCCATTTTAGTCAAACCGGATCCCAATCTACCTTTCTTCATTCAGACGGATGCAAGTGACGTAGGGGTGGGGGCAATTTTATATCAAGTTAAGGATGATTTTGAGCACCCTATAGCTTATGCTTCTAGAAAGCTTCTCAAGACTGAGAAGAAAAATTACACGGTTACAGAGAAGGAGTGTCTTGGAGTTATTTTCGGTATCGAAAAATTTAGGTGTTATGTCGAGGGCACAGAATTTACGGTTGTTACTGACCATGCCAGCCTACAATGGCTGTATAAAATTAAAGATCCAGTCGGCAGAATTGCTAGGTGGACAGTCAGGTTGAGTGGATTTAAGTTCAAGGTTGTTCATCGTCCCGGTAAGAATTTGGTAATGGCTGATTTTCTGTCCAGACATATTTCTTTGATTAATGTTAAATCCTTTACGCCGGATACCTGGTATGTTGAGATGATTAATAAAGTCCGCTGTAACCCAGCGAAGTTTCCAGATTTTGACGTTAAGGATAATATTTTGTATAAACATATTAGGCCAAAACACGACATCCAGTCTAATTTTTCAGACTGGAAAATAGTAGTTCCAACTGAGAATAGGAAAGAGGTTTTTGTTGAGTGTCATGATCATCCGACTTCAGCTCATTTAGGTATTTCAAAGACGTTGGCAAGAATTTTGGAAAATTATTATTGGCCAGGAGTAAAGGAGTCAGTGAGACGTTATGTTAGATCATGTGAGACTTGTGGTGCACACAAATCCACAAATCAATCTCCAGCTGGTTTAGGAGGTATTCAACGTAAAGTCGATTTTCCGTTTCAGTCTATTTCGTTAGATTTTATGGGACCTTTCCCAAGATCTAAATCAGGAAATACCCAATTGTTAGTTATTACCGATTCTTTCACCCGATTTGTTATAGTAAAACCCCTTCCTAAGGCCACTTCGGCCAAGGTCGTGAAAATTTTGGAGAGAGAAATCTTTTTGGTTTATGGAACTCCAGAGGTCGTGTGTTGTGATAATGGTAGTCAGTTCAGGTCTAGAGAATTCAAAGAATTAATGAAGAAATATCAGGTTCCTAAGATCTGGTATAATCCCAGTTACCACCCCCAGGTTAATCCAACCGAAAGGGTGAATAAAGTTTTGGGGAGTGCTATAGCGTCATATATTAAAGATGACGATCATCGAACATGGGACGAACATATTTTCGAGATTGCTCAGGCAATTAATACCTCGGTACATGAGTCCACAGGGTACTCACCCTCTTTTTTGGTTTTTGGACGTTACACACCAGTGAATGGTAGTTTTTATAAGGATGTTGATTATAGTTCTTTTGACCCAGTCGATTTTTCCAATCGACTTAAATGGCAGTCCGAGGTGAGCAAAGTTCCTAAACTTTATCCACAAATCCAGGAGAAAATTAGAAAATCTTTTGAGAAAAATGTTAAGAGATATAACCTTCGTAGGCGAGAAGTTAATTATCAGGAAGGTGATAAAGTGTGGAAGAAAAACTTCGTTCTTTCCAAAGCGGTTGATAAGTTTTCTAAGAAATTAGCTCCGAAGTATGTCCCGGCTATGATAAAGAAAATTAAAGGTACTGGTAAGGTTGTTGTTCTTTCAGATCTGTCAGGAAAAATCCTGGGAGATTTTCACGTAAGTGATATTAAACCATTTGTTGAGATCCAGAATAGCCAGTGTTAGTGTAGAGCGCGCTTTAGGGGTGACCTAGTTGTGTTGTATTCAAGTTGGCGCCCCTAGTGTAAAGCTCCGTTCACACGCAAAGGCGAAATACATCCTATTTGTTTTTAGTTTGAGAATTTAGGAAGAATTCGTTTAGTGTGTCAATAGTAAGTTTTTCAGTAAATTTAGTTACGGTTTTGGAGAAAAAGTAAAGGTTGTTTAGAGTCAGGAGTCTTTGTAGAGGTTGAGTCGAGTTTAGAGAAAATCCTTTTATAGGTACTTAGGTTAAAATAATTTGAGACTGATAACGTTAGCGTACAAATTAAATAAATTTAGCTAACCTACCAGTAATTGTTGTTGAGGTAGAGGTTGAGTTACACTTTAGTCATGGCCAGACTAATTTGTAAAATATTTTTAAACGGTCGCGTTAGAGCCCCATGCAAATAAGTGAGCTACGTGACTAGGCGTTGGGTTGAGTTGATTTAGGTGAGTTCTTAATTGAAAATTTCGAGTTCTGTTAGAGTTGATAATTGGCATAATCTAAATATAAATCTGAGCTGTTATCATCCTAACAGTAACTTTCAGGAACGATCCGTTGAGGTAGAGGTTGAGTTACATTTTAGTCATGGCCAGACTAATTTGTAAAATATTTTTAAACGGTCGCGTTAGAGCCCCATGCAAATAAGTGAGCTACGTGACTAGGCGTTGGGTTGAGTTGATTTAGGTGAGTTCTTAATTGAAAATTTCGAGTTTTGTTAGAGTTGATAATTGGCATAATCTAAATATAAATCTGAGCTGTTATCATCCTAACAGTAACTTTCAGGAACGATCCGTTGAGTAGAGTTGAGAATTGAGGTAGTTATAATATTTTTAGGTTGAGATTTTGAAGAAAAAGCTCCTGATGATAAAAATCTTTTCCATTCCTTTGATTAAGGTTAAGTCGAGTCAATATTTTTAGCTAGAGTTTGAGATTCAATAAGTACAGTTAGTTGAAATTTAAGAATTCTTTCAGTTGACACATTATCTTGAATATCTTTAATGGTGTTTAATTTTGGCGGAACAACATTAACCGGGTGGTTAATGAGTTATGATTGGAAATTAACTATACAGATTTTGACAAGGAATTTTGAGTTTTAGAAGTCTCGTCATTTGTAAGAACTTTTCAAGTTTGCTCTTTTGAGAACATTTGAGTAGTGTAACAGTTAAGAGTAAAGATCTTTCTCTTTGAAAATTTTTATTTCCTTGAAATTGAGATAGAGTTCGTTGGTAGGTAAAACCACATATAGGTCCAACGTTTGAGATTTGATTTTCTTTTTGAAAATTTTATTCTGTAATAATTGAGATAGAGCTCGTTGGTAAGTAAAACCACATATAGGTCCAACGGTTGAGATTTGATTTTCTTTTTGAAAATTTTATTCTTTGAGATAGGGTTCATTGGTAAGTAAAACCACTTCATAGGTCCAATGATTGAGATTTGGTTTCTCGTTTGAAAAATTTTCTTTAGACAATGACAACATCTTTGGGGTTATTTTTGGTACTTTCCACCCTGGTGTTACCTAAAGAGAAAGTATCCAGCCATTTTGAAAATAGTTCCAGTGGCTGATTTCTTGTATATATTTCTATGCGCTTCTTTCTTTTTTCTTTTTCGCTGTTTACAGTATACATCTAAGTTCGCTTTTGATCTTTTATCTCTTCTTTAGGGTTCTTTTGTTTGCCCTTTTCCGCCCTGCCCCGTCTAAAGTGAAAACGACAATCGGGTCCTTTTTCGTCCTTTTCCGCCCTGCACCGTCTAAAGTGAAAACTGACAGTCCTTTTTAGGACCATATAGTATGTTTATCCTTTGATGACAATTTTGAATTGGAAAATTATTTCCAATTTCTCTTAAGTAAAGTAGGGACTTTACTCCCTATATTTTGACGTCGAGTTCCACCTTAGTCAACATATCAGTATGATTCTGAAGGTCTAACACATTCGTGTAAGTTTTCGGGTAACAATTTGGATTTGAGATAGTTTTGAGTCTTTGAGTTTAGGTGTCTGGGTAAGTCTCGACGGGTTCTTGAGTAAGAATGGCCGCACAGTTCCAGTACCACTTTGAGTCATTCAGTAGAGAAATTTAGTGACGTAGGTCTCAGTAGAGGAAAATCTTGGAAAATTAAATCTGTCTTACTACTGATACTTGACGTTCGCGTTAAAGAATTTTGAGAAATAAAATCCGAGTTGGAGTTTCAGAATTTCATCTATTCTTGTGCTTTTGATAACCACTTGACTGAATCTTGTTGAATAATTTGGACGTTTTTGGAAAACAATTTTGACATTTTTGAGTATAGATAGTTTAGATATCCCGATTTTGACATTTTTGAGTATAGATAATTTAGATATCCCGATTTTGACATTTTTTGAGTATGAATATCTTCAATATTTCGGTTTTGATATTTTGAGGTATGAATAATTTTGATTTGGAAGTGTCCAGATCGAAATACTTTGAGTATGAACAATTTTGACATTTGACCCGATTTAGACGTCTTGGAGTTTGAGGTATAAGTAGAACTCTTAGATTTAAAATTTCTTTAGGCTTTTCTATGTAGAAATTTAGTTTTGGCTCTTTTAGATTTCTCTATGATTTCCTTTGTTAGGAATCATATTTCGCTCCAAAGTCGTTAGGACGTTATTCTTAACTAACTAACGATCGAGGAAACCTTTAGCTTTTGACTTTAAATCTCTAGTCGCAGGGAAACGCACTAGAGGGGTGTATTTTGGCATTTCCGGCCTCATAAGCGGAGAATTGCCCTGTCGTCTAGTCAGCTGCTTAGCCCCCAGCTGATGAAGTAGGTGGTATTGTCTGGCGACATACCGACCATAGGGGCCGAATCTTTATGTCTTCGTCATCCTGGCAGTATTGCCAACTCACGAGTTTCGGTCACTGAATTTCCTTGAGGTGTTCAGGCAGACCCAACTCCTTGATTTTTTTTGTGTGTAGGACGAAGTCGGTAATCGATTGACGACAGCCGGAGTTTCTCTAATGGAGAACTCTGTTTCACATAATTTTAGTTTTATTTTAGGATGAGTATGGTGGTGGAGGTTATTGGTTCTGGTATAGTCTGTTCAACCAGAGGTTAGGGAAAATATTTAGCTTTCTTTTGAAAAATCTTTAGTTACAAGGTAGTGTACTAGAGGGGTGCATTATGTCATTTCCAGCCTTATAAATGGAAAGGGCCTGCCGTTTAGTCAGTTGTGGAGCCCCCGACTGATGAAGTAGGAGGTATAGTCTTGCGACATGCCAACCACAGGGGCCAATTATTTGAGCTTCGCTACATAGGCAAATATTGCCACCATAAGAGTTTTGTCTTTTTGAGTCCCTTTGTGTTCTCATAAGACTCAACTTATTTTATTGAATTATGTGTAGAGCGGAGTTAGTTTCCGAATAACGGCAGTCAGGTTTTCCTTTTGGGAGCCTGTTTAACCTAGTTTTAGTAACCAGAGTCCTACTGGCGGTTTCCGAGGTCAGGGCTCGCCCATATTGCTTTGTGTTTGAAACATGGAGTGTTTAAAACTTGTTCTTTCTGTCTTTTCTTTCGGTTTGTTGGGATTTGTTGATTGTTGATTCGAGAGGAGTTCTCTCGGAAAAGTTTCTTGTGGAGACTTTTCCTTCCTTTTTACAAGGGGGGGTGTGCAGCGTGCCTTGCACGCTACGTTTTCTTTTTCAAAATTTTGATTCTCGATTTAGAATATTTTTATAAAGTTCAGAAGAGTTATGATTGACTGTACATTTTTGCTGGTGTAAGAGGCTGTATTAGGCAAAGATCACGAACGAACATCTGGCAGCTATTAAGAAATTCCTGCTTTTGTTATTTGAGTAAGACGTAGAAAACATGTCTGGTCGATTTTCTGTCCCGGTTCTAGGTTTTCAGAGTTTGAAAAGTATATCATCTTATGCGAATTAATTTTCCGCGTCTAACGAGACCACCCAAGTAGCATCAGAGGGTACAACCACCTTCTCATTTTATACTGGAACTTTGAGAAAGTGATTATCACTTTATTTTCCACTCAATTTAAAACTTTACAGTAGAAAAAACTGTATATCCTATATTCATAGTGGTAATCACGGTGCATTCATACCAGCGTGGCCACTTGATAGTTTCATAACATCTTGGTGCTACTTTAGGTGCTCAAAACGTTATTTTTCCTCCTAATAACCACTTGAAAGTTCTACAACTATGAAGTGGAAAGTGAAAGCTGCAGTCACCAACAAAGAGCACTAAAATATCACTTAAAAGTGGCGACAGCTTTGAAGTGATATATTAAGTGGCCGCATCGTTCTCAAAACTTCTGTAATATCTTTGAAGATTCATCACACTCTAGTGGCATGCAGCACCGATCGTCACAATTCTGCCACCAAGAAAAGTAACTTTGATAATTTGAATAAGATTTGAGCCACCAAAATGTGGCAAGAACTTGCGAAAATAACTTTTAAGGAAAAAATAACCTACGGGTGACTGTTTAGGGTAAGAATCAGACTAAGTAGGGTTAGGTAGGTATATTGTAGAAAAGTGTCAGTGTTGATTTTAAAATCCTTTTCAACATTATTATAATAATGGATAATAAAATCTCAGGCAAGAAAAGGAGTTTTCGACATTCAACAACGTTTTATAGAAAATAAAAACAACAGTTGGAAAATACATCGGTTAAAATGGTGGTCTTGTAAACAAACCACGATCACCTAAACAATTTCAACCATCATGTAGGTAGTACTTCGACCATTCATTTCGTTTATTTAAGTAGAACACGGAGAACCTAAACTTACCTATACACCTACGTAAATTCTTTTCATTCATTTTTCAAGTTCCATTATTATCAACGACAGTAATTATTGTAGATAGGTACTATTGCAAATAAATATAGTGACAGAATGGTTTAAATAACTGTTCGAAATCACTTTCATGTGACGAAGAAATCGATTGGCTTGTTCTTTAGTTCATATAGTTCCCTTGGCCACTTGTTATTCGAAAGCCACCTAGAAGTGAAATATTTTCAGTTTTGCCACTACGGTTTGAGTGATGAACCCTTTATAGTCGTAAAATGTGACAAACGCCACTTTTAAGTTATATTCTCCTAAGGCGGCCATATTTACGGATAAACCTCTTGCCGCCATTACCGCAAAGATTATGTAAACGATCTGATAAATAGTAAATGTTGATCAATATGACACAGAATTAAAAAAAATTGCTTTTGCGTTTCTTGTAAGTAATATTTATCGATAAAAAATAACTTCTTGCCGCAGACAGCTTATCACACACTAACCGTACGTGAAATTACGTTTCAAGTTTTTTTTTAATGTCGTTTTTATGGCGGCGCTTAGTAAGATTTCGATTTATTACATAAATGTTTCACAATAAAGTTGCGTTCGTTTGTAATTTGTTGGGCGAGTGCAGACGCACGCTCCTCCTTAATAATTTTTGTATACCTATGTAGATTCAAGGATGAGTTGAGTTCTTCATTTTCCATGCCGTCCCGATCTTGTTTTGTTTAGCAAGACTAGGTAGAAATACGATAGGAATAGGAAGGTAAAAATATGACATTGCGGCTGTAAGACAGAGATCGAAAACCCAACAACAACTAGTATGTGCGCGGACTGTGCGAAGATACAAGGGATAGAGCCCGCCACCATACATCCACGGTGTGGCCACGTGACCGTGATGTGGCCAAACCGTGGCACGGTCAGATCTAATCACGTCGCCGGAACTAGATAACCACTTAAAAATTGTTCCCCATTTTAGTGGTAACCACGTAATAGAACCGTTGCTTTCATGTGGCCACCACTCGTGGCGGGAACTTTTAATGTATCTTCTGCAGTGGCCCTCACGTTGTCTCCACTAAAAATGCTACTTGGGCACTCTCATCTTGCTACTCTAGATTTCCGATTAGTTATCCAGATAAAACCTAAAATATTATTTCTTTGGGTGTGGGTTAAAAAACAGGAAAAGATAGTTGAGAAGACCCATAAAGAAACATGTAAAAAAACTTGCTTTTCGTTCTGAGACACGACAGGCCTCGAGTATATGCGGATTCACGATTGTGAAATTTAAGTTTGGATAGAGGGAGAACGGAAGAGGTTGGTCGTACTGCCGAAAGTGTACCAGAGTATATGGGAGTCGATCCGACAACGTCGCGTGCGAGTTTTAAGTGTTGCATACTGTCAATGATGAGATTTGGAGTGGAAAGTAGGTCAACATTTTCGGTTAGACGGTAGTTGGGGCGCATGAGTAGCGTCACCCCAGAAAAATTATAAGTAAGGATAGAGGACGCGTTAGGTTCATTTTTGGGTCTTAGTTCGGGAGGTCATGTAGCTTGTCTACAAGTTCGTAAATTAGTATTGGTCCCTTGTGTGAGCACCCATAGACGTTATTATGGTGAAGTTGTTTCCGTGAAAGATGCAGTCTTACGTGAGTAATCTTTTGAATTTAATTTTGGTCATTATAACTAATGTTCGCTTTCTTGTCTTTACAGACAAGGGACGTGGTTTTGGACTTACTTACTACTAGATTTAATTTTGGGCTTCTTATTTCTGACTTACTTAGGGACTTACTTATTATTGGATTTAGTTTTAAACTTATTTTGGAGTTTCAAGTTCTAGAATGTTAGGTCCCGACTTCCAGTTTTGATTTTTAACTACTAATTTCCGATTTCCAGTTTTTGATTTCGATCTTTGAATTTCTAAGTTTTAACTTTTGATTCCTGAATTTTAATTTCGAACTTCTAGTTCTGAGTTTTGAGTTCCAATTTTCAAACTTCTGATTTACACGAAAGTTTACATAAAGATTCGATCATGTGGAGACTTATGTAGGTACCTACCTAGGTAGGTACACTAGCCTGTGTGAAAGGTGATATTTGTGGAAGCTTGGAAAAATAAAGAAGAGTGGTGGAGTTTAGTTTGGAGACATGGAAGGTTTCATCAGGCAGAGGTCCTAGCACTTTGATATTTGGTCGTCACAAGGTAGCAGGGAGAGCAGTCCAGCTCATCCGGCACCTGGAGCACCAACCAAGGGGTGCTAACACCAGCACAAAGGCAGTTCCAGTAACCATGCCGGCCTATGCTTTGATCATCGCGCTTAATTAGGTTAGAGGAACCTTAATTCGTCAGTTTTGAGATGGAGTTTTGAATAATAAGGTATGTCTTTATGAGTGAATAAACTTTTGCTATTTTCCGATAATCAAGAAAATTAAATAAATTCAAGTACAGTGTTTAATTGATTTCATCACCTATGACTTTCTAAGTGAATTTGATTTTTGATAATATGTTATGAACTTTTATTGTGGTCAACAAGTGACTAATGTAATGGTTATGTGTAAAAATAATTTATTAAATTTATCGTGTGTGTTTAGGATTTTGAGTTAGAGATGATCATTTTGCAAATTAAATTTTGAATTTCAGATTTTGTAGGTAGATACCGATTTTTATATTGAAACTTTTGCTTAAGATAAATTTAAATTTTTGATAAATAACCTCTGATCTAACTCCGAGTTCTATTCAGAATCATACCTATGTGTTATAGTTTAGGAATTGTTTAATAGAATTTGAGCTTTGGAAATTTTTATCTGAGCTATTGAAATGATATAGGTACCTATCTTGAATTTTAATCATGTAAGTTTGATATCATTGGTAATAAGGTAATATTTATGTTTGAATATTTGAGTCAGGATTACTGATTTTAATTATTAAATTGATTGTTGATATGTAAGATCTATTGGTGATTGCCAGTCTATTGTACTGATGATGAAATTGATTTTAATAAATCTTTGTATTAAAGTTCAACAATTTTAGAGTTTTGAGAATCAACCCTCCTCATGTTCTTTTAAATCATTTATTCAATAAGTAGAATAACATCAAGAATAAGGTGATATATTCTGGTATATTTTGGTGAGGTTTATCATCTTTTTGTTATTGTTTGTAAAATTGTTAGGAGTTACTACGGGTCCAGTCTGGTTCGGTGAATGCTGGATTTTCCAGAGGAAGGCCACATTTATCTGTCCCGGGCTGGATAATCACAACGAACATTTTGATTAAGTTTGGTTTTGATTTGATACTTTGGAAATTTAGACGATCACTTTTCAAAATTTAAAGTTTATTTTTGTTTCGACATTTAGAATATTTGGGTGGGGCATTCCAAATTTGATATGTTCCACTCGACAGGCCAATGTGGTTAATGTTACAAATTTGCCTAGTCACATTGAGATCTGTCAATAGCCACCTCCTTCCTTTCGGGGTTAAGGTAAGTGAATTATTATTTTTTTATTGTTCAACCTTTTGAGTGGGAGTAAGCGAGGGGGAGGAAGGCTCCAAGTTTCAGCTCAGCGAACTTTCTCAAGGGCCTGTTCTTGAAATTATTGACAATTATTTCATAAAATGTACTGTAACGAAGCAATGAAAATTGCTCCGTTTTACTAGGCACAATTATGGTTTTCTCCTTTTTGAATTAATAAGAGGTGGGTAATTTCAGGCCCAGAATGATTGGTATTTCTTGTTGCTAGTTCTAAAATTTATCTTGAGAAAAATCCGGTGATAGATTATTGAATAAATAGATGTCGAATAGGAAAGACTTTATCCGGTCGTCGTGTTTCCAGGAACCCCGCTGGCCGGGTGCCGTGAACCTATCGCTTGCGATAGCCGATTGCCTACCTACCTACCTACGCCGTGAGATCGCGGCAGGAATTATTAAATTTATAATAACATTTCTGTTTTCTGGTTTTATTTAATTCAGTCGAGCATTATTTTTATTCTTTAGAAGCGATGGGAATTTTCATCCAATAGATTTTTTGCGTCCGTAAACACGCGAAATAAATACAAGCCAGAGGTAAATATTTAATACAAATCAGGCGATTGCAGTTTTTGCATCCCGCAAAAAGTCAACTTCGTATCGACGTTTATTATTATTTCTAGAAATCATTTTCTCAATTACAACCAATGAAAACGCGCCGATTAGCCATTTGAAGATAGATGATGTCATCATTTATTATAAAAGGTAGCAGAGCCCTCCGAGATCGCTCACTTGGTCGTCACTTATTTTCTCGGTCACTTCTTCGTCCGTACCGGATCGTTTCTGGGTTATTGGTGTGTCCGTAACTTGTGTAGTTCTTAGTCGAGATTCAGTTCTGAATTTATTACTTCGCATCCGTCCGTAGTTTGAGGGTCGTGACCCGTGCAGTTTTAGTAAATTCTTTCCGACCTGTTCGATTGTTTTCAACCCGTCGTGTTTAAGATAGTTTTCTGACCGTCTTCTGGACCGTTCCTTCTCCGTGAAGTTTAGTGAATTTGCTTGTTTTTCGACTCTGTCGAGCCGTGCTTTGAGTTTTCCCCGAAAGCTACCCGTTACTTCGCGCCCGTCTGGAATCCTGTGATAGTGGTCAGCGTAGTGGTAGGAAGTTCGTAGTAGAATTCTGGAGTGATTGTGATAGAGCCCGCGAACAATTCGTTTACCGTGTGTACCTACTCTTACTTCGCCGTCCGCCGTGCTTCGCCGAGCCGCAGAGTGCCCAGACCGCGACGTTCCCAGTCCGTTGATTCCGCACCGACACCACCCGCTTCGCAAAACAAGGTACGTTCATAATTGTAATTAAGCCGAGCCTTACACCCCAAATTCACCTACGACAACCCACTTGAATTTGAAAGTCCTCTCTCTGTCGGCCGACTCCTGTACAACGACCTTCCGGGGGAGTTGCGGTTTTCTACCCACCGTTCTTTGCTTGGGCGCGGTGACCACTGGCCCCGGACGCTCGGTGGGAAGTTAACCCTAGCCCGTTGCACACGGAAGTGATACGGTGTTCTTGGAGCTTGGCCCCAGATTCAGGCACACATAGAACACACGCTCATACACGCACGCACGGTTCGCCCGCTTTCCTGCCTTGCTTGTTGTTCTTAATTTGACGTACCACCGCCGCTCGGGGAATTGCACCGTCGCTCGTTCCGATTTTATTCTGGTAGGTACCTACTTCATTTATTTCGCTCATCAAGTTATTTTATTTTGATCGTACTATTTTTACTGGCAGTAATAAAGACTGACTTGTGTTTTATTTATACCCCCATGACCCGTATGTAATTTGTATAATAAGACTACCCTTGATCACGTAAGTACCTATCTAGGTTTGATTTATTTTTAGTTACGATTGTGATTATTTCTGTAGTTTGAATAAAATGTTCATTAATCTGTCCACGTAAGTACCTGCCAGTTTATAGTTTGTTTAATTATCATGACCTCCGATTTAATTATTTTTTTTAATTGATTTGTTTAGTTAATCACGTTGTGTAGTCATCATCACTTACGATTTAATTATTTTTCAATTAATTTGTTTAGTTAATCACGTTGTTTAAACATCAGCACATCCGATTTAATTATTTTTCAATTAATTCATTTAATTAATCACGTTGTTTAACCACCATAAAGGAATTGCATTGTATGTTATTTTTGTTAGTAATTACTGAGAATAAACTTGTTCATATTTTGAGTCGTATCCTATGTCATTTCCCCGTTATCTCGCCGACAGCTTAGCTCCGTGAACGTGCCAGTCTACCAGGTAGGTGCGTAAAGAACATCGCCCTGACTAGTTCTTTTAATCTGGTGATAACTTTAGCCGACCCCTGGCATTTTCCTGTCTCCACGAGCTACCCTAGGGACAAGGGTACTAAGAAAGTACCATTGTGCATCAGGCACAGGGAAAACGCTGCGAGAACTTTCCCCAGGGAGTAAACCCTCACAAAAATCTGGCGCCCGAGAAGAATTTCCGCCGACTTACGTAAGTTTTCCCCAAGCCCCAGGGCGGCCTGTCACAGTACTACATCACATCATCATGCAGTAAATGCAGTTTGCAGACTGAAAATACTGAAATGTGCTGGATCTTGAAAACATAGGTACCGTATCGATGTGAGGCGTCGACCCGTGATGAGAGCCATGCAGGCTATTAATTGCACTACATTATTGTCGCGGTTGTCACTACTAACTAAACGGCATGCAGAGTCTCCGCCGCTCCGATACCGTACCGACTCGTGAGAGAGTTACATAAGCACAATTTTTAAAGTTTGACTTGAGTGTTTTGATTCCATTGTAAATTCATCATTTTATTGTTATTTTGGCTCAAATATTCTAAAAATTTCCTTAAATTATCAAAAAGTGGTAATCAGTTGAAAACATTGAGAACTCTGATAAATATACAGGATGATCAGTAACTCGCGTACTCAGAGCATGCTGCGGTAAACTTCACTTTTTAAGAGTGGTAAGTTTTCTTACTGCAGTGTTGGTTCTTCTTTTCCATTATGATCGTTTCTACCCAATAAACAATTTTCATCACTTTAAGTAACAGTCAGTTTTTATAAAGGGTTTATTAGGGTTGCGCGTTTATATTAGAGGTTTATAAAATTACTATTGGTACCCAAGTTATGTAGTGGTTATATAAAATTACTAAAAGGCTCCAGACCCTAAGGTTTTATAAAGTGGTAACGGGAACCTATTCATCACTAACATATATAACTTATAGTAACGGCTACCATAGGTTATATAATGCATTTTTATAATAGTTGCGGTTACCAACTTATAAATCCAATAGTGTTGAGTTCCTGCGTATGTTTCGGTGGTGACACGTATAAAACTGAATCACTTCATAGTAAAAACAGTTACCATTATAAAATCCGAGTGCTGTTGGTGTTGAAAATCGCTATTATAAAACCCGAATCAGTATAATTTTTCAGGTTAGTTCTGAATCATAAACAACGTTTCAGTAAACCTAGCTGTGGAAAAATAGAGACAATAAATAACTGTAAAAAAGTAAAAAATAGTGGTACTTTTCGTCGAAAATGAAAACGAAATTTGATTTTGCTTAAAACCAATTCACCAGATCTGGCCAAAAGGTAAGTGGCGTTGCAGTGGTTACTTCTACCTTAGGTGATTATGATGGCTCATAGTAACGAGAGTTACCGTAAGTTATATACCGTCACTTTTAGTAACTGTGAACACCGTAAGTTATATACCGTCACTTTTAGTAACTGTGAACACCGTAAGTTATATACCGTCACTTTTAGTAACTGTGAACACCGTAAGTTATATACCGTCACTTTTAGTAACCGTGAACACCGTTAGTTATATACCGTCACTTTTAGTTACTGTGATCACCGTAAAAATTTATAATGGTTCCACAACGACCTCTGACGTCTTATAGGTAAACTCGCCATATTTGTGATACATTTTTGTAGACGCCATGACACAGGGCTGAAGAAAATTTCGAATAAATTAATCAAACACCAGTGTCATACAGAATAATCGTTCGTATTTCATCAAGGATCGACTAATGTGTTACTTTACATGTCGTTTTTAAGAAAAATAAATTATTTTTAGAAACAAGATAACAAAAAATTACATTTTGAAATTCTAAATTATTTATGATATTAAGGGCCCTTTAATTATTTAGAGGTACAAATGAAAATCATACAGCCCAAAAAAAGTCGCAGTACAATTTTAGTCATTTCGAGTGTCTTATGGCGAATCTCAATAATATCAGTTTGTGTATACGTAGATTACGACTATTAGGTGGGTATATAATACCTTCATACTTCATCTTCGATGCAACAGACGATTTGCCGTTAAGAGGTGTTGATATTCTATACGATTACCTTAGTTTCCCACAAACTTACAAAGAGAAACGTAAAAGATGGTGATAAAGTACAAGAGCAAGCAGGATAACAAATAAACGATCCAGTTGCCGAAAGGTTGTGGTTACCATTATAAACAAAGTTTATAAAGGTTTCGGAAACATTCTTGTTACTTGATTAAAGACTCATGAGCTCTATAAGGGGTTTATAAGTAGTTATATTAAGGTAGTGGATAGGTTTCTATCACCGTTCTTATAAAACTTAAAGTTATATAAGGTTGCCAAACATAGGTAACGGTAACCCTTATAGAGTCCGCCATTTAAGCTCTTTAAGGGGTATATAGAGGTAACTGAAACGTTGTCGTCGACCATTTATATTACTGAAAGTTTTATAATTTAGTGATGGTGATATTTCGAGAACCTTTATAAAACAAAAATTGTTTATTGGGTATAAAAATAAAAGTGGCATCACTGCACTGAATATGTGAATAAGTTCGGGTTAGAAGGTATTTTTATTATTTTTATTTTCATAGCAATGGAGACATTTTAATATTTTATATTCTAAGTTGGGTCTAGGCGGTTGCCAAACTTCAAATATTCGTTCAGATTTAGGTGTGTTATCAATTTACAACATTCTCAATTCCTCTGTAAAGAGGTCTTGTGAAAAAACCTTGTGCAAGCCATCAGTGCCATCGGGTTAGATGGTATTGTTATTATTTTTATTTCCACAGCAACGAAGGCATTTGAATATTTTATATTCTAAGTTGAGTTTAGCAGGCGGTTGCCAAACTTCAAATTTCGTTCAGATTTAGGTATGGTATCAATATCCAACATTCTCAATTCCTCTGTAAAAAGGTTTTGTGGAAAAAAAATTTATGAATTGTATGGTATCCATTCCAGACATTGAGTAATCTGAATTTTTCATTAATTTGAAAAACTCTGTAACTTGAAAACCAACCGTTGGATTTAATTTTTTTATAGAATATCCTTAAATTTAATGGGCCTATATCGCCCTGTATTCGGAGTGTGCGAGTTACTGATCAACCTGTATTTCATTGAAATTCTGAACCGATTAGTACTTTTGTTGCTTCAAAATATACCGTAGACCAATATTTGCAAATACCTATTTTTATACAGGAAGGCACAACGAAAACGTATCAAGCCTCTAATAACTTGAAAATTGAAGGTGTACGCGAAAAACGCCGAAACAGGACGATTTTGTCCTGTAATCATGGTTACGTCTAGAAATCACAAATCGGTGCTTTCTATCTATAACAATGATTAGTCATTGTTCATAACACGTTACAAAAATAAAATTTTTAGTTTTTAACTTTATAGGACAACTAACTAACTTAATTAATAACTACTATTCTTCTTTTACAGAATCGAGTTCTCATGTTCCCAGAAGGAACCAGAAATGATAAAGAGAAACTATTGCCTTTTAAAAAGGGAGCTTTTCATTTGGCAATTGCGGCTGGTTGCCCAATACAACCTGTAGCAGTCAGTCGCTACCGATTTCTAGGCAAATATCGGTTTGACAGTGGTGAGTCAAAGTAACTATCTACAATATTTGATCGGTCGTAAAGTAACTGTTTTTGTTAAATCGTTTCATAAAGTTGCCATTTTGATTGTCATTTTAGTTTCGAAATAACATTCCTTTAGGCACAAGCGCCCAAACACTGAGGGTGTAAAATACGTGTTTTAGACACTATGATGCGTAAATTATTATACAAAAAAAAATTAATAAAAAAAAAAAAAAATGAAAATAAAGAGTGAAAAATTTTCCGTTCGCGCTTCGTTAAAAAGTTATTGTTGAGAAGGGCAAAAATTAACCATTTCGACAAAACTTTAATAGAAGTAACTAATGATATCAAAAAAAAGGAGATGTTCATTTGGTCTCACAGAATGTGTTCAAATAGGTCGCCTCCTAATTCAAGACACAGATTCGCACGAGCAATCATGGAAGCACGAACTCTTTGCAGAGGATCATCGTCTATTAATGCCACAGCAGCGTGAACATGAGCTACTATATCCTCTTCGTTCAAAACTTTTTCTTTCAAGTAGCCTTAGAAAAACTAATCCAGGGGATTCAGATCTGGCGATCTGGGAGGGCATGGTATGGGTCCACCTCTTTTCATTCAAGAATTCATTCATTCAAGAATCAAATTTTCATTCAAGAAATTTCTCAAGTGTAATCCATGATGTGTCGGTGCAATGGCATTCGCTATTAAAAAATCGGGAAAAAAAACAAAAATCTGTTACCTATACTAAAAAAAAATTCAGCGAATAGCGTGCATTTCAGCGAATGACGGCTATAAGCCGTGATATTTCTTGCCCTATACTAACAAAAATTAACAATTTTTTTTGCAAATGTCATAGATTTTTGTTTTCCTTGATATATATTTTTTTAATATCGAATGGTGTTAGCGACGACGACGATCCTGTCATAGGGCTAAATTAATGCGGCTCGATGCCGCTATGGTAATGACGAAGCGCCACGTGATGACAAGGATCAAACTTTAGGGGGGGTCGAAGGACCAGGCTAATTGCCAATGATTGACAGGAACACAACTTTATCAATTAACAGTTATCAAATTACTGACCTTGTACTTGTGTCTTGTCCGACGAGAAGGGGCACTTGTTTTAATTTGCGAGATATTAACTATTATTACCGTTTCACTTTACTTCACTATGTAGGTACCTACGATTGTTCCACTAATTTTTATAACGATAACGAATGCTCGCTCGATCCGTGGCTCCTTTCGAGTAAAGGGCTACGCGTCCAAACCAACGTCGATACGAGCGGCACTCTTGGTCGAGCTCTACTCCGTCTCGATGTTGAAACTCGACTCTTGTGTATGTGTGGTCCTCCGGTCAGGTGTCCTTTTCCATCTTCTTCCCGATGTGTAAAAGGAGAGCGGTAGGAGGAAAGGGGTAGGAAACGGTAGTGTCTTAGAGGATACGAAACAAATTATTCGCCAAGGACGAAACATACCGCCCACCAAAATTACCGGAGGAATTTTCCGCTATCAGAAAATTGAACAAAAACGAAACTAACGAAAACGAAACTAACGACAATAAAAAACGAAACGAAACGAAACGACGAATCAGGGACGAAATTCCCTGAGTCCGTTACTGGTTAGGCAACGGACAAGGTTTGACCAGAGGTCGTTTACAAAGACCTTTGTTCGTACAAACCGAGGCAACCCGGGCGACACCATCCGCACCAGGGTGCAGAGCTACAATTCTAACTAGAGCTGCTAGGAAAGTCTCTGACGATAAATCAGAAGCGATTTCGAGATGAATCGCGCGAGTCGCGAAACATACGAACAAACATAAATAGGCTTTGGAAGTTTTGACACCCCTATACCTCCTACTTAACCACGAACGAAAATGAATCAGTAGCCGAGTGCCACTGAAGACCGAGAATTTTCCCGGAAAAGTCCGATTCCGAATCAAATTTGGATGACCGCTGTTGACAATGTTCAACCGGCAGATCCTGAAGCAATTGTGAATTATTAGCAGACCATTTCCGAAACTCAAATTGTCCCAATTGCAATAGCGAAATGAGCTGATTTCTCAACTCCAAGGTTTCCTCGATTTGATTTGCCCCAACGGCAAAATCATCGACATAAAGCCCGAAACGAATAGCTTTCTAAGCGAGAGGAAACTTCTCCGAATGTTCTTGAGCTAATTTTAACAAAGAAACACCTAACGACACGAATTTTCGACGATACTGGGGCGAGCGAAGACACATCAAAAGACATCGAAACACCAGGGTCTTTAAAAACGCAATGATGCGGAATTTAATAAGAGTTTTCAGATTCCGACTCCAATGACACCAACGACATGTGCCCAGCCTCCAAATAATCTTTCATAAACTCTACATACATATCTCTAATGTGAGGCCACCTCGACAATCGTCTCTCCAAAGCGAGAAAACGATGATCTGCGACATTCAACGAATCATTAAAGATAGGCAACTCTTTGCTATCCTTAAATGGCAACAATAGCCCAAAACGACCTGATTCTTCTCGATAATGAGACTCAACGAACGACTCAGCCTCTTGTTCCTCACTAGAGCAAACCTCGACTGAAGGCACCTCCTCAACTCTCCAAAATGCCTTAAGAGTCTCTTCAAGGGTCGAATTTACCGACGCAAAACAAGCTTGAACGTCGCCCGCAACCTTCGACGAAATGGTTCCCAAAAGAACCCAACCAAACGTCGTGTTTATTGCGGCTGGACAGTTATCACTGCCCGACAAATAACCACCATGAACAATATTGGGAAAGATGTCAGCTCCTAGCAAAACATCGACAGAGTCAGGCGTGTACCAATTAGGGTCCGCCAAGTTCAAATTATCAAGCGCCTTCGATGGCGAAATGTCAACACTGAGAAGTTTCCCGCAAATACTGGGCAAGACCAAAGTACTTACTTTGAAAGTAGGTGATGGTACCCCAGCGGGACGAAGAATGCAATCAGATGATCCCTGGGCCGATACCAACGTCACGTGACCCAAACAAGAAATAGGTGTTGATGATCGATTCAAGTGCAAGCCCAAACGCTTGCGGCACCGATCAGTAATAAAAGACGACTGACTGCCAGAGTCAATTAGAGAACGAACCACTTGATAGTTGCCCCACTTGTCTTGAACTTCAATACATGCGGTTGCTAAAAGAACCGTAGTATTGCTACGAGAACGAGAACGAACATCCTGAAAGGATGGGAGAGAAGACATGGCAACCGTGGATGCGACTGGAGGCGGCTCAACTCGATGAGAAGCTGCTCCATCCGAATTCGAATTACTAAGTTTAACGAAATGTAGTAAAGAGTGGTGCCGACCTGCACACTCCTTACACGAATGAGAAGAGGGCCACTGCTTCACCAAGTGTGTAGTGCCAAAACAATTTATGCACAAGCGCGCTGCCTTCACAGCCTCAAAACGCTTGCGCGGGTCCAACTTCAAAAAAGAACGACAATTCGAGAGACTCGCGTAGCCTAGCGGTTCAGTCCGCTGCCTACCGAGCCTAAGG
This sequence comes from Malachius bipustulatus, assembly GCA_910589415.1. Lineage (NCBI taxonomy): Eukaryota > Metazoa > Arthropoda > Insecta > Coleoptera > Melyridae > Malachius > Malachius bipustulatus. Next base: position 3,355,252 of record OU342633.1, read on the forward strand.
TCGCGAGTTCGGAACTCACCGGCTCGTGTTATTTTTCGGATGCATTTTCGAATGCATGTGAAAAATAAAACAAGCGACCGAACGTTTAAATTTAAATGGCATACTTGAGGCTGGGTGAATGAGTAAGAGCTCGAAATCCCGTGTTACCGGAGTGGAGCGACTTTGTCTTACCTACATAGTTAAGACCGATGCTCCCTCCTTTTAAAAAATAAAAAAAAAAAAAAAAACAACAATTCGAGATCGGGTGTTCTCCATTACAATGGAAGCGCGACTGCTTCGATGAAGACGCACTCGACGTTGACAAAAATGCATGTGAATTCCTCGATTCTACTTTTCCACCAGACTTGACGCTACTCCGCTTGCCAACGACTGCGGACGGAGATAGGTCATTCCCCAAAGATGATTCTAATGCACGACACGTGCCGACAAAAACTTGTGCAAATCCTGATATGATGGAAACTCTTCAGATGCAAATTGGAGTTCGAATCGCTTTCGAATAGCGTTATCCAATTTCTGTAGCAACCAATTGAACAAAGTGAAATCCCAGAGAGAAACGCCCGAGATCTGACCCAAAGCTGTAATATTTTCTGAAAAGGTATTCAACAATTCACGAGGCGATTGTGAGGATCAGAATCCGTTATTTTGGAAGCATTACAAATCGCCTGCCAATAACACGTCGCAAGTACTCGCTCATTCTGATACCTTTGGACGAGAGCATCGAAAGCTATCGAATAATTGTCATCTGTCAGTGGTAAATGTTTGACAAGGGTAAGAGGTTCCTTTGACAAAGTCGAAACTAAATACTGGAACTTCTCAATTGGAGCTAACGAATCATTCGAATGAATCAAAGTTCTAAACAAATCATAATAAACCGACCACATCCTCAACGAACCATCAAAAGTAGGTATACCGATACGAGGCAATTTCACATGTGAACTTGCAGAGGAGGGTAGCGCGGGAGCACCAGACTGTCGACTATTTAACGACGATTCACTCGAACCATGACGTGATTTCACCACCGTATCCTGAGTCGATTCCAACGACAATTGAACCGCTCTAATCTGAAAATAAACCAAATCAACTTCAATAAGTAGTCTCGAGTATGATTTCCAAATTTCCGATGACACATCTACGACCAAAGCACTCTTATCTGCCGACTCAACCGTAATCAGGATATTTTTTTTTGACCTTCTGCACCTGACTGTACAAACCCGAAGGAGAGGAAGGGGTAGGAAACGGTAGTGTCTTAGAGGATACGAAACAAATTATTCGCCAAGGACGAAACAAATGGCTTGAAAAAAAACATTATGGCGACCATAAGAAAAACAAACGATGACTACGAAAACCCTAGATTCTATAGTCGCCTTTGAAAATTTTAAATGTCAAATGGAAACCTCACTACGACTTTTGGAAACCTACAAAAAATAAGTAATTAATTAATACTAAAAAAGTTATAGCTAAAAGAAGGAAAAAAAAGGCTCACTAAATTTTCTCTTTTAAAATACGAAATCTCGATATTCAGCATTTTCAGGTTATTAAGCAACGACTCAAGTTTTCATAAATACAGGGTGTCCCAGCTTATTCGAAGCGGTCTCTGTAGGCCAAACGATTGATTTTATCCAGTTGTACAGGGCTTTGAACTCGAAAAATGACGATTTTCACTTGTTTATAACTCAAAAACTTCTGAATTTAAACATCAACTGTAAAAGTCAATCTTATTTTCTCTTCTCAGACAATCTAAAAATGCAATAACATAGGAGCATTCCATTTAAAAAATAATAACTTTGATATGCCACTGTCATATGGGACATCTGTATACTCCAAAATAATTTTAAATTATGGCCATTGTGATCCTGTACTTGAATTTTCATTTTTTTTTTAAAAGTCCATCGTTTGGCCTACAGAGACCGCTTCGAATAAGCTGGGACACCCTGTATATTCTTAATACGTATAAAATTGTGCATCTTTTTACTAATTCGAATCTCTTACCGTTTCCGAGATCCTAATGATGGTGAGCATCAAAGTTAACCCTTGACTGGTATACTGGGGTCACTCCTGACCCCAAGTGAATTAAATCTCAAGGGAATTCGTTAGTTTTGGCAACATAATGTCGAGCAGCTCAGTACCCTCCTAAATCAAGGCCTTTTAGACGGTGTTTAACGTGCGAAGGTGTATCTTGCACTGATTTGTAGATATAGTCTGTTGGGGTCAGTTCTGACCCCAATATACCAGTTACGTTTTTTTTTATATTCAAAATGACACGCAAATTTTTATCTGATAAAGAACTTGCAGATATTTTAATGTATGATAGTGATCTAGAAGAAGGGCCAAGATCGTCTGGAGTTTTCGACGAGTCAAATAGCGATCTATCTGACAGAGAAAATGTTCTCGTAAATGTTATAATGCCTGCATTACTATGTTGGAAATGTAAGACAAAACGTCAGTGTCAGTTTTTTTACCAACATTCTAATTACGTTTTTGTTTGTTACAAGTCGTCTGATGAAGACTAAAAAAAGAAGAACAGGCGGTGTTAGGACCATGACATTCTTCGTTTGAGTTTTAGGACCAATTTTTCAGAGACCTAAAAAAATTACATGTTTTTTTAAATGTTTTCAATTATGTCGATATTTTTTTTACTTTCAGGAAATATTTATTTTTAATTAATCAATATAATAATTGTTTTGCTAAAGAATGGGCTTGTTTCTCCAAAATGTCTTTTTCGGCTGTTTTTTTCTGATTACTCCAGTTTTAAATTGGGGTCAACTGTGACCCCATAATACCAGTTACGTTAGAAAAAAGGTGTATACCAGTTAAGGGTTAACCACCCTCTTATAAGGCTACTTTTTGTTTAGGTAGGTACCTACGTTAGGTTGACCTAAGTAAAATGTGAATTGATTAAGAAACTTAAAGCTGATTTATAATTTTATAAACAATAAATTTATGTCAGTGTTTTAAAATTATAAAGCTATAATAGGTAGATTTACATACAGTATACAGGGTGTTTACTGTAAGGTTGGCCAAACTTCACAGGCTGATTCTTCAGACTAAAATAATGTAAAAAATTTATATACAGGGATGTCCGAAAAAAACACTTCCTAAGAAAGATATACGCCTTCAAAGTTTCAAGAATTTAATTATAAACATTTATGAAACGATAAAAATAATAACGGAACAGCTTTGCGACCTCAAGGAAAAGCGATTAAACGAAATATATCTTTGTACAAAAGTGCTTCCTCAAGAAGTTATGGCGCCTCGAAGAAGAAAATTTGAAATTTAAAATTGTGTATATTTCGGTAGCCACAGTAGCGATCAAGCTGAAAATTAGTACACGCCACTTTCAGAGGCAGTCAACGATATTACCGTCAAAGTCTTGTAGCATAATGCAGAAGGCGCTGTCGGCAGAATTTTTTCGTGTGTCTTTTATCATATTTTTTTATTATCAATAATTTTCGTTACTATTGGTAAACTTTATGGAGCGTACGTTATTATTACATAAAAAAAGTTATACTTATTTCATGTCGAGAAAATGTATCGTTTTCAAGGAAAACGCATCTAACCGTTTCTTAGCATTTTCAAGAATTAGGTATGATATTTTATTCAGTTACACTTCAAACAGCAATCATTAAGCATGTTGTTACTTTTTTCTATTTGTCATCTGTCAGTTAAAACTGATGGAGTAGTTTATTATTGTTATTTTAACAAAAATGTCTATAAAATTATTCTCAAATTTTTCAAAGATAAAGTTTTTTTTTATCAAAAACTCGTTTTATTTACAAAATATTTTCAAAATGGTCACCATTGGCTTCAATGCATTTCTGACAACGTTTTTCTAGATTCATGAAAAATGAAAACGAATTAGGAGATAGATATATCGACTAAGACTAACGCTAAATATAACAATGAATTTACCTTTGAAAAATTTGAGAATAATTTTATAGACATATTTGTCAAAATAACAATAAAAAGCTACTCCATTAGTTGTAACTGACAGATGACAAATTGAAAAAAGTAAAAACATGCTTAATGATCGCTGTTTGAAGTGTAACCGACTAAAATATCATAATTCTTGAAAATGCTTAGAAACGCTTAGATGCGTTTTCCTTGAAAACGATGCATTTTCTCGACATGAAATAAGTATAACTTTTTTATGTAAAAATAACATACGCGCCATAAAGTTTACCAATATAGTAACGAAAATTATTGATAATAAAAAAATATTATAAAAGACACGGAAAAATTCTGCCGACAGCGCCCTCTGCATTATGCTACAAGACTTTGACGCTAATATCGTTTGATTGCCTTTGAAAGTGACCTATATCAATTTTCATCAGCTTGAACGCTACTTTGGTTACCGAAATATGCACAATTTTATTTCAAATTATCTTCTTCGAGGTTCCATAACTTCTTGAGGAAGCACTTTTGTACTAAGATAATATGTTTCGTTTAAACGCTTTTCCTTAAGGTCGCAAAGCTGTAGCTGAGCTATGTCCCATCAATTTACGGACACCTGTAGAATAGTTTTTATATTTAGTTAATTCAATTGCTTATAAAATGTTTCAGGTAACATAAAAATACGCATTTTGCCAGCCATTTCTACAGAAGGAATGACCAAAGATGATCTACCAGAATTGATAGATAAATGTTATGAGGTTCTCTCACAAGGTGTGGACAAACTGACGAAAGAAAACGATGAAACCCCTCCATTGCTTACACGAAACGGCACAAGAAAAATCAAAGAAAACTAATTCGGCAGCTACTGTATATTCAAAGAACCAATTAAAAAATCAATTTATGCTCAATCAGCCTGCGTTCAACGACAATAATTAACTTATGGAATTGCCGTTACTGTCACTCATGAGAAGCCATAGCACTTCTTCATACGTACCTACATGTATAATTATGTATACAGAATGATCCCGAATTAGCGGACATCGATAGTAACACAGCATTCATTGTGGATTAGGGAATCGAAGTAATTTTACTTTTTTTTTCAACATGGCTTCCTTAGGTATGATAAATTTTGTGAACAAAAGTAAGAACCAAACTGGATATTATATTCTTAGAAAGACAAAAAGTGTTAATATTTATACCCAGATTAAGATATATTATCATGGAAATTTATTATGAAGTTATGAAGTCCAACAAAGTTTCAAACAATTATCTTTGCGGAGATACATACAGGATGTATATTTAATATTGCGTAAAATTTTAATCTTTGGTCAAAAATAAACAAAAAATCACATTAACGTGTGTCCGCAATTGCATCGTTTTTGAGATGTGTATAAATTTTTTTTTTTAGTTTTTTGAAGAAATCTGGGGAACCGTATAAGGTACAGAAGTCAGCTTTTATACAGGTCTTATCATTGATATTAGCTACTTATTTAATGCTAACTAACTTTTTTTCATTTGCCAGTGGCGGGGACTTTAGGGTTGCTTGGGTTTTTTCCCCTTTTTACCTCTAATATCTACGACACTGGGCAAATTGACATTTCAAAAGCGCATTTTTAACCACCAATACCGATCATAATTGGTAACGTGAAAAAACGTTTTGAGAAAAATTGCCATTTACACAATGAAAAACTCGCTTTGAATGTTTCAAAACATGTGTTAGAAAATGAAGGGCGGAAAAACTTTGCTTAAGATCTCCGCAAATGGCACATGAAAGAAAATTAATTGGCATTAAAAAATAGTTTGTATCAATGGGACGTTCACCTGACGTCAACTGTTGAATAGCAGCGCAAAACGGTTGAGTGTTAGTTGTTGCAACATGTTGGAAATAGTCTGAACGCATTGTTGAGATCGAGAGATATGTGACATGTTTCTGGATACGATTCAAGTTCATAGAAATAATTATTATCATTTAATTCTCCTCTTTACGAAAGTGTAACTTTCTGTCTTGATAAGACAACCGAAAGCGAAAGTAAAACATCCTAGGTGATAGGTTGCTAGGTGGTTGCTAGCTATGAAAAACTTTCGTGGCCTGGACAAAAAAGTAGAAATTTCAGTTTGATTAACGTTTATTTAGATGGAAAATTAAATGTAAAACTGCAATAAAAAATTACAGTAAATCTTTCTGGAACATACAGATAATTATTATTGTATGTTCCAGAAAGATTTACTGGAATTTTCAGTTTCTTGAATGAAATTCATTTTGAACTAAACTACGATCAAAGATTCTAAAATTATAGCCGTACAGAATTTTAAACTTGACAGTGTCATAAATTAATAATTTAAAACTATCGTTACTATGGTAATGTTAAAAACATGACACCTTATAATAATTCCATTGTTATCACTGAATCGTAAAATCGTATTATTTTACTCATTTCTTCTTAATCCGTGGTTCAATATGGCAAGGGGAGAATGAAAAGTTTAATACATTACACGCTACGAAAGCTCTTTCAGGTGCTCGAAGTTTTTAAATACCCTCGGCTACGCTAACGCTTCGCCTCGGGTATTTAAATACACCTCACACCTAAAAGTGAACTTTCGTAGCTTGTAATGTAAATAACTATTTCTTTGTCGCTGATTGTATCAGGAGCATTCTTACTTGCAACTTTTACTTCCCACTTTGCGCATGTCCGCAACGGTTGTAAGTGAGCGGTATGTCTGAACGCAAGCGCTACCTCAACAACTCAACGGTTGACGTCAGGTGAACGTACCCATTGACATGACATGTACAAAAGCTGAGTTCTGGATCTCATACGGTTCTCTACATATCTTCAAAAAACTGTAAAAATAATCTTTTTTTGACACCCTGCATATCAAAAACGGTGTATTTCCGGACACACGTAAATAGAATTTTTTTTTTTTTCTGAACATCCCTTACAACACTTTGTATACCGTGTCCGCCAAATCGGGATCAATCGATATATCGATAATATTAAAGACTCCAAAGGGACCGAACTACCGTGACTTTAAAAACGTGATATACGAAATCCTGAAAAATTATATAGGTATTAAGATTATTTAAAATATGTCTGTGTATATTTATGTATTTATATAGTTATTGTATATTAGTACAATTGTATTTAAATAAAGATTTGTTGTATATTTGATATTTGTATGATATACAGGGTGGGGTGCGCTGAACGCCTCGGGCTGTGTAGCCTAAATCGTGCACAATTAAAAAAAATTTAAATTGGGTCTTATACAGGGTCGCAGCAGTGCCTACAACTTAAAATTATTTTGGACTATACAAAGTGTCCCATACTTAGACTATTAAATAAAAGATGGACCAAGACAAAAACACTGAAAAAGCGTTCCAACATCCCTCTCTCTCCAAACAAGACTGTTCAAAACAATGAATGCCAGATCAATAATGATACTGGCACTTACAATGAAAGAGCGCAACCTCTCCAGTGATATTGTTAGGCAATAAACATTGATGGATCCCTTATACCCGTTTTACTTTGCTACATCTGGCAACATGAATGTTTACATCCTGTCAGAAGGTTTGTTTACATAACACCATAATAAGGGTTGGTGTTTTTCAAACAGTTGTAAGTTCCTTGTTATTTATATTTTCAGCTCTAGCTTTCACTCGTCTTAAGCTTTAATAACTAATTTTTCAATTAAGTTAAAAAAAAGTGGCGAAAACGTGTCCTGTTTGTGAGAAAACTTCGAAAGAAGGTACGTCTATCAGTTTCCTACGTAAGCAACCCAAAGCCGTCAATCAAAACAAAGGATACATGGTCATGGGCGTAGAGTGTAATAATGATTGTAGTGTGTACTGATTCCAAATCAGTACGTGCTAATAATACGTGCTAATAATAACAATTATCACTTTGGGGATGAGAGGAGACAGATCCCAAGTAACACAGTTTCATCTAAAAGATGTATTTTTAACGTCCAGCATATACATCTATAGACGGTAGTTTGTAGACTATAATTTTGAAGCAAAATGTCCGCGGCGTAGACCGTCTATGCGACGTCTACAGTATGCATCTATGAGATGTCTTCCAATATACATCGATTAGATGCCTACTGTATGCATCTATGAGACGTCTACAATATGCGTCTATTAGACGTGCTCATTATACATTAATAAGACGCCTACAATATGTATTTATGAGACGCCTTATTATGCATATATGAGACGTCTACAACATACATCTTAGAGATGACGCTACTATGCATCTATGGGACGTCTGCAATATGCATTAATGAGATATCTAAAATATACTATATGTATAATATATAATATAGTATATGATAGGTACCCTTGGTCTTTACGAGTGGTGCATTCATTTCCCATTATGTGTTTGACTGTGAGTGGGGCGTTGCAGGGTTCACAGATTGTGGCATCCTGTTTCTTCAAGAGGCGCTCATGGGTAAATCTGGTATGTCCTATTCTTAGTCTGGATATGACGACTTGGTCTCTTCTGTTTTCTGGCAGTGGGAACTGAGTTTTTTATAAAATTTATGTTTTCAACCCTTACTTCGTAGAATCTCTGCATATTTATTGATTATGAATAAAACATTAGTGTTTTATTCATAATCAATAAAAAAAAAAACTGAGTTTTTTGTTTATTCTTTATTTTCCTTAGCCTCGATGAGCTGTTGTTCCATAATGCTGTGTCCCAGTTGTTTATTATAGTTGATTTTATAGGCTCTTTGTAGTCTGTCGTTTTCGGTGGCGTCTTCAGTTGCCTCAAGTTTGCTTGCTTCTTTTGCGGCTCGGTCTGCTCTTTCGTTTCCTGTTATTCCGATGTGAGATGGTGTATTATATACAAACAGGAGCTCGGTTATTTCTGCTGCTTTTACTTTTATTAGGTTTACCAACTTGCTACTAGGGTTGTTAGATTTGATCGCATGTAGGGAGAGCTCAATGAATCCGTGCATATAACTGTAAAAACCATTCTATTTTCTCTTCTCAGAAAATCTAAAAATGCAATAACATAAGAGCATTCCATTTAAAAAAAACATAGCTTATATTACTTGAATTTGCAATTTTTTTTTTTTTTTTGAAAATTACATCGTTTGGTTCACAGAGACCGACTCGAATCAGCTGGGACCTGTATTCAAGTGAACTGTATACAAATTAAATACATATTATCACCTGTGCTCAAATTATAGGTGAAACCCAGCACAAAAAGTAAAATATTAAATATAAAAAAATATAATAATAATTCGTAATAAATCGAGATAACTGCCATACAAGTTTGATTGATTAAATTGAAAATCAAATTTCAATGAAATATATTGTTCTGGAGTTGCCAAAATATTATTGCTTTCCTTACGACCAAGCTAAGGGTTCTACCCTTGTATTACGTTACTTATAACTCCCCACTTTTGACCTTCTGGCCAAATCCACGGTCCTATCATTAGCGGACGTTTATTAAACTAGTCATATTCGGTTCGATTAACGTAGCGGTGGACATTTGGGCAGATCGGTGGCAGTTGTGGGGGTGTGTTGCCTCGTGATAGATGTGTCAGGGGTGCTTAGGGGGTGCAGCGACCCTCTGCAAGTTCACGGTACTTTGTCATCGATACAATTAACTAGAGAAAGAGTCAATTTGAATAATGCCCTTGCGGTGCTGCTGGCTGGTCTGTTAGTTCTAGCCGGATGGATAATGTTTGGTAGTTTGTTTTATGGTATATATTGTAAAAATGCGGATACATTTTTCAAGGTTAACTAGACTCTAGAGCATACATATAGTGATATTGTAGGGCAGATATCTTAAATTAATCAACAGTTTTTCATAAAATAACTTTTGAACGGCACAACATCAAAATTGAATACTTGCACAAATTCATAATAAACCGGTAAAAAATGTATAGTGCTTCCTAAAAGTAACTGATAAATGCTATAAAATATTTGGCAAAAATAAAAAAAGAAAATGCTAAAACACGTTGAATGTTATTTTTAAACTTCTCTCTCATCCCTAAAGGGCAACCCTTATCTTTGGAAATCGAAATAGTAAAGTACACCCCTTGCGGCACCTTGATTAATAGATTATTAACAATTGTCTAACAATAACGAATCGAGAAAGCTTAATAAAATTTAAACAGGTTAGGTCAGGTCATGTCAAAAAATACGCAGTATCCAGACTTTTCATAAGCACAATTTTCATACATACAAAATACAAAATTGTCGAATGTTTACTTTGATTGATGGACATAATCTTGTGACAAAATGATTGAAGTCTTAAATGTAAAACCTTTTATTATATTAAAACAAATCTTTTTCGATAAGGCAACATTTGTTTAAACTTTAAATGATACCATCAATAAGCGAAATTGCCGTTACTGGGCGACTCAAGATCCCCATTGGATGCTGAAAGTGAACTTCGTTAGCCCGATCATAGAATTTGGTTCTAAGACGGCTCTCCTCATCGTTGCATTGGCAGACAGGGACCTATAGAGAATGACTATCAAAATCGCCAGTTTTACCGCCTTTGGATTATTTCCTCTGAATGAAGGAGGCTTCTCCTTCAAGCTTTAACGTCATTTATCCAACCTGCTACATGAAGACCACCATTTTTTTCTACTGCTTTTTGAACGACTTCATAACCAAACAAAAAAAGGAACGAAATCTAAAAGGTCAAGATGTAAATCCAGACATAAAACCAGAAGTAAAAATAAAAGGTCCTAAAAAAACACCTTTGCCCCTTTAACGCCTTCCGACATTTCTTCACAGCCTCAAAATATTTACATACTTGTCACTTGACCAAATCCACACCTTATCTGTCAATTATAAGTCAACTCCTGTTGCAGCACCCAGGAATAATTGCATGGTGGCATAACCAGCAACTCCACACCGTTCAAATAAATGAAGCAAGACGAGCAAAACAGCTCGACTAATTTCGATAAATATGGACACAAGGCTACTTTTAGTTAGGATTTCTACAAAAATTTTAACCCACAAAAATAAGAAAATGGTAAGAAAAGTGTACTCTTTGTTTATGATCCCAGCGAGTGTCTCTCTGAAAACCTTATTATACTCTTTCAGGGTAAAAACCTTACCCTTTAAAGTGAGAGGAAGACATCAGTTACGGTGTTTCCAATTTTGAGGGTCGGCGATCCTGTTTCGATAAACAATAACTATAAGCCGGCTACTCTTGGCAGGTGAGCTATTTAGAAGCATTGAGCGAGAAAGGTAGGTGCAAGGAAAAGTCAAACCACTCACATTACTTCCTCGTAGCAAAGCCGCTATTGAGATCTTGAAAAGCCTTCGTACGTAACTCGCTCTGCCACGCGGATGGAATTGTATACTGTTTTAATTTTACTTGCACAAGTACTCGTCAAATAATTAACTTGTCAAGTACCGCGTAGTGAGTAGCCGGCCTTTGCCAAGTATGCACAAGTACATACTTGTCAAGTACCACGTAATGAGGAGCCGGCTTTATACAATTTTGAAGTGTTCGCTTTTCTGAAGGCAGTTGACGTAAGGGCTTTAAATGGCCGTTTGCTCCATTTTATAAAGCCAAGTTTAACGATAATAAGGTCTTTATTCCGATAGTAACATTTGTTATAATAACAATTCTTAATCAAAAAACTTGAACAGACGGATTCTTTGATTGGTTCACACACCAATCAATCAATCAATGTTTGACAACACGCGAAGATACAATAAACGAAGTTTTATGGTATGATATGGATTTGGTGAGAAGGGGTTATATACCCCAAGCAACTAGGCCACCAAGGGTACTCAAACCATCCCGACCTTTTCATAAATGCCGAAGGGTCATTCCATTGGGAGTTCCATTTCTTTTTTTTCTTGTAGTTCCTCTGACCCAATTATGTTGATCGTGAAAAACTTTAGGTTTTCTAGGTGTGATTTATATTAAATTATTTTGTGATAGCTTCTGTGATAGACATTTGCACGATTACATTACGTACCTAAGTGATAAATGACGTCTGCGACGATTCGTTCCATAAGTATTTAGGTACATTCCCAAGTAACACAGTTTCATCTAAAAGATGTATTTTTAACGTCCAGCATATACATCTATAGACGGTAGTTTGTAGACTATAATTTTGAAGCAAAATGTCCGCGGCGTAGACCGTCTATGCGACGTCTACAGTATGCATCTATGAGATGTCTTCCAATATACATCGATTAGATGCCTTCTGTATGCATCTATGAGACGTCTACAATATGCGTCTATTAGATATCTACAATCTGCATCTATAACGTAGATTATGGGTGAATCTATAGGGTGTATAGCATAGACGTCTATAGATGGTAACTTATAGACTACAATTTTGAAGCAAAATGTCCGCGGCGTAGATCGTCTATGCGACGTCTACATTTATACATCTTTGAGATGTCTTGCAATATGCATCGATTAGATGCCTACAGTATGCATCTATTAAGCATCTATAAGATGCATCTAATAGACGTGCTCATTATACATCAATAAGATGCCTACAATATGTATTTATGAGACGTCTTATTATGCATCTATGAGACGTCTACAACATACATCTTAGAGATGACGCTACTATGCATCTATGGAACGTCTGCAATATGCATTAATGAGATATCTAATATACAGGGTGGTCCAGTTTGTATGTTCATAATAACGCCTAATGGTGGAATAAGTAAAAAAAAAAATTTTCCTATAAAGTATGACTCTAAAACGTTTTATTTTTGAGATACAGATAGTGTTAAACTTCTAATAAAATATTATCTTTTCCGAAAATATCTTAAATAATATACTTCACCCAATATAGTTAAAATGTGTCAGTTTTATTTGCTGTAGTAAGGGGCTAATTTAGCCCAAAATAAATTAAAATTATTAAGTCCAGTGGCGTCCCGGTAAGCACCTCAATGAATATTATTATAAAAAAACTAAAAAAAGGACGTAAATGGCTTTTTTCAAGTTTTTTTGTCAGATTAGGCAATTAGGTACAAGTAAAACTTTTTTGTCCATTAAATTTTTTTCGTATTTTGATTTGTTTTTGAAATAATAAATAGAATCCAATTAATTGCTTATTCCTGGACCAACCAAGAAACTTAAAAAAAATTAAGAAAATAAAATTCCTTAGTTTAGATGTTAAGAAATGTATTTCATTTTGTATTTATTTTTTCTTTTTGTTACATATTATTAAAAAGAAGTAATAAAAGAAGTTATAATTGTAGAAAAAATTCCTTATGTTTCTTATGTCGTCCAGGGATATGCATTAAGTAAAATCTATTTTTTATTTCAAAAATTAAGCAAGATACATAAAAATCTAATAAACAAGACAGTTGTACTTGTAATTGCTTAATCTGACAAAACAATAAATATAAAAAAACCATTGAGGTATTTTTTTTTCAAAACAATATTCGTTGAGGTGCTTATGGGAGCCACTGGACTTAATAATTTTAATACATTTAGAGCTTAATTAGCTCCTTACTTCAGCAAATGAAACTGCCAAATTTCAACAATATTGGGAAAAGTATATTCAAGATTTTTTCGAAAAAGCCATATTTTAATAAAATTTTAATACCCTGTATCTGAAAAATAAAACGTTTTAGAGCAATACTTCTAGGAAAAAATATATTTGTTTTTACTTATTCTAGCGTTAGCCGGAGTTATGAACATACAAACTGGAACACCACCCTGTATAATGGGATGTGACTGATGTGAGTAGGTAAACTATATGGCTGAAAATATAATGACAACAGATAGAGGTATACTTTAAAATGATTTTTTTAATTACTTTGCTTTTTTACACTAAATTATTGTTATTGCATTATTGTACACATATAATAATAAGTATATCTGCGTTTATATCTTGTAGATGCAGCAAGCCATGACGTCCCTCGCGAATTCACTGTCCTCTCTCCTCCTCTCGAATTGTGGAAAACGCTCTTTTCACGGCGCCTGAAAATCATACATACACCTAATTAAAAATATGAAAATAATTTATTTCCAATAATAAAATTACTTTATAATTTTCACGCATACCATTTTATCTCACTAATTAATTGAAAATTGAACTATTTTACATACTAATAGGTAAGCTTAAAAATAACACTTACTATTTATGATATTCGTAACATTTAAATGGCTCAGCTTGAAATTTCCTTTCTTCTTTCCGGTCCAAGAACAGTATATTGTCCCAAATAATTAGAAAATGTTTTCTCAAGGCATCGTTAGGTTTTGCTCCGTCAGAGGAAACTGCAGCTAGAAATAAATTTCATTTCAAAGAGAATTTTATAATATTTTTTAATTATATTACATAACTCTTATAGAATACACCTGTATATCAAGTGAGTTGAAACTAACACACTATATCCGAATCCGAAAGGCTGATTAAAATTTTCCCTAATTTTGAAGAATAGCACGTAATACCTACCTAATTATGATAAGTCTTAACAAAAATAACGTAAAAAATCTCAAAGTAAAAAAGCACTGCAGAGACAAAAAGATTGCATATTAACTAACGTACCTAATTGTTATTATTATTCGATTAAACGTAAATGAGTCTTAAATTTTTATTTTTTTCAAAATACTACAAGTATGCAATATTTTTGTTTGTTGACTGTAAAGTGGAACACACTGTATTAGGTGTAGGTATTTTTACAGTCAACAAACAAAAATATTAGGTGTAAAAATACCTACACCTAATACAGTGTGTTCCACTTTACAAATGGAATCACCTCAATAACTTTTTTATTGTTTGATGAATAAAAAAAAACTTTTTTCTTTATGTAAAGCTCCCGAATCCTTCTTAAATGGGTAAACAACATTTTGGTAGTAGCAATTAAATAACTAGCCTATAGGTAGGTATAGGTTTATAATTATTTTTATTGAACCACTTATTTGATTATATAATATATTTGATGAATTTTATTGGGACTTAGGTTCTAATTTAGATTTGCCACTAAAGATTCTTTACAGAACAAATTAGAAAAACTTTCGTACAGCATGCGAGGAGAAGACTGAAGACATGGACGGTACCGTTTCGTCCTTGTTATGGACTCATCAGCATATCATATCAGTCAGCTCTAAACCACACATGCTATACGAAATTTGGAAGTTGTATCTATTCTAACTGGTGTTTTCGTTTTGTAGTGACCTTTAATTTTCAAATGAGTGAGCAGGCAACCAGAGAAACGTGCGTGTCTTTATATAGTATTATCCTCGCTATAACAGTAGAGTTTTCATGGGTTTATGAATTTTACACTACTAATGCAGAGGTTTCTATCAATTCAAGAACTACACACTGATTCTCATAAGTATATATATACCTACCCACATTCATTTTCAAGCTAATTTTATTGAATTTTTACTGATGTGTATTTATAAATTAGATGTTACTACACGAATTAAGATGTTATGGCACATTTTTTCACCCTGGCCTTTTTAGATTTATAATTATTTTTATTGAACCACTTATTTGATTATATAATATATTTGATGAATTTTATTGGGACTTAGGTTCTAATTTAGATTTGCCACTAAAGATTCTTTACAGAACAAATTAGAAAAACTTTCGTACAGCATGCGAGGAGAAGACTGAAGACATGGACGGTACCGTTTCGTCCTTGTTATGGACTCGTCAGCATATCATATCAGTCAGCTCTAAACCACACATGCTATACGAAATTTGGATAACAATAGGTATACTATGATCAAAAATTAGCGCTGAAAATTGAAAAAACATAGGCATTAGTCGCATTAGGCATTTTTTTGGAAAATTTCATTTAAAAAAGTTGTTTGAAATGAAATAACCTCAAACCCCCAAATCTCGAGTTTGGTTGAAAACAAAAAATACCAAAAAAAAATTCAAGACTATCATTTTAATTTTATTCTTATACAAGATTGCCATGATTTATAAAAAATAGGTAGGTACAGGAGACATAATAAATATTATGTCATGTCACTCTCCTAATAAAATAATTTATTTTTGATTTTACTTGTTTTAATAAATTGCATGATTATGACTGCAGAAAGGCAAACATTTTTAGGAATTTTTTGGTTTCAACCAAACTTGAGATTTTGGGGTTTGAGGTGATTTCAAACAACTTTGTTAAATACTGAAAAAAAAATGCTCATGTTTTTTCAATTTTCAGCTCTAATTTTTGATCACGGTAGACTAGTTATTGGCTAGGGCTGAAATGTTGTTTACCCATTTAGGAAAGTTTCGGGAGCTTTACATAACATAAAGAAATAACTTTTATTATATTCATCAAAAAATAAAAAAGTTATTGAGGTGATTCCATTTAAAGTGAAACATACTGTACATAGAAACTATTAAAAAATATTATAGGTAATAAAATTAGGGGTATACCAAATTAGGCATTACCTACTTACCTATAATCGTCTAATTTTCTTTCTTCAAATGATTAATAATAACACTAACACAACACAATAACGTGAACGACTTCTTCTTCGTAGTTCGTAGTTCTTTTCTTTTCTTCAGTCAGATCAGAAGTTCAGTCACCAGCCACCCGCACCACACCCACCCCACCCCCCACAGCACAGACACCTCGCTTACACCAGATTAGTAGTTTAATAATCATTATTATAGTTTAATTACGATTACGATTACACTACCACTTAAGCCAGATACAGAACAGAATAAGGAATGCCGAGCCGACCCAAAGCGAATGAATGAATGATACAGTCAGATACAGAAGGAAGAAGAAGAAAGAACAATAATTATTCTTATTCAGCTCTCGGCCCTATCTTATACCTAATTTAGAAAGAGATGCGAGATGAGAGATTTAGAGAAGTAAAGAAGGTAAAGTAGAATGTTCAGCCAGTTAGGGTTTGGTTGGACTATTATTATGTATACCAGATGTGGGTGGAATGTCTCCCAGCCACTTTCCGTCTATAAAAATACCATTTTTTTACCCTTTTCAACTCCTTTAGGTGTAATTCGATTTTTATAATGAAACACTTTGATAAAAACATAAATATGCACTAAATATTTTATAGGGTGTCCGAGATAACAGGTGGTATGTAGGTACTACATGGGGATTTTTTTTTCGAAAATATATTTTTTTTTATTTTATAGATTTTTGGTTAAATTGATTTTTTTAGAATGACATGAAAAACCAATATGTCGGCCATAAGAAAGTCAAAAGTTGACTATGAAAACCCTGGGATCAAAAGTGGGCTTTGTTGGCTTAGAAATTTTTTTTAATGTCAAGTGGATAGCTATTGATAACTCATGTACACCTACCTACAAAAAATAAATAGTCAATTTTCAATTAGGTACCTATAAAAAAGGAATAAAATAGGAATTCTCGATTTTTCAGTTTCTCTCAGGATATTTCAGCAACGACCGAAATTATCGCAAATTTTCTTTCAGATTCTTAGTTCAAAATGAAATGACCACCTTTGTGTATGCCTATAGGTATAGGCATATACAGGCTGGTTAACAATTCGATGCTCACCATTAGGATCTCGAAAACGGTAAAAAATACAGGTCGGTTAAATTAGAGAAAAGTTGCCTAATTTTATGCTTATTAAGAATCTGAAAGAAAATTTATGGAAACTTCAAGCGTTGCTGAAATATCCTGAAAATTAAAAAAAATTAAGATTTCCTATTTCGGCCATAAGCTTTTTTTTATTGCCGAAAAAAAAATTATTTTTGTAGGTTACATAAGTCCTCAAAAGCTATCATCTGTCATTTCGAAAATTTTCAAGACCTCCTAAATCCCAGAGTTTTCATAGTCAACTTTTGTTTTTCTTATGGCCGCCATATTGTTTTTTCGTGTCATTCGCGATATAAAATTTCAAAAGAAACAAATGTTAGGATTCACTCAGATCGGAATGCAGACAGAAGGAATGTATAATGGGAATGGTGCGCAAGCTGGTGAAATACGGGTGTGTAGAGGAACTTTGGGATAGTAACAGAGAGACGAGTAGTGGTTGTATAACCGTCGTAGAGTCAATATATGAATGTTAATAATATACTTCTTCGTCATTATTGTTATTGTATAATTATTATTGAACTGAATAAATAATGTTCCTAATATTTGACAGCGGTGGGATATCCACAAAAATGCCTTTTCTTGGTGAAAGTGAGGTGAAAATTTAAGTTTTTAGCGAATTTCCGATGAAATAAATTTTAACAACGGTGGTGTTGGTGCCGGTGTTGGTGGTCTGAGCCGCAGCGCGAGTTTTCCCAACGCGGGCCTCGCAGGGGTATTATGTGTTACCTAGGTACCTACTTGAGAGAAGTTCCGCTCTTCCGTTAACAACAATTAAATTTATTAGAAGCTGAATTTCGTAGATTAAAGGAACGGAAACTCAAGAAATCTTGCAAGAAAACACTGAGTATGAAGTATTAACGTATTATTGGATTGATATCCGGCTGGTGTCGGTAAGTAAAGTAGGTCAAGTATGTAAATGAGGAAGCATATTACAGGTTTTCTAAGGAAAAATTATAAGGGGGTGAAGCAGTGGTATGTTATGAGAAACAGCATACAAGAATTGACCAAAATTAAAGTTTGCGACTTTCGAAGTTGATGGAACTGCAATAAAGTTTATTAATAAGTAGAGTTTGGAGGAGATAAGTTATAAAGATTATTCCAAGGTTATTCCCAAAGGTAAGCAGCTATTGCCATGTTGAGTAGAGTTGTGATAAGTAAGGATAAGTAATGAAGATTATTCTGAGATTATTCCTAAAGGTAAGCAGCTATTTTTAGCTAGTGAGTTGAGAGATGCATGATAGAAAATTATGAGTAGATGAAAAGCATGACTAAAGTTGGGGAGCTCTCCAAAGTCCAAATGGACTTACATATTTTGAATTCGACAGGTAGAAGTAAAGCATGAAGCATGAATTAATAAGCTGGTATAAAGCATGAAGTAAGCTGAAGTAGAATTGAACCCAAGTAGCATTTTGGGGTTAATTTGCGTCGATTCGACTTGATTTAGGTATACTACCTATGTAATCTAATTTACCTAACCTAAATTGTGTGAAGTATACCTCGAATTTACGTGACGAAGATCAAACTAAGAGTAGATATTAAGTACATTATATTCGTCGACGTATTTGGGAATTATCGTTATGAAGTTAGGTGAATTCAATTATTGCTATGAAGTTAAGGCGATAGGTATTACGGAAACATGTATATTCAACGTTCGTCTTAGGTATAAAGAATCGACTTATTACTTTGTTTAAATAACTACCTAATGTAAAGCTAGTGCACATGCAAGTGAGAGAGAAGAAAATAGCCACTAACAAGAGGCCGTGAATTTTAAATAGTTAAAGTCTCTCATCTTCTATCCGATTCCGTCTGATGTAGGTAGGTACTCTGAAGTTCTGGACACGCTGTTGGCGCGCAAGGCGCAATATCAAGATTAAATTTCTCTTCTTCAGTCAGTGAGTTTTCTACCCGCACAGCATAAAATGAAGAACGAATGTTCACAGAATATTGGTTATCATAAATGATTAATATTTAATAGTTGGTTTAGAAATAATGTGTAGGGATGCGAATGCCCGAGTGTCAATTTACATGTCAATGAAATTTTGCCAGGAAACTTATGATTAAAGGTGGTAAATAACAACGCGCCCCGTGAATTAGCAGTTTAACAAAGTATGTATCTACCTATATAAAAAAAAAATATATTGAAAAAAATATATTGTAAGTACCTATAGCTTTTTCGTTGTAAAAAAAAAAAAAAAAAAAAAAAAAAAAAAATCAGATTTAAAAAGTGGGTTTTATGCAATTACATATTTTAATTTTGTGATTAACTATTGATTAATTATAATGTAAACGATGGAGGCCTCCTAATGATTTTGCCAAGTGATGAAGACGAACGTAATTAAAATACTTATAGGTACTGAGAAGTAGTGAAGGTAATATTTCTTTATGATAAGATTAATAAGGGATGTAATGGTTTGACTACTATGTTAGAATTGTAAAAGAACGTAAGCAGATTCAATCTCTTTCATTATTCCATATTTGGTATCGATGTACAAAATATCAGTAAAATAAATATCATACGCAATCAAGGTCGACTTAATTAGCATAAAGCATCCGACGCACTGAAGAGCCAACGTCCGCTGCGTGAAGGAAACGAAATATCCAGACAAAGGTTTACTTTTAAGTTCTTTTAGTATTTTTAGTTTGGTGTATTCTGGTGCTCTTATAATACAGATAACAGGTGAGTTGATGTGCTCACTAAATGTGCTATTCCTAAGATGAGTAGAGTTAAGGATAAGCAAAAAGAGTTAAGGAAGAAAGATTATTAAGTAGGTACTTGATAAAGATTATAGTTATTTTATGAGCCTTACTGAATAATTAAAGGAACTCGCAAGAGATTTATTTAGAGTTAGAGAAAGAAATTGAATGATGAAGCATCATGCATAAATCATTAATCCGCATAGAGTTAACGTATAGTCACGCATAGAGTTCACGTAGTAAAAGAGAGAATCATAATAGGTACTTAAGAGACAAAGGTTAATGGGTACTGAAGATGTCTAAATTGCTGAAACGTGGAAGTAGAGCTGAGCGTTGATCGTAGAGTTCTGGGAGGCCTGTGTGGCCTGGTCTGTGTGACGAGTAGGCCTGTGTGGCCTGTGCATAAGTTCGAGTCCCTGAGAGAAGGTCTGTGGCCTGAGAGCGGCTAGAAGACAATAATTGATGCCTGTGTAGTTTGCATGTGTAGGTCAGAGTGGAAGGCCTAGTTCAGCTGATGAGATATCTGTTAGTGTATTTTATTTATTTATTTATATAATGAGTTGATTAAAAGCTTTAGAACGACAATATTTTATTTGACAATGATAATTGTTAGTGGTAATCCTCCCCTTTTGTTGATCGAAAATTACAAAGGTCAGGTGTTGCGTGTCTGGACCTGGACTGCCTGGTTATGTGATTGATTACCTTGGACATTTTCCGCTGTTGTCATGTGTAACAATTGTGCCCTATTTGCGCTATTAATGAAAATAAATTGAACTAACTTAAATTTGCAGGAGTACCTACTGGTATTACTTTTAATGTAGGTACCTATCAGTTTTTGTAATGCAGGAAAAGTATAAGTAGATAAATTATCAAACAATGAAATGTAATAATGTGATATAAAGGAGGAAGGGTGTTCTCAGTGAGGAGATGTAATGCCTGAGAGGAAAGTGGAAGGGTGTTCTCGGTAAGGAGATGTAATGCCTGAGAGGAAAGTGGAAGGGTGTTCTCAGTGAGGAGATGTAATGCCTGAGAGGAAAGTGGAAGGGTGTTCTCGGTAAGGAGATGTAATGCCTGAGAGGAAAGTGGAAGGGTGTTCTCGGTAAGGAGATGTAATGCCTGAGAGGAAAGTGGAAGGGTGTTCTCGGTAAGGAGATGTAATGCCTGAGAGGAAAGTGGAAGGGTGTTCTCGGTAAGGAGATGTAATGCCTGAGAGGAAAGTGGAAGGGTGTTCTCAGTGAGGAGATGTAATGCCTGAGAGGAAAGTGGAAGGGTGTTCTCGGTGAGGAGATGTAATGCCTGAGAGGAAAGTGGAAGGGTGTTCTCGGTAAGGAGATGTAATGCCTGAGAGGAAAGTGGAAGGGTGTTCTCAGTGAGGAGATGTAATGCCTGAGAGGAAAGTGGAAGGGTGTTCTCGGTAAGGAGATGTAATGCCTGAGAGGAAAGAGGAAGGGTTTTCTCGGTGGAGATGTAATGCCTGAGAGGAATGAGAAGTTGACGACTTCAAGCTGAGATGGACCGAGTTGCTGCTAGGTTGGCTGATGAGCCGACGACTTCGAGCTGAGCTGAACCGAGTTTGCTGCTTGGTTGGCTAATAAGCCGACGACTTCGAGCTGAGCTGGACCGAGTTGCTGCTAGGTTGGCTGATAAGCCGACGACTTCGAGCTGAGCTGGACCGAGTTTGCTGCTTGGTTGGCTGATAAGCCGACGACTTCGAGCTGAGCTGGACCGAGTTTGCTGCTTCGTTGGCTGATAAGCCGACGACTTCGAGCTGAGCTGGACCGAGTTTGCTGCTTGGTTGGCTGATAAGCCGACGACTTTGAGCTGAGATGGACCGAGTTGCTGCTAGGTTGGCTGATAAGCCGACGACTCCGAGCTGAGCTGGACCGAGTTGCTGCTAGGTTGGCTGATAAGCCGACGACTTCGAGCTGAGCTGGACCGAGTTTGCTGCTAGGTTGGCTGATAAGCCGACGACTTCGAGCTGAGCTGGACCGAGTTTGCTACCAGAGCTGGAATGATTGGGTTTGCTTTTATGATAACTAGGAGGCTGTGATTTCGAGCGGGTGTCGTTCGATTTTGCTGCAAGGGTAGCTGGGAAACGTCGAGTTTGATCTCTGATGGAAGTACGATGAATGGAAAGGGAAGTAGATGACTGAGTGAAACAGATGAGGTTGGTATAATTAATTGAACATTTGCTTCAGCCATTCTGCAAACCAGTCTGCGGGTTCACCTGCCAGACTCTAGAGGACCCTGGGTCTTTCCATTGTAGGATTCGAGGACGAATCCTGGTCAGGATGGACGAGTTGTTAGGATTCACTCAGATCGGAATGCAGACAGAAGGAATGTATAATGGGAATGGTGCGCAAGCTGGTGAAATACGGGTGTGTAGAGGAACTTGGGATAGTAACAGAGAGACGAGTAGTGGTTGTATAACCGTCGTAGAGTCAATATATGAATGTTAATAATATACTTCTTCGTCATTATTGTTATTGTATAATTATTATTGAACTGAATAAATAATGTTCCTAATACAAAATAATCTATCACATCTATCACATTCAAAAAAAAAATTCATAGAAATTTTTGTTCTTCTTTTGTCGAAAAAAAGCTTAGTTTAACCGAATGTCACAAAAAAATCCATAAGCAATGTCACGTCTCAACGTCATATTGACGTTATTCGGTGAAATCTAATTTTGAAATTTGTGAAATCATTTTCTTTTTTTTTCGCAAAAAGAATAAAATTTTAAAGAATTTTTCTTTGAATGTGATTATTTGTTTCCTTGATTTTTTTAATAGCGAATGACACGAAAATAACAATATGGCAACCATAAGAAAAACAAAAGTTGACTATGAAAACTCCGGGACTTTAAAATTTTGTAAATGACAGATGATAGCTTTTAGGTTTACATTATCAAACCTACAGAAATATATTTTTTTCAATAATAAAACAAATATGATTGAAATAAGAAATCTCCATTTATAAGTTTTTTCAGAATATTTCAGCAACGCCTGAAGTTTCCATAAATTTTCTTTCAGATTCTTAATAAGCATAAAATTGCGAAACTTTTTTTTAATTTAAGTTACCCTGTAAGGTATCTTTTACCGTTTCCGAGGTCACAATGGTGAGTACCTATCGAATTGTTAGCCACCATAAGTGCTATGTAACTTATAAGAAAATATGACGTCATGCATCACTTTAAAAAAAATTATTATTAAATTTAGCATAATTTGACCATAAAATTGCTTACAAATATAGATACATACTACATATATCCCTACCTAGTGTTTGTGAACTGCATCGGTAAATAGGTAGGTAGGTACGTACGTACTTTCCAATTTTTTTTTTTTTAATTAAATTTTTTTTAATTCCAAAAATTTTATGCACACGAAAATAATATAATATCGTATCTTTATTGAAACTGAAAGCAGGTTGAAATGCATAATCTACATAATATTCAGTTATTAGTGAGAGAGGGTTATAGGGAAAGCCGAGTCGACTTATCGATATCTTTATTGCTTCGGATTGACAAACAATTAGATTCATCCACACACCCAGCTCGCTCGTCGTTCAGTGCCGCTCGTCCTCGCCGAGTAGGCTCGTTTCCCTTGAACTCGCTCCCCACCTCCACGTCGGCGCGTCCGGCTCAGCCTTCTACGTCCCGCGCCGACTCCCGAAATGCACTCGGCTATCCTGACAGAAAGGGGCGCTAACACGGCCAACCTGACAGGCTGGCGTCCTCGACAGCCACCAGCTTAGGAGTGCAACATGTGGAGCTGGATTCTGAAACAAAGGAATACGCGAAGGTACGAGGACGCGGTCAAGGCGCAGGAACGGCGTAGTACAAGGTCGCAATAGCCTTGAACCGGATTGCATAGTAAATGAATCCAACTACTGGGTCAATGCAAACAGCATTAATGATTAATGTAGCCGCAACTGATACAGACTCAACTGATACAGACGAGGCTGGAACTGATACAGACTGAACTGACACAGACGAGACGCTGATACAGACTTAACTGACACAGACGGGGCTCTGATACAGACTTAACTGACACAGACGGGGCTCTGATACAGACTTAACTGACACAGACGGGGCTCTGATACAGACTTAACTGACACAGACGGGGCTCTGATACAGACTTAACTGACACAGACGGGGCGCTGATACAGGTACAGAATGTAAACTTGGAAAAGAACAAGTACTTTATAAAACGTACAAATATTTTCAATCTTCCTCTGAAGAGGAATAACAAGAATACCAAGGTTTGAGATGTTCGGAGGCATAAACACCAAGATATTTGCGGTGTGTTAGGTTTTTCAAGTGTTGGACCTCATACCTATCGTTGGGTAAACATCGTGTGATCTGGAAGGGCCCTTTCCATTTAGGTAATAATTTTTTGCTATCACCTGTCGTGATGATGCTTGCGATCTTGACAACAACTAAGTCACCAACAGAGTATTGAGAAGGACGAGCTCTTCGAGAATCAAACCGCTGTTTGCACATTTCTCCTTGGCGGCGCATGAGAGCGGTTGCCGTGTCACGTAGTTTAGTGACATCAACGGTTCTGGACGGTAACGTGTGCAAGGGAATATCCTGGGTTCCCAGGAAGGCGCGATAGCCGGTGAGTAATTCTTGAGGTGCTGCATTTAACGCTTTGTTGATGGTATTATTAAGACTGAGTTGAATTTTACCAATATGTGAGGGCCAATCTTCGGGAGCAGAAGTTGTGGAAGCGGCAAGACTCTTGGTCACTGTATCACAATACCGCTCAATCTGACCATTTCCACGAGGCATGCCAACAGTGTTAATGAACTGGTGTATCCCCGCAGATTTGCAAAAGTCTCGAAATTTGTGGGACGTGAAGCAGCTAGCGGCGTCACAAATTAAACGAGAAGGAGAACCAAAAATGGTAAAGATAGTGGTAAGTTCTTTAATGGCAGATTTGCTTGTTGTGGAGCGCACTGGACGCAGTAGAATAAATTTTGTGAAGGCATCAATAACCAGGAAAAGGTAGACTTCTCCGGACGAGGACTTAGGAAACGGACCGAGGTAATCGACATGAATAGTATGGAAGGGAATGGCAATTTTATTAATAGGGTGCAGGTAACCAGGCTGCTTACCTGGTCGAGTTTTATGATATGTGCATGGAATGCACGATTTGATATATTTTTTGACAAAGTGACGCATGTGAGGGAACCAGAAATGAAGCTGAATAGCTTCAAGGGTTTTTTCAACTGCAAAATGGCCACTATTATCATGAAATTTTAAGAGAACCTGCCATCGACAATTTTTAGGGAGAACTAAACGATGACCATGAGGTGTGATGCGGTATAACTTACCCCCTTTAACATGATAGTTGTTAAATAGTTCTTTGTGATTACTACTGTCCCCCGACATAATGGTTCTGATGATATCAGTAATGAACTCATCCTGATTCTGGACAGATGAAACCCAGTCACTGTGGCTAATTAACTGAACGTTCACACCCACCGGAACAGGATTGCGGCTAAGGGCGTCCACGAAGGCAATTTGAGAGCCGGGTTTATGAACCACCTCAAATTCGAATTCCTGAAGGACCACTAACCACCTAGCGATACGAGGACTGGGATTCTTCTTAGCGAGGGCGGCCTTAAGAGAATTGCAGTCCGTTACCAACGTGAACGGATGACCTAGAAGGTAATGACGGAAGCGCGTAACCGCCTTAACCACCGCTAAGGCTTCAAGGTCAAAAGAATGATAGCGCGATTCCGCGGGAGTTGTTTGACCGCTATAATAAGCAATGGGTTTTTCCTTGTTGTCAACAAGTTGGACCAAAACAGCTGCGAAGCCTAGCATAGAAGCATCCGTGTAAAGCAGTGTCTTATTAACGGGATTGAAAAGGGCTAAAATTGGTTTCGATGTTAAGAGTGCCTTGATAGAATTGACAACAGTATCGTGCTCGGCTGTCCAATGCCATTCGGCATTGCTCCGCAAAAGAAGGGTGAGCGGTTTGACTTTAAGAGCGAAACGGGGAATGAACTTTCTGAAATGAGATGCTAGTCCAAGAAATTGACGAAGCTGAGAAATTGTTGTGGGCGTAGGAAATTTAGTAACCGCGACTATTTTATCAGAGTTAGGGCGAATTCCAGCTGCGGAGATCTCAAAACCGAGGTATGTCAGCGAAGTAAGAAAAAATGAACATTTGCTTAACCGCATCTTCAGGTTGTTTTGCTGCAGTATCGCAAAAAGTTCGCGTAAGGTAGCGAATCCTTCCGACACCGTCTTAGAAGGGATCAAGATGTCGTCCATATAAACAATAACCTTATTTTCAAGTCGAAGAGGTTCAAGGATTGTATTCATGAATTGCTGGAAAACAGCGACCGCATTACGAAGACCAAAGGGCATACGCAAAAATTCGTAGTGACCCTCAGGAGTACAGAAGGCCGTTTTAGGAATGGATGTTTCATCCATTTGGAATTGGTAATAACCTGAAGCGAGGTCGACCTTGGAAAAATACGTAAAACCTTCGAGACGATCAATCAAATCCTCGATAATTGGTAAAGGAAATACCTGGGGAATCGTTATACTATTCAAACCGCGATAATCAATTACCATGCGATGGTCACCGTTGGGTTTCTTAATTAGAAATGCGGGACTACTATAAGGCGAGGATGAAGGCCGAATGATCTCGGCTGTGAGAAGATCTTGAATGAGTCGGCGCATGGCAGTCAGTTCCTGCAATGCCAGGCGATGAGGTTTACGAGAGACAGGTTTATCAGTCGTTAAATTAATTACCATCTTAGCGCCACATTTACCCACGTCGGAAATCTCATCGGTAGAGAAACAGGCGCGGAATTCATCGAACAAGGCGTGTAAAGAATTTTCAACGTTATTTCCTTTGGTACCTGTAAAAAGTGTAATCATCGGTGGTGTATGAATATTAGTGAATAAAATTCCATTACACCCTTTTTCATAGAAAACGTCACTTGCCTCGGAAAAATTACGTCCGATTATTACATCTGTCATTTCCAAACATTTGTCGACAATATAAAAATCAAGAGGTTTCAATACAGAATCAATAAGAACCAACGCGCTAGTTTGTAATTTAGTTACTGTAACATGATCACCCAGATGCTGTAAGTGGACTTCCGGGATTGAGTGTTGTTCTAATTTTAGAACACTCGCAAGAGTAGCACTTATAAGCGAGCATTCACTGCCTAGGTCAATGTAACAGTTCACATCGAAGTTATTAATTTTGATACTCTTTATAAACGGGTCAAGATTTGTCGTTTGAATTACATGTACGGACTTCTTGTGAAATCGTGCCCTATTTTCTTCGGAGGTAAAATAATTTTTATAAGGGGTTGGGTAGTCTATGGCGCGAATATTTTTGGAAGAAGGCCGGGGATTATTTTGAAAACTGTCATCAGGAAGATTACTAGATCTGTTATGATTATAATAAGGGCAGAATCGACGTTTATGTCCCTTGCGCTTACAATGAAAACAGACTAAAAGAGGTTGAGCGGAAAAAGGACCGTCAGCAGATTGGATCGATGTGGTGTTTTGGGGATGTATATAAGGGGGTCGTGATACATGGTCAAACATTTTTAAATAATTAGCCAATTGTCCTGGATGGGTGATATTCGCTGCCTTAACTGAAAATTGAACTTGCTGATCACTTATACCTCCCATAATTAAACTAATGATATCATGATCATCAAAGTTGAGTTTCAAATTGTTAATGAGTGCTAGCTTTTTGAAGGTATAATCGTAATAAGACTTGGCCTTGGAAGCTGTAAATGATAATAGTTCCATCAACAAATTATGCATGTCGCGCATTGGCAAGAAGGTACTCTGCAATAAAATTTTCCAGGCAGACCAGTCACGAACAACTGAAGGCAAGCCCTCATACCAAATTTTTGCAGCACCGCCCAGCTTTTGAAGGGCATAACAGGTGGTTTCTTGATCGGACCACCCAAATACTTGGGCCCACTCGTCCACCTTGTGTAACCACTCCTCGACTTTGGTGGTTTCCGGATCAAAGATGGAGATAACATTATAGTAAGTACTCACGGCTGGCCTTGGTTTGGGAATATCCGAAGGGTGAGTTACCAAGCTGTGGACTGTTTGACTGAGCATTCTGATTGCCTCAGAAGTCCCATCTTGGGTGGACGGTTGGCCTCCAGGTGACAGAGGCTCAGACCGGGAAGGCTGAGCATTCCAGAAGTCGTCAAGGGGAGGGGTGTAACTTCGAGGCCCTGAATCGCCCATGCTGAACACCACCGAAAACACTGCACGCCAAACTTAAGTCAGATTCGGGGAAGTCAACAAGCTCGACCGCGAGAAACGCAGATTGCGCGGGGAAGTCCCCGTGGAACACGTACAAGCTCAACCGACAAGCTCGACCGCGAGAAACGAGAGCACGAGGCACTCACGGCGCAGCAGGTGAAAGAGCACCAAGAGAACGATGAGAAAAAAAAATATTTTGCGGTTGGGACCCCACTTCTGATGAGAGAGGGTTATAGGGAAAGCCGAGTCGACTTATCGATATCTTTATTGCTTCGGATTGACAAACAATTAGATTCATCCACACACCCAGCTCGCTCGTCGTTCAGTGCCGCTCGTCCTCGCCGAGTAGGCTCGTTTCCCTTGAACTCGCTCCCCACCTCCACGTCGGCGCGTCCGGCTCAGCCTTCTACGTCCCGCGCCGACTCCCGAAATGCACTCGGCTATCCTGACAGAAAGGGGCGCTAACATTAGTCAGGAATTCGGTCGGTCGGAATCTATAATAAATCTTTCTTTATTCAACCATTCACAATTATTCGTCTGCGATCTGCTTGACTGTGCTTGCTTGTTGTCTCCCGGCAGGTCCAGGACCCAGAACAGGTTGCGTTGCCAGATGTAAAGAATAATTTGTAACATCCCTACTTTTTCTGAAAAATACAGTAAACAATAGGTAGGTATATTCTGTACTATATGATCGATAATAATTATTCCAACATAATATAATTATTTAAAAATTATTGTAACATTCAAAATTTCAAAAACGAAGATGTAACAAAATCTTCAATTCGTTCCTAATTTCTATCATAGGTAGGTATATTTTGTCATAATTTTATAAAATGTTTTGTTTTCTTCATAACTGTTTCATTAATTTATTATTTGAATAATAACATAAATATTTTATTGTAGTACCTAATATATTTTTTATTATGTATATTTTACTAAAAATAATGAAATAAATGAATCTAATAATTCTACTTTATAAATTCACGCATTCAAGATATTTGTAGTCCGAATGCTAGTTAAAAATTTATTTTTTCAAGTAATTACTCTGGCAACAGCGCGCAACTCGGAAGACATACCTACGGGAAAGACAAAGGAATAAGGGGTGAACGGGAAGGGGAGAAGGGACGACTTCGACTATACCTATATATGCGTGTTCTGTGAGCGTAATTTGTTGACCATCTGATGACTGCATGTATTGTTTTGGTTTCGGATGTAGGTACCTATCTAATTTTTCAATTTATTGTATTCGCGAATAAAATTATAGCTTTGAATTCCTCTAATAAGCTTTTGTTATCATAAATTTTTGTTTAAAGTCGATCTACCACATTTCAATTTAATTAAATTGAGGGAATTTTTATATGAAATACACATATTTTGTAGTATTTCATCTGATATGACATATAAACTCTTATATGCATAATTATCTGTTGCTGTTTTGAATATCCAAAAATAAAATTACAAAATACATCTAGAAAATGTATACTCGTAGACGTAATAATGTCGACATCTAAGATATGTCTATTATATGCCGATCGAACTACCACATTTCAATTTAATTAAATTGAGGGAATTTTTATATAAAATACATATATTTTGTTGTGTTTTATAAATAAACTCTTATATGCATAATAATTTGTTGCTGCTTTGTATATCCAAAAATAAAATTACAAAATACATCTAGAAAATGTATACTCGTAGACGTAGTAATGTGGACATCTAAGATATGTCTATTATATGCCGATCGATCTACCACATTTCAATTTAATTAAATTGAGGGAATTTTTATATAAAATACATATATTTTGTTGTGTTTTATAAAATAAACTCTTATATGCATAATAATTTGTTGCTGCTTTGTATATCCAAAAATAAAATTACAAAATACATCTAGAAAATGTATACTCGTAGACGTAATAATGTCGACATCTAAGATATGTCTATTATATGCCGATCGATCTACCACATTTCAATTTAATTAAATTGAGGGAATTTTTATATGAAATACACATATTTTGTAATATTTCATCTGATATGACATATAAACTCTTATATGCATAATTATTTGTTGCTGTTTTGAATATCCAAAAATAAAATTACAAAATACATCTAGAAAATGTATACTCGTAGACGTAATAATGTCGACATCTAAGATATGTCTATTATATGCCGATCGATCTACCACATTTCAATTTAATTAAATTGAGGGAATTTTTATATAAAATACATATATTTTGTTGTGTTTTATAAAATAAACTCTTATATTGAAAGGACCCAAACCATATAACAACTGCGCATGGTTCAAATTGTAAACTTTAGAGCTGAGAAACGCACCCAATTTTTATTTTTTATTTGTCAAGCTTTCAAAGCTAGGAACGTCAGTTCTGTCAATGTCATTAAACCACATGTTAGCGAGAATTGAAGTCACACTCAGTAGTCACTAGTCATGTTCACTTATTTTTCAACCGTCAGAGAGTGAAGGTCAGAGGGTTCGATCAGCCGGGGTATTCTTCATTATTTATTTTTAAACAATCGAATCCAAACAAAGCCCATGTGAGTACTGTTTATCCTAATTTATTAATATCTGTTAGGCATTGTGATATCTCAAGAGATCAGATCATATCGTTTAGTTTATTTGTTTGTATTATTCAATTTTGGTTTCAATTTGTTTATTTAGAAAAAAGACTCATGTAAAACGCGTGTTTGGTCAAGCTAATCAATTATTCAAGTAGAGCCACATTAAGTTTTAAATAATTGTTTTGTATTCAAACGAAAGGAGATAGCTTATATTTTATTCCAACCAGCATGTATAATTTGAAACTTCACGTTTTGTAATTGAAAGAATTTTAAAACAGGGCCCCCATGTAGATACTCAAACGCACCTGCAGTAACAGTTTAATAAGTTTATTTCAATACGTTCAGCGACACGCTAGTTTCAATATTTTATTTTATTGTCTAATTTCAAATTGTTTACAAACATGTGACCACTACCACATTTCATGAATTAGATATTTTCAGTGAATTAATTTCTAACCGTAGAGACATGCTCGATCTCATTCACATTATTCAAATTAACCTAACAGTTTGTTACTTTTTGAGAAACTTATACTTGAATTTTAGCTAATTATTATTTATTTATTGTAATCTTGGAATTGCACATGCCTTTTGACTAATATTATTGTGGTTATTATTATTTTATCGAAGCACATTCTATTTTAACGATATTCACACTGCTCACTTATTTAACCTTTCTTTTTACTCGTTACCATTTCTTTTATCATTCTTTATTCATGAAATTATTTAAACAATTTATTTATTTTGGTTCAATTCAACCTATAACTACAACAGAAATTGCAAAATATATCAAGAATCTAGAAGTAAAAAAATCCCCAGGACCAGACTTAATTCCCAACTTAATTCTGAAACACTTAACACCAAAATATGTGTCCTATATAGCTACAACCCTGAACGCATCACTGAGATTAGGTTACTTCCCAAAGAAATGGAAGCATGCACATATAATTCTCTTTCACAAACCTGGCAAAGACAAGAATAATTGTTCCAGCTATAGACCTATCAGCCTTCTAAATACCCTATCAAAACTCTATGAAAAAACAATCCAAACCCGACTATACCCACTAATTGAAGATATTATACCACCCACACAATACGGATTCCGAAAATCACACTCAACAAGCCATCAATTATTAAGACTAACAGAAATAATCGAAAGAGGATTCGAAAACAAGAAATATACACCCATATTATTTATCGACCTAGCGCAAGCGTTCGACAAGGTATGGATAAACGGACTCATCTATAAAGTAATGAAGCTAAACCTCCCTTCCTACTTGACGGCGGTCATCATCTCATTTCTTCAGCACAGAAAATTCTCAGTCCGAATAAACAATACATTATCAGAAAATAAGACAATAAAATCAGGCGTGCCACAAGGCAGCTTATTAGGACCAATGCTATTTAATATTTTTATGCATGATATACCAAATCCAGATGACACAGAAATAGCACTCTTCGCCGATGATACAGCATTAGCAACCCAAAACGAAGATCTAGAGGTAGCAGTCGACAAACTACAAAGGGCAACAAACATAATAACAGGATGGTGTGAAAAATGGAGTATCAATATTAACAAGTCAAAATGCGAATCCAAAATATTTACATTAAAACGTATCAGAGAAACGTCAACCCTCAGCGTCAGCGAAACAAACATTCCCTGGAAAGCACAAAACGAGGCAGTCAAATATCTAGGCGTTCTGTTGGATACTAAGCTCACCTGGTCGTCTCACATCAACAAAAAATTAAACGAAGCCAACGCCAGACTCGCTCAGTTATACCCACTACTTAATCGGAAGTCAAACCTGAGAACCAAATGTAGCCTTATGCTGTATACAGTGATGCGAATTGTATTATACACGTTGTATTATACACTTGTATAATACGTATTTTTTGTATTATACCAGAACATTTTATACCGGTATTAAAAACAAAAAGAAGAACTTTCTGAAATAGACCTTCCCAAATGACAGAAGTGACAGAACCGAGACCACCCATACCATGATTTTTCAAAAATTCAGCAAAAAACAAACCGCGGTAGGTATCTCGGTAGGAATTCCTTTATAATTACATAGGTAGTACTATGGTACTAGATAGGTATTTTGATGCCATCTAATTATAAGTTTATGAATTTAAAATGAAAAAAACTTTTGTATTTTCGAAGTTCCCTGTTATTTATTTGACTCCTGCTGATTCGGCCTGAATTTCTGATTAAAAGGCAGGTGTGTTCGTCTATTTAACTATTTATCAAGTGTGTGGCTGGCTGGATGAGCTTGCTTAGGATAGGCTGGATAAGCCAATAATTATCGGAGTGGAACGAATTTGTCTTATCTACACAGTTAAGACCGAAGGAAAAGGAAGATCCCTCTTTCTTAAATAACAAAAATAAAAGCTTGGTTAAGAATTTGTAGTCTGGATAATGAATTGATCAATGACAGGAGACAATTGACAAGTGACCGTAATTTTTGGTAACCTTCAAATTTGTATTATACGGTATTTTAAACCGTATTATACGCTGTATAATACAAAAAAAATAAAATACCGTATTTTTGCATCACTGGCTGTATACGTCACTTATAAGACCAATAGTAACCTACGCTTGTGGAGTATGGTGCAACACATCCAAAACCAACTACGAAAAAATACAACGACTGCAGAACAAGGTCTTACGAATATCTGTCAACGCACCGTGGTTTGTTAGGAACATTCAACTCCACAACGAACTAGGCGTCACACCAATCAAAATTTTCATCATGAAATTGGCCCAAAAATTCCATAAAAATATAAACCATTGCTCTTCTGCCATCCAGCACGGACTAGGCGAAAAAAACATCCACAAAAGACTAAAACGCAAGCTACCCCAAGATATCTGCAATTTTCAAGCTGACCAAGAAACGGAAGTTTTGGAAAACAATTGAAGCCATAGTTATGAAGAATTTTTATTATTATTATTTATTTTTTTTGTATATACATATACCTACCACTATTAATCTTTAAAACACATGTTATTACCCGGACCTTATGTTGTTCCCATACCGTCATGTTTTATATTGTTATTTTAGTCAAGCATCTAACTGTGTAACTGTGTCCTGTAAAACAAAATTAGTTTTGTTGATCAGACAAATAAATTATAAAAAAA
This sequence comes from Malachius bipustulatus, assembly GCA_910589415.1. Lineage (NCBI taxonomy): Eukaryota > Metazoa > Arthropoda > Insecta > Coleoptera > Melyridae > Malachius > Malachius bipustulatus. The sequence continues at coordinate 3,389,306 of OU342633.1, forward strand.
AAAAAAATTTATTTTGGTTGAACTAATTTGTACATAAAACCTCATGTGACTTTATTTCATTTGTGAGAATGCTTGCTTCGATTATTGATTATTATTTCCGATCTTTATTTATTTCTAAATTATTATAGTCAAAAGGGTTGAACATGTGTTTTTCATGATTTTACATTTGTTTGTGCTAAATTAATTTCAAATTGTGACTCGTTGCTCATTAACCATTTTATTTATATTTCTATTTCATTTATTTTACAATGCGAAAGACACACACTGATATTTATTTCGAATGCTTCATTGAACCGAATGTGCTTTATTTGTTTTCATTCACGAACAAGTCCAGGAGAGTACCTGCGATAAACGACTTATAATCATGAGATAGCGATGGTGGTATTTTGATTTTAAACTGTAACCCGGGAACTTTAATTCGAGTTCACCTATCGGTGATGGTTCATGTGATTTTATTAATAGTGTCTGTAGTCCATGTTACCCTTCCCACTGAACGTCTGCTGGCGCTAAAGAGAATTAGGTCGGTACGGCATATTATTTTTCCCCACTGTTTATTTAAATGTGTTTGGGGTACGGAGGCTAATGATAAATTTATCTGAGCTGTAAACGATATTTTGTTTTCATGTCATGTCATAATTTTGAACAATGCATTACCCTAACGTTATTTCAAACTTATAACCGTATTTGTTTCTTTAAATTTCATAATTGATTTGATTTATTTATGCACTGTGGTCTTGATGAATTTATTTTATTTCCAAATTGTTATCGTTGACCGTCCTTTTACGGCTCGATAACGCCTCTGTTATGTAATATGTTTGGTCTCATTTTGCATTTCTTATTTTCTGAACTCTAAACTATTTATTTACTTGCAAACAACCTATTTTCCCCACTGAAAGTCTGCTGGCGCTAAAGAGAATTAGGTCAGTACGACATATTATTTTCCCCACTGAAAGTCTGCGGGCGCTAAAGAGAATTAGGTCTGTACGACATATTATTTTCCCCACTGTTTATTTATATGCGTTTTATTTGCATTTTTGTGTGTTTTGTTTTCTTTTCAGGAGGTATGAGTTCTTGAAATATAAAGGTAAAATGTGGTCTTCCTGAATATAACAGATTTGTTTATCAATGTCAATTTTACACCAAAACGGTGACGATTTTATATGTGTTGTGTCCTTTGTATTGTATGTTTTTCATTGTATGTTTTTGTATTTTATTTGTTGGCACTTTGCAAGTCCGAGGTGGTTGTTTTTACTGGGTTTTCTTTTTTCCTCGTGACTATAAACTTTCTTAGGAGGAAAACCTTTTTGGGATCACTGGGTAAACAGACTAAATATTCAAATCATTTCAAAAGTCAATAAATCAATTTATTTCAAAGGGGAAACTCTGTCTTTTAAATTAAATCTCCTATCTCTCAACAAAAGACTCTCTCAAAGTATTTTCGTTCGTTTGCTACGAACGAACCAAAATAAGGTTATTACGAACACAACGGATGGTCCAAACAAAGTGAAAACTAGACAGATCACGAGCCAAAACTACAAACACAGGTAAATCACGAGCCAAGGTAAATAACAATTACAAACGGTAAGTAAGTGATGTGGTCATTTATTTGAAATCAGGGAGGGAGAACTTTAAATTCAAATCAAATATTCAAGGCGGGAAAATCAAACAGTCACTCATGACAGACAAGTTCCCATTTCAAACGTCAAAGGGGTTCTTCTTTTTCAAAACCATTCAGTCTGGGGGCCACATTACTGAATTCACTGCGCAAGACGTAGAACCTCCATTTTGAGAGTTCAGATAGTTTACATCACCATTCTTTACCGTCAACAAGTATTCAGGATTTTAGGCATGTTACACTACAATATGCATAATAATTTGTTGCTGCTTTGTATATCCAAAAATAAAATTACAAAATACATCTAGAAAATGTATACTCGTAGACGTAGTAATGTGGACATCTAAGATATGTCTATTATATGCCGATCGATCTACCACATTTCAATTTAATTAAATTGAGGGAATTTTTATATAAAATACACATATTTTGTTGTGTTTCATCTGATATAACAAATAAACTCTTATATGCATAATTATTTGTTGCTATTTGTGTATCCAAAAATAAAATTACAAAAAATACATCTAGAAAATGTATACTCGTAGACGTAATAATGTGGACATCTAAGATATGTCTATTTAATGCCGATCGATCTACCACATTTCAATTTAATCAAATTGACAGATTTTCATATAAAATCCATATATTTTGTTGTGTTTCATCGGATATAACAAATAAACTCTTATATGCGTAATAATTTGTTGCTGTTTTGTATATCCAAAAATAAAATTACAAAATACATCTAGAAAATGTATACTCGTAGACGTAGTAATGTCGACATCTAAGATATGTCTATTATATGTCGATCGATCTACCACATTGCAATTTAATTAAATTAAGGGAATTTTTATATAAAATACACATATTTGTTGTGTTTCATCGGATATAACAAATAAACTCTTATGTGTATAATAATTTGTTGCTATTTGTGTATACAAAAATAAAATTACAAAATACATCTAGAAAATGTATACACGTAGACGTAGTAATGTGGACATCTAAGATATGTCTATTTAATGCCCATCGATCTACCACATTTCAATTTAATTAAATGGACAGATTTTCATATAAAATCCACATATTTTGTTGTGTTTCATCGGACATAACAAATAAACCTTATGTATAATGATTTGTTGCTATTTTGTATATTTAAAAGTAAATATTCAAAATGCATCTATTAAATGTATAGCCGTAGACGTAATAATGAGGACATCTACGATATGTCTATTAGATACCGATTGATCTACCATATTTCAATCTAATTAAATTGAGAGAATTTCCATATGAAATACACATATTTTGTTGTGTTTCATCAGAGAAAACAAATAACTCTTATGTATAATAATTTGTTGCTATTTGTTCATCTAAAAGTATATGTAGAAAATACATCTAATAAATGTGTACCAGTTAGATGTAATTATGGTGGCATCTAAAACATATTGTAGTGTAAACACCCTTTAAAAATTGAGATCCTGCGTCATGCGCAATAAATCTGTAATGTGGCCCCCTTAAATTGAATGACTGAAAAAGAAGAACCTCTTTGACGTTTGAAAAGTCGACTGGTCTGTCATGAATGACTGTTTGAATCCCCGCTCAAATGTTTGATTTGAATTTGAGGTTTTCCCGCCCTGAATTCTTGAATGTTTGAATTTAAAGATTAACCCGCCCCGATTTCAAATAAATGGCCACATCACTTTACTTACGTTCTGGAGGTTTTTACCTTTGCTCGTGTTTTACCTTTTGGCTCGTGACATTATCTACCTGGGCTCGTGTTCGTCTAGTTTTCCACCTTGTTAGGACCATCCGTTGTGTTCGTAGTAAACTCTTACCTTGTTATTGGTTCTTTTATACACAGACATGAAGCAAAAGGTGGGAGATTTGAGATTAGTGAAACAAATGCATTTTAAAAACACCTACTTTATTCTAAGAGAAACCTAACAGTGCCTTTTACGCTCGCTGGGACTCCCGAGTAAAAAGAGCGTGGCCAAGAAAAATCTCGATCAGCATCCCGAAATGAAAAGAATCAACGGTGGCCTGAAAAAGTGTAGATCAATCGTCTCGACAACCGTCACCAAACTATTGAACCCTCATTCATGACTCATTTGCGCGAATCATCCAAAAACAGAAGGCATTATCACAGAAATCTAGGTCTTCAAGATAACCATGAGAATGGGTTTTGTTAGATAGACACTGTAATGAGGTCCTGTGAAGGAGGCTACCCACCTATAGTTGGGAGGGTCCCTTTTAAGAGTCCGGTTAAGGATGCTATCCAGTGGCTGTTTAATTGACCCCCTCGTGGCAAGGACGAAAATGTTAGTTAGATTCACATAAGGCCGATACATTCTAGTTCAACAGTTCGGTAAACAATTAGCAATCAGAATGATCCACCCTTTTGAATTGAGTTTGACGAAGAACGAGAAATGACCTTGACGTTGATTGGTTTCACAGAAAAATGAGAGAACCTGACTTTACAATTACATAGATCAATTTGAATTCAAGATACACACTAATCAATTGGACAGTTTCGTTGAATAAATATGTTCATGAAATATAAATAAATAATCAAAAGAGTATAAGTTAATAAACAGCAATTAAATCAAAAAGGTTCAGTAGACAATTTAAATAAGACATCAATTAAATAAGCGATCAAAATAAATGGTTAAATAAACGGCATGAAAAATAAGAATCAAGAACGAACATGTGACCAGAGACAAATAGCATGACAAAACATAATAAGTAGGTACATGGTTATAAAATGTGGAACGGCAGCAATTGATGTTTAGAAAATGGTTAAAACATATACAATAAAAAGAGGCGAGTCGACTAAATATTATTCTGGAGACACACAAAATGGTTGGTTCGATAAATGGTTCAGTTTTGTTACGTTCGCAGTAAATTATCATAAAGCAAAAAGTAGAAGGATTAAATAAACATTTTGACACACACAGGTTAATAAATGCAGGCATGAATTGTAAAGTAAATAAATAGAGCAGTCATGTGGATCGCAAAATAATGATAAATATAAAAGGTGTGCCCTATAGCACATGTTTTGAATCATACAGAAAATATAGAATTATGAGAAAGAAATCCTTTATAGTTTGTTAATCCATTTCAAATAAAAACCATGCACGTGTATGAGAGATGTGATTAAATAAGATCGTTAAGATATAGCCCCTCGTAGGTACCTATCTACCTACAGGAATGTGAAGTTGAATTTTTCAATAAACTTTACTTTAAACCAATTTAGAATTAACCCTTATTTTATATACCCTTAATCAAAACTCATTATTTAGAAAAGGTGAAATAATTAATTTAAACAAATCAGCTGAATGAACTGTAGGTAAAAAATAAAGCATGGCATTTAAAACGTGATGAGGTTCAACCCTTTTGACTACAATAATTTAGAAATAAATAAAGATCGGAAATAATAATAATCAATAATCGAAGCAAGCATTCTCACAAATGAAATTAAGTCACATGAGGTTTTATGTACAAATTAGTTCAATCAAAATAAATAAATTGTTTATATAATTTCATGAATAAAAGAATGAGAAAAGAAATGGTAACGAGTAAAAAGAAAGGTTAAATAAGTGAGCAGTGTGAATATCGTTAAAATAGAATGTGCTTCGATAAAATAATAATAACCACAATAATAAATATTAGTCAAAAGGCATGTGCAATTTCAAGATTACAATAAATAAATAATAATTAGCTAAAATTCAAGTATAAGTTTCTCAAAAGTAATAAACGGTTAGGTTAATTTGAATAATGTAAATGAGATCGAGCATGTCTCTACGGTTAGAAATTAATTCACTGAAAATATCTAATTCATGAAATGTGGTAGTGGTCACATGTTTTTAAACAATTTGAAATTAGACAATAAAATAAAATATTGAAACTAGCATGTCGCTGAACGTATTGAAATAAACTTATTAAACTGTTACTGCAGGTGCGTTTGAGTATCTACATGGGGGCCCTGTTTTAAAATTCTTTCAATTACAAAACGTGAAGTTTCAAATTATACATGCTGGTTGGAATAAAATATAAGCTATCTCCTTTCGTTTGAATACAAAACAATTATTTAAAACTTAAGGTGGCTCTGCTTGAATAATTAATTAGCTTGACCAAACACGTGTTTTACATGAGTCTTTTTCTAAATAAACAAATTGAATAATACAAACAAATAAACTAAACGATATGATCTGATCTCTTGAGATATCACAATGCCTAACAGATATTAATAAATTAGGATAAACAGTACTCACATGGGCTTTGTTTGGATTCGATTGTTTAAAAATAAATAATGAAGAGCACACCCCAGCTGATCGAACCCTCTGACCTTCACTCTCTGACGGTTGAAAAATAAGTGAACATGACTAGTGACTACTGAGTGTGACTTCAATTCTCGCTAACATGTGGTTTAATGACATTGACAGAACTGACGTTTCTAGCTTTGAAAGCTTGACAAATAAAAAATAAAAATTGGGTGCGTTTCTCAGCTCTAAAGTTTACAATTTGAACCATGCGCAGTTGTTATATAGGTCGGTTCTCTTCAATATCTATTACTAATCGACGACTAGACCGAAACGTGTTTTAGACGTGATCGACCATATATAGACGTCAATTAGACTATGGGGTGTTGCTTGGGATGTCACAGTGAGGGGTGTGGGATAATTAATAAAGAATAATAAGAAAAATCACATTCAAACAGCCCCAAATAAAGGGAAATAGTTGATGTACCAATATACAGGGTGTCCCACGACATGACTGCCATAGCTTAAGGGTAGGTGTAGTTTTTCAAGGCGATTCAAGATCTGGTTTTTCAATTTTTCTGAGGCCCTTCGTTTCGATTATACAGGGTGATTTCTGTAATTTGCCGAAATCTTTGATGAGCGATATCTTTTGAACGAATTGATTAAATTTAACGAAATTTGGTAGATATGCTCTACTAATGACACTTAATACCTTTCATTTTTCGCCGATTCGAAAACTTTAGGGCCGTACTTATTTTTTGGATATCTTTCGGTTTTGTCGAAAAGTTCACCCTGCGTATGCATTTTATTCAAAGATTCTATTTTCTGAAACTACTTGAAAAATGCTACAATTGTGGTAAAAAAATACTTGGCATCATTAAACTGAATCGAGAAGAAAATTCAGTTTTTTAGTTTTTTATTCGGTATTTCAATTCATGTGTTCTATACAGGGTGTTAAGAAAATGACGGATGAACTCTTCAGTACATTGTAGGGGACACTCAGTAAAGTACGGGAAAAATAATTTAAAAAAATCCAGAGCTACATTTTAAAAGATATAAGTCAAATATTGAACAATAAATTTGGCAACGTTTAACACGATAACAGTTGGTATTTGGTGATCTCGTCTAATATCTAACAATGCAGGTAGTCAAGGTATCACAACCGTTGTTGCCAAATGCTTTATTTTTCAGCATCTTAGAAAAGAAAAAAAATTCTTATTAAATTTTCCAAGCCAGTAATACATTTTAAGCAATTTTTTTAATTGATAATGATTAAAGTACCCTTTTTATATCTGTAAAATCATTTAATTTTTGCAAATACTTAAAAACAAAGATAGTAAAATGTTAACTTTGGCATTTTTTATCTCACCAAATTGAAGACCAGAATTTTGTTAATTATTTTTCCCGTACTCTACTGAGTGTCCCATACAATGTACTGAAGAGTTTATCCGTCATTTTCTAAACACCCTGTATGTATTCATGTGTAAAAACTTCACTATACAAGCACGTAAATTAGCAGCTTCCCTCTAAGGATAAAGTAAGGAATGTTATATTATGTCTTGAAGAGCTTTCAAAATGTAAGTACCTACACCCAGAAATGTGATAAAATTAATATAATCATTGTGAAAAACTTATTTTGGAGTTCCTTTATTACGTTTCTTGTCATCAGACCAAATGGGGAGATCGCGTAGAGGCAGGGCGGAGCGACACGATGCGTGCCGCGGTAGCGGCACGCACAAGGGCTGCGTTAGCGGCCCACCAATGGCCGCGAGCGGCCATTTTCACTTTTATGCAATCCTGGAATCCACACACCAACTGTCTATTGAAAAACAACTTTGATGCGAAAAGTTCAGGTCTTTTGGTCAGGCCAGGTATAACCTCCCTTTATTACGTTTCGTTGTCATCAGACCAAGTGGGGAGAGATCGCGTGTAGCGGCACGCACGTAGGCTGCGTTAGCGGCCCACCAATGACCGCTAGCGGCCATTTTTATTACTTTTATGCAATCCTGGAATCCACACACCAACTGTCTATTAAAAAACAACTTTGATGCGAAAATTTCAGGTCTTTTGGTCAGGCCAGGTATAATCTCCCTTTATTACGTTTCGATGTCATCAGACCAAGTGGGGAGAGATCGCGTGGAGGCAGGGCGGAGCGACACGATGCGTGCCGCGCTAGCTGCACGCACGTGGGCTGCGTTAGCGGCCCACCAATGGCCACTAGCGGCCATTTTTATTACTTTTATGCAATCCTGGAATCCACACACCAACTGTCTATTGAAAAACAACTTTGATGCGAAAATTTCAGGTCTTTTGGTCAGGCCAGGTATAATCTCCCTTTATTACGTTTCGATGTCATCAGACCAAGTGGGGAGAGATCGCGTGGAGGCAGGGCGGCCGACGGAGCGATGCGTGCCGCGCTTGGCCGCTTGCCGCCATTTTTATTATTTTTATGCATTCCAAATTTTTGATGTATTTCTGAAAAGAAATATTTGAAATTTTAAATTTAAACAATAACCTTCGCAAATTACACCAAATATTTTTATTTCACAAGATGTTAGTAATAAATAATAGATATGACAACGCTACTCAACATGATCATTCTCAGTTCTACGATTCTGTCAGTTTAGTGAATTTAACTGGACATGAAGTGTCATTTTTGGGCAATTATACGATATTTCAAACTCAATTTTCTCGATATTTTATGAACGGTCCGCAATTTTTTTTTCAAGATATTATATAAATAGATCTAAATTAACGACTCATGCAGAAGTTTTACCAAAAATCGGAGTGAGTTATAATGCACCGGCCCCCTGGACGAAACACATGGATATGGTTCTTTCAGGTGAAAATCTTATTAAAATCAGAGCGCTGGAAGATGATTCTGATTCCAAGGATGCAATAATGGAGGTTGATAATGGGGGATAATTTTTGGCCAGAAGCCAAAATTGAAAAGTATCTAGTATAAAACATTATCCAGAAAACGAAATCCAGAATCTTGGCTGGTTTCTGACACACTACTACGATACCGAATAACTGACGAATTGACGAAAAAATTTTTCATTTACCTATTTGTATAAGAAAGTAATCCAAAAACCAAAATGTGTGTTTCTATATTTTATTATAATATTATAAGGGATTGAATATTGACGATTTCTATTGCATCTTTCGACCTACTAATGATTTTTTTCATTTCGGAGTCTGGGTCAATTTAATTGTACTGCAGGCTACGGCAAGGATCAAATCGGATGAAAATATTTTTCCGGTAATTGGGGGTTTGCGTAGATGCCCTCCAGTAATTTTCATCCGTTTGGGAAATAATTTTTGGAACCGCTGGGCAAAATTCGGAAAAAATACTACAGGGTGTCTGCCTAAGGCTGGCTACCGGCTATATCTCGGAAACTAATGGGCCTAGAACCTCAAAATAAAAAATTTCCAGACAAAAGTGATCACGAGAAATCCAATGAAAATATTTTCAAGATGGCCGCACTTCCGGAAATACCGGAAGTTGACACCTACTTCGTTATTTTAACGGAAACACCCTGTAAAATATTATATTTTTTAAATGTCTAAAGAAATCGAATACAGGTTGTTTTCACCATTGGAATTTAGATTTAACGGTTTAGGAATTATAAACAAGTGAAAATCGAAAATTTTCAACTTCAAAGCAGTCTAGAACTAGAACGGCTTAAGATATCTATAAAAAAAAAAAAACGGTTTACATGTCCCTATCTTAACTTTTCACACAATATCCTACAAAGTGCTTTAAATTTTAATACAGGGTGATGAAAAATCGGATAATTTTCATCACCTTGTATTAAAATTTACTCCACACATAGTGCCATAGTGGGATAAAACATGAAAAGTTAGGATAGGGACATGTAAACCGTTTTTAGATATCTTGAGCCGTTCTAGTTCTAGACTGCTTTGAAGTTGAAAATTTTCGATTTTCACTTGTTTATAAATCATAAACCGCTCAATCTAAATTCCAAATGTGAAAACCACCTGTATTCGATTTCTTCAGACATTTAAAAAATATAATATTTTACAGGGTGTTTCCGTTAAAATAACGAAGTAGATGTCAACTTCCGGTAGTTTCCGAGATATAGCCGGTAGCCAGCCTTAGGCAGACACCCTGTAGTATTTTTTCCGAATTTTGCCCAGCGGTTCCAAAAATTATTTCCCAAACGGATGAAAATTACTGGAGGGCATCTACGCAAACCCCCAATTACCGGAAAAATATTTTCATCCGATTTGATCCTTGCCGTAGCCTGCAGTACAATTAAATTGACCCAGACTCCGAAATGAAAAAAATCATCAGCCGCATGCATGAAACCGGACTGATATGAATGGTTATTATTTATGTTATTAGAAAAAAAAGTTTTCATCCAAAATGCGCCTGGCAAAATTATGCCAAATAACAAAAAACCCCGCAGTGTTTAAAAAAAAAATGTTTTTTAAACTGTCACAGTCTAGATTTTGTTGAGGAACTAGAGGCGCTTGGATGTAAGCGCGATGAGAGTTGAAATTCCAATGAACCTGCAGCTAGAAGCAGAGTTACCATCGGAATTGCACCAAACAGGCTCAAAACCTTCTTCTGGTATCCAGAAACATGATTCTAAAAGTTGATGCTATTTGGAGCAATCAGTTTCCATTTAGGATTTTTTTTCCGTCGATTTATGATCAATCAGTTGTGCGCTCAGCAGCACGTTTTCCGGCTGCCAATTTCACAGTTTCCATAGGAATGGTACCGAACTTCATCAGAACTTTCCTCTGATATCCGAAAATATGTGGCTCTACATATACAGGGTGATCCCGAAATGGCGGACACGGTATGCAGGGTGTTGTAGAGGATGTTCAGAAAGACTGTAAATTTAAAACAAAAATTGTTTCCTCGCCTTCGTTACCGAGATATAGGGTGTCCTTTTTCTAAACTTTACATCAAAACGGCACTCAAATTTAAACAACCTTCACTTGCAAAGCACATGATTTGACATAACTAATATGATAGCGTTTGCTTTTTATTTTTATTATTATCGGGAACGGAATTATAGGCATTCAAAGTTTACCTATTCCCTGAGTTCAACAAAATTTTTCAATGTGGCATCGTTGTTCAAATTCGAGCTCAACAATGCAACTAAAATAGGTTTTGAATAATATTATCGGATATGTTTCCTTGCAACGATTATTATTTTGAACATTGTTGAACTTTCCATTTCATATGTTTCCTTGGTAATATCTATCTGGGTATTATTGTAGACGTACACATTATTTTTCTGCCTTAAGAAGGGTAGTGCAGTGTTGTGACTTTTTTTTCCACAAAAATGGTCATATCTTCTTAAGGGAGCCATACTGGAGAAAACACTAAATAAAACTTAGAATCCTTAATCCACAATGGATGCTGTGGTGCTGTCCGTGTCCGCCATTTCGGGATCACCCTGTATACTTTGGTATCAATCGGCCTATACAGGGTGATCCCGAAATGGCGGACACGGACATCGCCACAGCATCCATTGTGGATTAAAGATTCTAAGTTCACTTATACTTTTTTCTCCAGTATGGCCCCCTTAAGAAGATATGACCACTTTTGTGGACAAAAAAGTCACAACACTGCACTACCCTTCTTCAGGCAGAAAAATAATGTCTAGGTCTACAATAATACCCAGATAGATGTTACCATGGAAACATATGAATGGCAAATCCAACAAAGTAAAAAACAATAATCGTTGCGCGGATACATATTCGATGATATTATTCAAAATTTATTTTAGTTGCATTGTTGAATTCGAATTTGAACAACGATGCAACATTGAAAAATTGTTTTGAACTCAGGGAATAGGTAAACTTTGAATGCCAGTAATTCCGTTCCCGATAATAAAAAAATTAAAAAGCAAAAGCTATCGTAATAGTTATGTCAAATCATGTGCTTTTCCAGTGGAGGTTGTTGAAAGTTGACTGCCATTTTGATTTAAATTTTCGAAAAAGGACACCCTATATCTCGGTAACGAAGCCGAGGAAACCATTTTTGTTTTAAATTTACAGTCTTTCTGAACATCCTCTACAACACCCTGTATACCGTGTCCGCCATTTCGGGATCACCCTGTATAATAACCAAATTTAATTCTCGCGCAAAGCGAGTCAAACGCTAGTAAAGAGATACTAGCTAATTTGTGGATGAAGTATGCGCTTGGAGCGTTCACACGGTCCAAAAGTCGGAGTGTTCCCTTCATAATCGTCAAATCAGAGGAAAAAAGTCTCATCAATGTTTAGGACAATAATACACAATTTGATTGTAATCGGTCTTTCCACATTAAAGATTGAACATTCAGATCCTGCAGTTTCCCGTATTAATGAATATATCGGAGCATTATTATGGATGATCTGGACTTGACCGCAACAAATTTGGATGAAAATAATTTTTCGATGTTCTGTAGGTATCAAAGAACCTGTGGGCAAATTTTCATCCATTTTGGAATTACTTTATCAAATTTGGCCCATTTAAATTTTTTAAAATTGTTACAAAGCGATCGCGATACATCATAGAGCAAAAAAATTTTTTTTAATATTCTCTGACACGAACTATATCTCCCTGCCAAATTTAAAGTTCAAATGAGAAGGAAATTTCCGCAGTTCAGTTCATGAATAACAAAAAAATATTCGCAGGATGTAGCTAAAATAAGGTACCACCAACGCTCTACCACAGATTCTCAAGCTTACTAAATTATAATATGTCAATTTAACCGAAATTATTAATGTCCAGAAAGGCACCCATTTCAAGAAACAGCCCTTTAAAGAAAATCAAGCAAATACACGTTTTCCAGAATAAGCCAAAAATGGATTAATTGAGAAACTTCAAAATTGCACCGCCTTCTATAATTGTTAAGAGTAATAAACTGACATAATTTTACAAACATTTGCATCAGCGTGTTCCTGTTTTTGATGTCACGTCTAACTTTTTATCACAATTTTTTTTCCGTTCGCCATTAATTGATTCTGTATTTTTTATCCAAAGGCTTGAGGTATTACTAATCTTTTTGCCCTTTTATAAGAGTTTGGTTTCGTGCATGATTTTCCCAGAATTAATTTTTATTGATGGACTTAGACCACGAAAACGTATTTGTGAAAATCTCATTTAAATTAAAATGATAATTTTAATTTCAGAGAAACGACTTTATTCACATTTATTGACCTTAATAATAATTGCAGTAGGCGGCTAAAATAAAGTTTTTCATTACATAATTTTTTTACTTATTTTGTAATACTTGCGTACCTATTCAATCGATTCTCTTTTAAAAGGCTAAATTTTGAAAAGGGGGCATTTTTGGACATTCTAGACAAAAATAATTGCAAATAAATCGACATATTTTTAACCCAGGAATAGGTATGCGGTGGAACGTTGTTGTTGAAATTTAGAATGAAATTTGCACAAAAATACCTTTTCAGTAGAGTGTAGGTCCATCATAAAAAAATATTTAACCCTTAGTTGGTAACATACTTTTTTTCACTTTATAAGTAACTTCCGTCTCTCAGTCGGTGATCATATTACAGTTCCAGCATTATAGGTAACATCTGTCGCTCAGTCGGAATAGGTATTATAATAATATGTATAATTACATATTTATTCGAATGTATTCTAGTAAACACAAATATATTTTATTAAAACAAGACTTATTTCATTTTTATACATTTTTTTATATATTATACCTTTTCATTCACCATACTTTCGACCACCAGCCGACTGAGAGATGGACTGAAATATATCGTTCTGAGTAACACCCGTCTCACAGACGTATTTTCGCGAAGGCGGCTATGGACTTTTTGGCAACCAACTAGAACATACCTAATACCAAATTTTTGTACATTCATTCGTTTGGATTCAGCGCAGCATCAAAACTTGGCATCCGCCTCAGAGTCGGATGTTACCAACCAAGGGTTAAACATCTTCATGTGTCTCCTTGTTGGTGCATGATGCGATAATTTTTAATAATGAAAAACGAAATTGATTTTTAATTTTCTGGACGGCTACATTTGAATTTTTTTCAAAAAAATTGATATAGCGCATAAACCAGGAGAGTTGGTACAGGCAACATAGATGTCATTTTACTCAGAAATTAGATCTCCATCCAAAACTTGAAAAAAAGTACCACTGTATTTGAAATAAGAAATTGATGTTGTGATTTTATAAAATGACCAATCTGTATATCACAAAAATATTTTTTAAAAGTAGGGCAAATCGTACTTGGTAGAGCAGCATATGAGTTTTTTTGTTATTATTTAGAATTCTAGTATAAAAGCTACTTTGAAGCACTAATGCTTGGTTAAAAAACGGACATGTAAGCCGTTTTTCGATATTTAGAGGCGTTTCCGATGTACACTGCTTTCAAAATGGAAAATTGTGATTTTCATTTGTTTATAACTCATAACCTACTCAATTTAAACTCTAACTGTAAAAACCATTCTCACTGGATTTTCGCAGACAATCTGAAAATGTAATAGTATACAGGGTGTTCAATATAAAAAAATAGACAATGTCATTACTCAGCTATGGAACATCCTGTATAAAAAAAATGTTTGTCAATAGAATATAAATTAACAGAAAAAATTGACCTGTTTCGCAATTTCTTTGAGAAACATTTTTTAAGGGTAATTCGGGGGTGGCAAGTTTTCAAATTTACACCCTGTATATTTTGCAACTACTTCTTGGTGTGAGAGGTAAAGGAATAATAATTTAAAGAACATTTATAGCAAGTAAATAATTGTGCTTTATTAATTCATTATTCACAAGGTGCAAAATGCAAGTACATCATCAGTGATTTGCGTTTGTAGGAATAGGCACCTATTCAAGTTTCCTTGACCATTTTCTTCAGAACATATTCACTTTAAATTTACATAGTGCCATTTATCCACTGAAATTAAAAGACAGAAATAATTATACACATAATAATAACCTACAAACTAAGCAGCAAGTTGCAGAGCACCAATAGAGTATGTAGCAAAATTTAACATATTATTTTATTTATGTTTGAAACTGCATGATGTATGTATACTATGATATTGTGTAAGCTAGAACTAAGACTTCTGCAACCAGCTATAGAAACTATATTTACAAAAATATTAGTATCACTATGATGTAAAAGAGTAGCAATATCACAACTTTGATGTTAAAGATGAAGAAGGATAATAGTAAATTTTTTCAACTGAAATAGAAGAAAAGTAAAAATTTGTGTACATAAAAGGAGAACAGAATAAACTCTAATGTGGGTTCAGAAATGTAGAGGCCTATTTTTATGAACATATTTTTGATCCAGAGATACTCAAGTTATTAATACTCAAAATAATTACCTTATTATTTATTTTATGGAATTACTTGGAATAACACAGATCATGCAAAATTTAAAAAAGTGGGTTTACCCAAAAAAATCATTTTTGAATTAAATATTACCTGTATCCACAGTAATAAATAATAAAAGATATGATAAAATAATTTACATACAATAGAGTCCCAGTTATACTCTGTACACTGAGTGTTGTCTGTTGTGATAACTAAGGATACATCATCTCGTTATGTTTCTTACTCCTTCTATTGCATTGCATAGTCAATCGAGTTAAATTGGGACGTATTGTAGAGAAATATAGTATTGTAGAGAAATTAGTATTGTGGAGAAATACGTTCGAATCGTCAGAAATTCTAAAAAGATGAGCGAGAGTGAGACGGAAGTACGACTCGCGTCTTGATACGCTTAGATTGATACGATAAGATTGTCGTCCAGCTCATCGGCTACTGTCAGTTGACAGTGACAGCATAATGAGGTTTGTTATTTGAAACGTTTTTAATACAAAATTAGCAGAATTACCTGTGATATTGTACGGTGTGATAAACTACGAGTAACTTATTAATTGTGTGAATGCCTAAAAATCTATTGCCTTGTTTTTCTAACGTTTAAAAAAACGAACTGGGTATTATTCTCGCAACGAACTACAAAAAATTACACAAAATGCCTGGGAAACGATTGAACTCCCTGGGACGTGGTCTTGTGTGGTTAAATTGATAGGATATTTTACTGCAGAAAAAGAAAACGGAGGTGTTATGCTTTCCTTTAAACGCTAACCAGCAGGTAGGTGACATGCTATTTCTAATCATAATTATAACAATTCATACGCCACTGACACGAACTGCGATACCACATCTGGTTCCACTTAGAAATAAGTGTATGAATCAAATCGAATTAAATGAAATTGTTTAGCCAGAATCAGTGTAGCATGACAACGGACAACACTCAGTGGACAGAGCATACCTGGATAAATCAACTTTCAAAAGTAATTGTTGAATAATACATCAAAATTCACTTTAGCCTTATAACTTTAGCCTTATATGGGATAAAGGTTTGAAAACGGTGTGTGCATGGTGTAAATTTTACGCTCTTAATAATCCGAGATTTTTAGTGGTAAAGAGCTGAATTTTATTGTAGTCTTATACCAATAGTTCTTAAATTTTGTGTATTATCTCCAGTCGAATTTGTTTTTGAGTTAGAGGCAGTGATTTCTTCTATTTTATTGCTTATAGCACCGATTGTGCCCTGTGAATTACTATGTTTTGGATTGCCTTATCGCTTCAAAAATAATAATCAGCTGATAAGAGTCAGCAGATACCTCGACTACAAATGTTATATAAAGGGAAGTCAAGGAAGAACTGAAGTCCCTGCATGTGAAGTATGATTATGTATTATTAAATATAAGCTTTTGCACCGAACGGATTCAAGAAAAAGCAAATGAGAATCTGCACTCGGTCTTGGAAATAATAATTTGTAGTGACATTGGATGCTCTGTCGCTAGATCTGACGTAGATCGCGCTTTTCGTGCATATCACAAGGCAGGAGAGCGTCCTAGGTCGGTGACTGTTAGGTTTTCCGACAGAAACAAACGGGACGAGTTTTTGGCGGCAGCGAAGACTAGGAAATTCGTCATCGAATCGGGTGGATGGGTATATAATTTTTTTATCAGAACGTTCGTGGACTGAAGTCTAAGCTAACAGAAACTTACCAAGATTCTTTTCTGTCTAATCATGATGTGATATGTTTAACGGAGACGTGGTTGAATGAATCGGTGTATTATAGTTCAGAGGTAATTTGTGAAAGATACAATGTTTATCGTCGAGATATGGGAGCAGAGTTCATCAGTGAAGTCAGAGGGTGGTGGTTGTCTCATTGTAGTTGATAAAACAATGGTTAGTTTTTCTCAGGAGTCATGGTTTTCTGAGGCGGAGGATATCTGGGTCACTATAGTCCCTGGAAATGGTAACTTTAAGTGTCATGTGGGTTGTGTTTATTTACCGCCGGGTGATTTTGTAGCTCTAAGATTATTTTGTACAAAGCTTAATGATGTATTTGTAAGGAATTCCAATGATATAAGTCATCTATGGATACTTCAACCTTCCTCAGATCAAATGGATTTTTGATGATATTAATAAAAATTGTAAACCTAGTAACTATTCTGATCCTAACTCTTCCTAGCTGATTGATAGTACATCATTCATAAATTTGTATCAATTCTGCACCTGCTCATAGAAATCAGGTTGGAAATGTCTTGGATCTAATTTTTTGTAATAAATTCGATATTAGTAATGTAGACATATGTAGCATGCCATTGGTCCGTGAGGATAGGTGTCATTGTACGTTGGAATTCTGTATTAAACTTGGGGAAGACAATATGAAGCCTGGACAATAATATTGTTCCAGAGTTTACAATTTTAGTGAGGCGAATTTTGAGGCGATTAACGAAAGTTTGTTAAAGACAAATTGGGGTGAATTATTTTTTAAATGCAATGTCGAAAAATGTACATCGGCGTTCTACGCTATTTTTAATAACTGCTGCCTGAATTTGGATTCAATGTGGCAACATCACCAAGCAAGGGATGTAAATTGCCAGTGATAAATTTGCCAACATTTAATGGTACAGCTGACGATTGGGTTTCTTTCCGCGACAATTTCCAATCTCTAATACATGGAAAATGTTGCCAAATGTACAGAAACTACATTATCTCAAGGCAGCTTTGAAGAGGGAAGCAGAATTAGTGGTAAAAAACTTGGGGCTAACAAACGATAATTATTTCATTGTTTGGGAATTATTGAGAGAGAGATATGAAAATACACCCAATATTATTGTTAAACACATCAACTCTTTACTGGACTATCCCACAATTAATAAAGCATCAGCTCAGTCCCTCAGCATCAGCGGTTTATCTCAATAGAGTTTAAGCAGCATTTAAGGGCGTTAAATTCATTAGTGCAAGATACAGAGTCATGGAGCGGTCTGTTGATACAAATCATAGCAAAAAAAACTAGATAACGACACGAGACTCGAATGGGAAAGATTTCGTAATCGTAAAACTAATGTCGTGCTAAATTATATGTTTTCAATAATTGCGGAGAGGGCGCAATTATTAGAAAATTCAATAATTATCAGGAATAGGTATTAAAATAACTGGCACTCGCAATCACAAAATAATACATTCAATAAACCTTTCAACAGGCAAGTCAACAATTACAATAATAATACGATTCAACAAACACACAGATCATTCGTGACTTCTAAATCGGTATGTTTATATTGTAATGATGAGAGGCATCAATTATATCAATGCAGGCGGTTCTTGCGCCTAACGAGCGAAAGAAAATTGCAAGAATTAAAAAAGCAAAGGTTGTGTCTCAACTGCCTCAACTTTAATCACGATATTAAAAATTGTCCAGGTGGCAACTGCAGAGTCTGCAATGGCCGACACAACACATTATTGCATGACTCATTTAGGCCAAAATCACCGGAGCAACCCCGAACTGTCGAAGCGCCGGACGCGTCATCCGTTGGTCAATAGGCTATTTCACCCGCGAAAAACTCACCTACTTCAAATGAGAATGCTATGAGTCTCAGTGCTACGAGCACTGAAAAAATTGACTCCACACCTTTCAATATTTTGCTAGCAACAGCGCTGATCAATGTCACTAATCAAGAGGGTGAGACATTCACAGCTCGAGCCCACCTAGACCAGGGCTCTCAGCTAAACATAATCTCTGAGGAGGCCTGTAAACGATTTGGGCTAAAAACATTCCCAATAAAAACAACTATCACAGGAATAAATCAATCGCAATGTAACTCTGCAAGAGGGGTCAATTTTACAATGCCATCGAAAGTTTCACACGACTATTCACTAGATCTGCGTTGCATTGTCATTAGTTTAGTTAGTTTAGTTATATAATGAGTGGGTCGATTAGTGACACCTCCACTGCGACCAAGCGGTCTATTGTGGCTCATACCTAAGTACTTTACATCCACTCTAGCAGGCCACTGCTTTTTAAAAAGCTAATGACCTTAGATGGTGTGAATGTATCCAGGTCTCTCGGAGAGAGAAGTACTTTTCCGAACGTTGAGTGCCTGGTTCTTCCCAAGGCGGGGCAGTTGCATAGAACATGCTCTGCTGTTTCTACATCCTCCAAACACAGGCGACATTCTGCGTTATCGGCTAGATTCATCCTGTGTAAGTGGTGGTTCACTTTGCAGTGTCCTGTGTATAGGCCTATTAGGGCCCTTAGGTCAGTCCTTTTGAGTTCCAGTAGCTTTTTAGCTCTGTTTCTCGAAGGTCCCTCAATGAAGGTCTTAGAGTGAGTTAATCCTGGTAGAGTTTGCCAGTACCGAAGTACCTTGTTTTCCGCCCAGGTGTCTATTGTTGTTTTGGCATGCATTGTCATTAAGTCTATCACCCAAGACCTCCCCGCTTTCAAGGTCGACACTGCAAAATTGAAAATCCCAGACACAATACAACATTCAATGTCAATAGCAAAGTTGATATCTTAATAAGGGCAGAATATTTCTTTGATGTGCTACTCTACTACGGACAGCGGAAATTTGGAAACAATCATCCTGTTTTACAAAATACAAAATTAGGTTGGATAGTCTCTGGGAAAACACCCTGTACACCAGCAGAACCGATACGTTCATCAGTGTTTCTGAATTGCGTCTCTGAGACAGCATTATTAAATAATACGCTTAGTAAATTTTTTGATCAGGAAGAATGCTCCACAAAAGAAGTGGTTTTCTCGCATCAGGAAGCGCAGTGCGAGGAACATTTAAAAAAACACTTCACACGATCATCGGATCAACAGTTTATAGTAGCGCTACCATTCAACAGCAAAAAGAAAGATTTAGGCGACTCGAGAAAATTAGCACTGAAAAGATCTTTCGGATTAGAGAAAAGGTTAGCAAACCGACCCCTCATCCGAGAACAATACATTAAAACGTTCGTAGGTGCAAGCAGGGAATGGAAGACATTTCTGTCCGATCACAAGATCCGTAATGGATTATTTACATTTACATCAAATCAATCAATAAACTGGAAGTTCATTCCAGCCTATACTCCCCACTTTGGGGGTCTATGGGAAAGCACCGTAAAGTGCGCGAAACGTTTCATGTATAAAATTATCGGCAGCACTAAATTATCTTTCGAAGAACTGTATACGCTGTTCATAAAGATAGAGGCATGCCTCAATTCAAGACCCCTTTTTGTTGTTGTGTCAGTTAGTATATTGTTATAATTCCTAGGTAGGACTTGGCAATTATTGTACTTTTAGAAATGTCATTCATCTGATGTTACTGTTATGTTGTTGTACTTGTGAAGCTAAGAAATATATTAAAGTAACAAGTTATGTGTAGTTATTAATCGAACCCGATAACGAAACATGGTGGCAGCGGTGGTAGCTAAATAATTTAGCAAAGCAAGTAATATTGGCAGATTAGTGAGAGAAGTGCTACGAGAGTAATGGCGGACTCAGAGAACGGCCAGACTCCGACGCAATCAATGGTCACTGTCATTTCACCGGTAGGGGTAAGTCCTCCGGAGAAGTTTAATTTTTCAATGCCGAGTTTATGGCCTCAATGGCGTAAACGTTTTGAACGTTACATGTCTGTGTCAGGACAGATAAATAAGTCGGAAGAAGAAAAAATTAATATTTTCATTTATATAATGGGAGAGGAATCAGAAGAAATATTGCTGCAATTCGTTAGGGCTCCAGCAACTTATGCAGAGACATTGCAGTGTTTTGAGAATCATTTTATTCCACGTAGGAATGTTATCTTCGAGAGATATAAATTCAATTCACGTGTACAACGACAAGGAGAACCAGTGGAATCATTTATAACGAATTTACATTCCCTTGCAGAGAGCTGCGATTACGGTCAATTAAAAGACGAACTAATTCGGGATCGCATCGTCGTAGGTATGCTTGATATCACTACAAGCACGCGTCTTCAGCTTCAAGAGAAATTGACTCTCAACGAATGCATAATAGCAGCCAAGCAGGCCGAAATTCAAGCGAATCAATCTAAGGAATTGAAAGGTCATGGGGAAGTCAGAGTCGTCCAGCAGCAGTATCATCGTCATCGCGTAGGCGAGCACGGACACGGGTCGAGCGGAAAGTCAGCAGGTGGTGATTGCAGCTTTCCCAAAGGTAACAATAAATCTTATTTTTCAAAGAAAAAAGGGAGGAAACCTGGAGAAGCTCAGAAAAACAAGTCTTGTGGATTTTGTGGGTTACAAAATCATTCCAGGGATGAATGTCCTGCTAATAGGTCAGTATGCCAGAAGTGTAAGAAAAACGGCCATTGGGCAAAAATGTGTCGCAGTAATAATACTAGTTCGGTGCAAGTAGTTCATAATCATTCAGCTTCTCAGAATAATAATGATTGCTATTCTGGTATTAATTTTGTAGGATCTCTTACTTCTAGCATGTCAAATAATGTAAATAAAGAATGGATAGCTTTAGCTTATGTAACTGAGTTTCAGAAGAATGTAAAATTTCTTGTAGATACGGGGGCAGATATTTCATGTTTTCCTAAACATATGATAACTAGTAATAAGTTGTTAGAAAGTATGCAAATTACAGATAGAAAGGTAACTGGTCCATCTGGAATTGAACTAAAGGTAACAGGTATAATACCAGTAACTTTGAATAGACATAAGAAGTTGTGTAGAACTGAACTTTTCGTAATACAAGATTTAACTATGCCAATTTTAGGGAGACAAGCTATAACGGAATTAGGTATTCTTGAATTTCGTAACGATGAAGTAAGTATTCATTTAAATAAGGTTGAAAATAATAACCTAGAAGCGTCAATAAAGCAGAGATTTCCTAAAGTGTTCATAGATGTAGGTACTTTCAAAACTGAAATGGAAATTAAACTGAAAGATGAGGTTAAACCTTTTATTCAGTCGGTTCCTAGAGTAGTTCCGATACCTCTACTGAAACCTCTTAAAGAGGAATTAGATCGTTTAATAAAGCTTGATATTATAGAACCGGTCGATTATTACACAGCTTGGGTAAGTCCAATCGTCGTAGTTAGTCGAAATTCTAAAGTTAGACTTTGTGTAGACTATACACAGTTAAATAAATCGGTATTGCGAACATATTTTCCTATAGGCAAAGTTGAAACTACTTTGGCCATGATTAAAGGTTCAAAATATTTTTCCAAGTTAGATTGCAGTTCGGGTTTTTATCAAATAAAATTAAGTAAAGAGTCCCAGCATCTAACGACTTTCATAACTCCATATGGCAGGTTTTTATTCAAGCGAATTCCATTTGGCTTAACCTGCGCACCTGAATATTTTTCTATTTTATTAAATAGAATATTAGGAGATATCGATGGTGTAATCAGTCACGTTGATGATATACTAATTCATGCTCCTACTCGGGAGGAACATGATAAGAAATTATTCGAAGTTATGAAGAGAATTGCAGATGAAGGGGTAACCTTAAATGAAGATAAATGTTTATTTAACGTTCAGTCGTTAACATTTTTAGGTCATTGTATATCGAATAAGGGTATTAGTGTAGACCCTGAACGAATTAAGGCTATTCAAGATTTCCCTCCACCTTCAAATAAGAAGGAGTTGTTACAATTTCTGGGAATGATTAATTTTTCCAGTCGGTTTCTTCCAAATAAATCCGAAGTATTAGAGCCATTAACTTCCTTGTTGAAAAAGAATGTTACGTATATATGGGGAGTTTCTCAAATGCAATCTTTTAATAGAGTCAAAAGTCTTTTACAAAATAGTCCTTGTTTGGCACCTTTTGATCCTTCGAAGGAGATTTCTATTTCGGCAGATGCAAGTTCTGTTGGCTTGGGTGGATGTCTTATTCAGAGCCATCTGGGAAAAAAAGAAATTGTTGCGTATGCTTCTCGTTTACTCTCTTCAACTGAGAAACGGTATGCTCAGATTGAGAGAGAAGCACTAGCTTTGGCTTGGGCCGCAGATAAATTCAAAGAATATATAACTGGAGTACCTGTTTTAATCGAAACAGATCATAAACCGTTAATTCAAGTTTTGTACTCAAAGCCTATTGATGAATTAACACCTCGATTACAGAGATTTAGAATTAGATTAATGAGGTATGATTATAAAATATATTATACTCCTGGAAAAGATCTGGTTGTAGCAGATGCTTTATCTAGAAATTTTTCAAAGAATGCTGTAAGTCCGGTAGAAAATGAGCTTGCTCAAGAAGTCGAAGCTCATGTTAAATTAATAGTCAGTTCGATACAAGCTAAACCGTATTTTATTGAAGAAATAAAAAATGAACAGTCCACTGATCATACTTGCATAATGCTAAAAGAATATATACAGAAGGGTTGGCCTAGCAAAAATAAAATGGATGAAGAAACACGTCCGTATTATCCTTATCGTTTCGAATTATCATTTTCTGAAGGTTTATTGTTGAGGAATTCAAGGATTCTCATTCCCAATTCTTTACAATTAAAATGTTTAAACTTTTTACATCAAGGTCATCAGGGAGTAGTGAAGTGTCGATCACTCGCTAAAGCTTCAGTCTGGTGGTTAGGTCTGTCAACTCAAATCGAAAATTTAATCCGCAATTGTCCTCAATGTGTTGAGTTTAGAACAAACCCGAAAGAGCCATTTCTTCAAGACGAATTTCCTGAGAGACCATGGCAAAAAATTGCTGTAGATTTATTTAAAGTCGATAGTTGGTATCTGATAGTTACAGATTACTATTCTAGATTTTTCGAAATTTTTAAATTATACAGAATGACGGAGCAGGTTATTATTGCCAAATTGAAAAGTCTATTTTCTAGATATGGTATTCCGGAAGTGGTCAGGTCTGACAATGGTCCACAATTCCAATTTGAATTTAAAAAGTTCGCTAACGAGTACGATTTTCATCATGTTACGAGCAGTCCCTATTTTGCGCAGTCTAATGGTTGCATAGAGGCTGCTGTGAAAATCGCAAAGAATCTAATAAAGAAAAATGAAAATATGACACTGGCCTTGTTGTCTTATAGAACTACTCCTTTACAGTGTGGGTTTAGTCCTGCAGAACTTCTTATGAATAGAAAATTAAGAACGTTATTACCTATTATACCTAGTAAATTAAGGGAAACAGTTGATACTTCAACAGTGTTCAAAAGGGAGAGTAGGGCTAAAGATAAATCTGCTTATCAGTTCAATAAAAGACATAGGACCAGAAGTTTATCTCTATTGTATATAGGAGATAGTGTGTGGGTTACAGATCTACGAGCATACGGTAAAGTAATTTCGGTGTTATCAGAGCCTAGATCATATTTGATTGAAACCAGCTTTGGTACTTTCCGTCGTAACAGATGGAATCTAATTCCAGCTCCTTATCACGTAGCTCCTGGATTTGCAACTCCGGTCAATAACCATAATTATAACCCTAATTGTAATAGTGATACAAGTGTCTCCAGTGAAGTACCTGAAAATGTTGCTAATGATATTAGTGATGTTACAATAACCAATTCTAGTGAGGTAATTCCGGAATGTATCACCAGTGATAATTATGAGAATATTCATTCTACTAGACCTTCTAGAGTTATTAGGAAACCTTCTTATCTCAGCGATTATGTTTGCTAAAAAGGGGGAGATGTTGTGTCAGTTAGTATATTGTTATAATTCCTAGGTAGGACTTGGCAATTATTGTACTTTTAGAAATGTCATTCATCTGATGTTACTGTTATGTTGTTGTACTTGTGAAGCTAAGAAATATATTAAAGTAACAAGTTATGTGTAGTTATTAATCGAACCCGATAACGAAACACCCAACTCCAATGATCCAAGAGATCCTATGCCTCTTACTCCTGGACATTTATTAATCGGCGACAGTCTCCATGCCAGACCTCATTCTGACCTGACTCAACAAGCAGAGAATCGTCTTGATCGGTGGGAGCACCTCCAATATGAATATAATGCAACAGCATTTTTGGAATCAATCAAAGTCACTACTTGCAGATATTATAAGAAAAGAAGAAGTGGCAGAAACAATCCCCCAACTTTAAGGTGGGTGATCTGGTTTGGGTCCGTGATGGTAACACGTCGCCCGTAGTTGGGCCGTATAATCCAGATCCATCCGGACTCGTGTGGCACGGTTAGGGTGGTGACGGTAAAAACAGCTACGTCCGAACTCCGGAGAAGTGTGCATAACTTTCAATTAAACATAACTTTCAAGGTTACCTATGGACAACGCATGACAGCGATTAAACCTTTTATACAGTGCGCGTGTGTTAATTATCCAAACTCTAATTGGACTCTTCAATTCAGAAAGAGAGATAATATAAGAGTGATTATAGTGCATTGTATATATTTGAACATTACCTCTTTGTATCATTTTTAGATTAATTACTTGACATTACCATGATTGTATTTTTCATTATTGAAACATCATGTATCATAATATTTCAAAGGGGCCGGTATGGTGAAGTGCACTTGTTAACTCTGCTGCCTGAATTTTGATTCAATGTGGCAAGCACTAAGCATAAGCAGTTTTGTTTCTTTTCATCTTTGTGCTTAACATTACCAATTAAAGTCTTTCAAATTTCTTGGTGTTCTTTCAAAAACGAGACTAGCGAGATCCCATCAACAGGTGGCTACGAAAGCCACCACCGATAAGTAACCCAAAAAAATTCTAGCACTTCGTTAATAATAAGAAGAGTTCAAATAACTCTCTCGATTCAATTATTTTTGATAATAGACTACATACCGATTGCCAGGATGTGTGTTGCCTTCTCTTTTTCAAGTCTTTTTCAAGTCAACAGTGTTTGCGATGAAGTCGGTGGTGTTCGAGATGATGTAAAATTGGTGGAACATAAAACAAAACTGCTTGTTGAGGAGATGAAGATCAACTTCGAGAATAAACTCAAAACTCTCGAAAGTTCTGAGATGAAGCACTCTCCGTGTGCTGCATTAGAACTTCGATTCGGCAATCATCATATGGAGCAAGTTTTCCTAAATCAGTCAATGAGCAGAGTGCAGAAGCGGAATGAATCGCTACAGGAATTTGAAGCTGATGTCAACGGGATTTATCCATCAAGCCTACCCAGACTCGCCGCAGAATTTTAAAGAATAACTAGCCTCGCAAACCTTTATCAATGGGATACGAGACACTGAAATACAGAAGATCCTGCACATGTCACATTTGCGAAGTCCAGCGAAGCGTTAGTTAGAGAGCTACTGAGACTCCGAGACATAGTGGATCCCTGAAACGAAGACCGGCCAGGGACAGGAG